>JAZKLR010000804.1:0-32257 GCA_037103525.1 Ganaspis brasiliensis | reverse complement strand
TTCGGGGTCGAAATCTTGATATACGTAAAATACAATTTTTTCGGGGTCGAAATCTTGATATAATTTTTTCGGGGTCGAAATCTTGATATACGTAAAATACAATTTTTTCGGGGTCGAAATCTTGATATAATTTTTTCGGGGTCGAAATCTTGATATACGTAAAATACAATTTTTTCGGGGTCGAAATCTTGATATAATTTTTTCGGGGTCGAAATCTTGATATACGTAAAATACAATTTTTTCGGGGTCGAAATCTTGATATACGTAAAATACAATTTTTTCGGGGTCGAAATCTTGATATAATTTTTTCGGGGTCGAAATCTTGATATATTAAAAATTAAATTTTTTTCGGGGTCGAAATCTTGATATAATTTTTTCGGGGTCGAAATCTTGATATACGTAAAATACAATTTTTTCGGGGTCGAAATCTTGATATAATTTTTTCGGGGTCGAAATCTTGATATACGTAAAATACAATTTTTTCGGGGTCGAAATCTTGATATAATTTTTTCGGGGTCGAAATCTTGATATACGTAAAATACAATTTTTTCGGGGTCGAAATCTTGATATAATTTTTTCGGGGTCGAAATCTTGATATATGCGTAAAATACAATTTTTTCGGGGTCGAAATCTTGATATAATTTTTTCGGGGTCGAAATCTTGATATACGTAAAATACAATTTTTTCGGGGTCGAAATCTTGATATAATTTTTTCGGGGTCGAAATCTTGATATATTAAAAATTAAATTTTTTTCGGGGTCGAAATCTTGATATAATTTTTTCGGGGTCGAAATCTTGATATACGTAAAATACAATTTTTTCGGGGTCGAAATCTTGATATAATTTTTTCGGGGTCGAAATCTTGATATACGTAAAATACAATTTTTTCGGGGTCGAAATCTTGATATAATTTTTTCGGGGTCGAAATCTTGATATACGTAAAATACAATTTTTTCGGGGTCGAAATCTTGATATAATTTTTTCGGGGTCGAAATCTTGATATACGTAAAATACAATTTTTTCGGGGTCGAAATCTTGATATAATTTTTTCGGGGTCGAAATCTTGATATACGTAAAATACAATTTTTTCGGGGTCGAAATCTTGATATAATTTTTTCGGGGTCGAAATCTTGATATACGTAAAATACAATTTTTTCGGGGTCGAAATCTTGATATACGTAAAATACAATTTTTTCGGGGTCGAAATCTTGATATAATTTTTTCGGGGTCGAAATCTTGATATACGTAAAATACAATTTTTTCGGGGTCGAAATCTTGATATAATTTTTTCGGGGTCGAAATCTTGATATACGTAAAATACAATTTTTTCGGGGTCGAAATCTTGATATACGTAAAATACAATTTTTTCGGGGTCGAAATCTTGATATAATTTTTTCGGGGTCGAAATCTTGATATACGTAAAATACAATTTTTTCGGGGTCGAAATCTTGATATAATTTTTTCGGGGTCGAAATCTTGATATACGTAAAATACAATTTTTTCGGGGTCGAAATCTTGATATAATTTTTTCGGGGTCGAAATCTTGATATACGTAAAATACAATTTTTTCGGGGTCGAAATCTTGATATAATTTTTTCGGGGTCGAAATCTTGATATACGTAAAATACAATTTTTTCGGGGTCGAAATCTTGATATACGTAAAATACAATTTTTTCGGGGTCGAAATCTTGATATAATTTTTTCGGGGTCGAAATCTTGATATATTAAAAATTAAATTTTTTTCGGGGTCGAAATCTTGATATAATTTTTTCGGGGTCGAAATCTTGATATACGTAAAATACAATTTTTTCGGGGTCGAAATCTTGATATAATTTTTTCGGGGTCGAAATCTTGATATACGTAAAATACAATTTTTTCGGGGTCGAAATCTTGATATAATTTTTTCGGGGTCGAAATCTTGATATACGTAAAATACAATTTTTTCGGGGTCGAAATCTGGATATAATTTTTTCGGGGTCGAAATCTTGATATACGTAAAATACAATTTTTTCGGGGTCGAAATCTTGATATAATTTTTTCGGGGTCGAAATCTTGATATATTAAAAATTAAATTTTTTTCGGGGTCGAAATCTTGATATAATTTTTTCGGGGTCGAAATCTTGATATACGTAAAATACAATTTTTTCGGGGTCGAAATCTTGATATACGTAAAATACAATTTTTTCGGGGTCGAAATCTTGATATAATTTTTTCGGGGTCGAAATCTTGATATATTAAAAATTAAATTTTTTCGGGGTCGAAATCTTGATATAATTTTTTCGGGGACGAAATCTTGATATACGTAAAATACAATTTTTTCGGGGTCGAAATCTTGATATAATTTTTTCGGGGTCGAAATCTTGATATACGTAAAATACAATTTTTTCGGGGTCGAAATCTTGATATAATTTTTTCGGGGTCGAAATCTTGATATACGTAAAATACAATTTTTTCGGGGTCGAAATCTTGATATAATTTTTTCGGGGTCGAAATCTTGATATACGTAAAATACAATTTTTTCGGGGTCGAAATCTTGATATAATTTTTTCGGGGTCGAAATCTTGATATACGTAAAATATAATTTTTTCGGGGTCGAAATCTTGATATAATTTTTTCGGGGTCGAAATCTTGATATACGTAAAATACAATTTTTTCGGGGTCGAAATCTTGATATAATTTTTTCGGGGTCGAAATCTTGATATACGTAAAATACAATTTTTTCGGGGTCGAAATCTTGATATAATTTTTTCGGGGTCGAAATCTTGATATACGTAAAATACAATTTTTTCGGGGTCGAAATCTTGATATAATTTTTTCGGGGTCGAAATCTTGATATATTAAAAATTAAATTTTTTCGGGGTCGAAATCTTGATATAATTTTTTCGGGGTCGAAATCTTGATATACGTAAAATACAATTTTTTCGGGGTCGAAATCTTGATATACGTAAAATACAATTTTTTCGGGGTCGAAATCTTGATATAATTTTTTCGGGGTCGAAATCTTGATATATTAAAAATTAAATTTTTTTCGGGGTCGAAATCTTGATATAATTTTTTCGGGGTCGAAATCTTGATATATTAAAAATTAAATTTTTTTCGGGGTCGAAATCTTGATATAATTTTTTCGGGGTCGAAATCTTGATATACGTAAAATACAATTTTTTCGGGGTCGAAATCTTGATATAATTTTTTCGGGGTCGAAATCTTGATATACGTAAAATACAATTTTTTTGGGGTCGAAATCTTGATATAATTTTTTCGGGGTCGAAATCTTGATATACGTAAAATACAATTTTTTCGGGGTCGAAATCTTGATATAATTTTTTCGGGGTCGAAATCTTGATATACGTAAAATACAATTTTTTCGGGGTCGAAATCTTGATATAATTTTTTCGGGGTCGAAATCTTGATATAATTTTTTCGGGGTCGAAATCTTGATATACGTAAAATACAATTTTTTCGGGGTCGAAATCTTGATATAATTTTTTCGGGGTCGAAATCTTGATATACGTAAAATACAATTTTTTCGGGGTCGAAATCTTGATATACGTAAAATACAATTTTTTCGGGGTCGAAATCTTGATATAATTTTTTCGGGGTCGAAATCTTGATATACGTAAAATACAATTTTTTCGGGGTCGAAATCTTGATATAATTTTTTCGGGGTTGAAATCTTGATATACGTAAAATACAATTTTTTCGGGGTCGAAATCTTGATATAATTTTTTCGGGGTCGAAATCTTGATATAATTTTTTCGGGGTCGAAATCTTGATATAATTTTTTCGGGGTCGAAATCTTGATATACGTAAAATACAATTTTTTCGGGGTCGAAATCTTGATATAATTTTTTCGGGGTCGAAATCTTGATATACGTAAAATACAATTTTTTCGGGGTCGAAATCTTGATATACGTAAAATACAATTTTTTCGGGGTCGAAATCTTGATATAATTTTTTCGGGGTCGAAATCTTGATATACGTAAAATACAATTTTTTCGGGGTCGAAATCTTGATATAATTTTTTCGGGGTCGAAATCTTGATATACGTAAAATACAATTTTTTCGGGGTCGAAATCTTGATATAATTTTTTCGGGGTCGAAATCTTGATATACGTAAAATACAATTTTTTCGGGGTCGAAATCTTGATATAATTTTTTCGGGGTCGAAATCTTGATATACGTAAAATACAATTTTTTCGGGGTCGAAATCTTGATATAATTTTTTCGGGGTCGAAATCTTGATATACGTAAAATACAATTTTTTCGGGGTCGAAATCTTGATATACGTAAAATACAATTTTTTCGGGGTCGAAATCTTGATATAATTTTTTCGGGGTCGAAATCTTGATATATTAAAAATTAAATTTTTTTCGGGGTCGAAATCTTGATATAATTTTTTCGGGGTCGAAATCTTGATATACGTAAAATACAATTTTTTCGGGGTCGAAATCTTGATATAATTTTTTCGGGGTCGAAATCTTGATATACGTAAAATACAATTTTTTCGGGGTCGAAATCTTGATATAATTTTTTCGGGGTCGAAATCTTGATATACGTAAAATACAATTTTTTCGGGGTCGAAATCTTGATATAATTTTTTCGGGGTCGAAATCTTGATATACGTAAAATACAATTTTTTCGGGGTCGAAATCTTGATATAATTTTTTCGGGGTCAAAATCTTGATATACGTAAAATACAATTTTTTCGGGGTCGAAATCTTGATATACGTAAAATACAATTTTTTCGGGGTCGAAATCTTGATATAATTTTTTCGGGGTCGAAATCTTGATATACGTAAAATACAATTTTTTCGGGGTCGAAATCTTGATATAATTTTTTCGGGGTCGAAATCTTGATATACGTAAAATTAAATTTTTTCGGGGTCGAAATCTTGATATACGTAAAATACAATTTTTTCGGGGTCGAAATCTTGATATACGTAAAATACAATTTTTTCGGGGTCGAAATCTTGATATACGTAAAATACAATTTTTTCGGGGTCGAAATCTTGATATAATTTTTTCGGGGTCGAAATCTTGATATACGTAAAATACAATTTTTTCGGGGTCGAAATCTTGATATACGTAAAATACAATTTTTTCGGGGTCGAAATCTTGATATACGTAAAATACAATTTTTTCGGGGTCGAAATCTTGATATAATTTTTTCGGGGTCGAAATCTTGATATACGTAAAATACAATTTTTTCGGGGTCGAAATCTTGATATACGTAAAATACAATTTTTTCGGGGTCGAAATCTTGATATAATTTTTTCGGGGTCGAAATCTTGATATACGTAAAATACAATTTTTTCGGGGTCGAAATCTTGATATAATTTTTTCGGGGTCGAAATCTTGATATACGTAAAATACAATTTTTTCGGGGTCGAAATCTTGATATAATTTTTTCGGGGTCGAAATCTTGATATACGTAAAATACAATTTTTTCGGGGTCGAAATCTTGATATAATTTTTTCGGGGTCAAAATCTTGATATACGTAAAATACAATTTTTTCGGGGTCGAAATCTTGATATACGTAAAATACAATTTTTTCGGGGTCGAAATCTTGATATAATTTTTTCGGGGTCGAAATCTTGATATACGTAAAATACAATTTTTTCGGGGTCGAAATCTTGATATAATTTTTTCGGGGTCGAAATCTTGATATACGTAAAATTAAATTTTTTCGGGGTCGAAATCTTGATATAATTTTTTCGGGGTCGAAATCTTGATATACGTAAAATACAATTTTTTCGGGGTCGAAATCTTGATATACGTAAAATACAATTTTTTCGGGGTCGAAATCTTGATATACGTAAAATACAATTTTTTCGGGGTCGAAATCTTGATATAATTTTTTCGGGGTCGAAATCTTGATATACGTAAAATACAATTTTTTCGGGGTCGAAATCTTGATATAATTTTTTCGGGGTCGAAATCTTGATATACGTAAAATACAATTTTTTCGGGGTCGAAATCTTGATATACGTAAAATACAATTTTTTCGGGGTCGAAATCTTGATATAATTTTTTCGGGGTCGAAATCTTGATATACGTAAAATACAATTTTTTCGGGGTCGAAATCTTGATATACGTAAAATACAATTTTTTCGGGGTCGAAATCTTGATATAATTTTTTCGGGGTCGAAATCTTGATATACGTAAAATTAAATTTTTTCGGGGTCGAAATCTTGATATAATTTTTTCGGGGTCGAAATCTTGATATACGTAAAATACAATTTTTTCGGGGTCGAAATCTTGATATACGTAAAATACAATTTTTTCGGGGTCGAAATCTTGATATACGTAAAATACAATTTTTTCGGGGTCGAAATCTTGATATACATAAAATACAATTTTTTCGGGGTCGAAATCTTGATATAATTTTTTCGGGGTCGAAATCTTGATATACGTAAAATACAATTTTTTCGGGGTCGAAATCTTGATATACGTAAAATACAATTTTTTCGGGGTCGAAATCTTGATATAATTTTTTCGGGGTCGAAATCTTGATATAATTTTTTCGGGGTCGAAATCTTGATATACGTAAAATACAATTTTTTCGGGGTCGAAATCTTGATATACGTAAAATACAATTTTTTCGGGGTCGAAAACTTGATATAATTTTTTCGGGGTCGAAATCTTGATATACGTAAAATTAAATTTTTTCGGGGTCGAAATCTTGATATAATTTTTTCGGGGTCGAAATCTTGATATACGTAAAATACAATTTTTTCGGGGTCGAAATCTTGATATACGTAAAATACAATTTTTTCGGGGTCGAAATCTTGATATACGTAAAATACAATTTTTTCGGGGTCGAAATCTTGATATACGTAAAATACAATTTTTTCGGGGTCGAAATCTTGATATAATTTTTTCGGGGTCGAAATCTTGATATACGTAAAATACAATTTTTTCGGGGTCGAAATCTTGATATACGTAAAATACAATTTTTTCGGGGTCGAAATCTTGATATACGTAAAATACAATTTTTTCGGGGTCGAAATCTTGATATAATTTTTTCGGGGTCGAAATCTTGATATACGTAAAATACAATTTTTTCGGGGTCGAAATCTTGATATACGTAAAATACAATTTTTTCGGGGTCGAAATCTTGATATAATTTTTTCGGGGTCGAAATCTTGATATACGTAAAATACAATTTTTTCGGGGTCGAAATCTTGATATAATTTTTTCGGGGTCGAAATCTTGATATACGTAAAATACAATATTTTCGGGGTCGAAATCTTGATATACGTAAAATACAATTTTTTCGGGGTCGAAATCTTGATATACGTAAAATACAATTTTTTCGGGGTCGAAATCTTGATATAATTTTTTCGGGGTCGAAATCTTGATATACGTAAAATTAAATTTTTTCGGGGTCGAAATCTTGATATAATTTTTTCGGGGTCGAAATCTTGATATACGTAAAATACAATTTTTTCGGGGTCGAAATCTTGATATACGTAAAATACAATTTTTTCGGGGTCGAAATCTTGATATACGTAAAATACAATTTTTTCGGGGTCGAAATCTTGATATAATTTTTTCGGGGTCGAAATCTTGATATACGTAAAATACAATTTTTTCGGGGTCGAAATCTTGATATAATTTTTTCGGGGTCGAAATCTTGATATACGTAAAATACAATTTTTTCGGGGTCGAAATCTTGATATACGTAAAATACAATTTTTTCGGGGTCGAAATCTTGATATAATTTTTTCGGGGTCGAAATCTTGATATACGTAAAATACAATTTTTTCGGGGTCGAAATCTTGATATAATTTTTTCGGGGTCGAAATCTTGATATACGTAAAATACAATTTTTTCGGGGTCGAAATCTTGATATACGTAAAATACAATTTTTTCGGGGTCGAAATCTTGATATAATTTTTTCGGGGTCGAAATCTTGATATACGTAAAATACAATTTTTTCGGGGTCGAAATCTTGATATACGTAAAATACAATTTTTTCGGGGTCGAAATCTTGATATAATTTTTTCGGGGTCGAAATCTTGATATACGTAAAATTAAATTTTTTCGGGGTCGAAATCTTGATATAATTTTTTCGGGGTCGAAATCTTGATATACGTAAAATACAATTTTTTCGGGGTCGAAATCTTGATATACGTAAAATACAATTTTTTCGGGGTCGAAATCTTGATATAATTTTTTCGGGGTCGAAATCTTGATATACGTAAAATACAATTTTTTCGGGGTCGAAATCTTGATATACGTAAAATACAATTTTTTCGGGGTCGAAATCTTGATATACGTAAAATACAATTTTTTCGGGGTCGAAATCTTGATATACGTAAAATACAATTTTTTCGGGGTCGAAATCTTGATATACGTAAAATACAATTTTTTCGGGGTCGAAATCTTGATATAATTTTTTCGGGGTCGAAATCTTGATATACGTAAAATACAATTTTTTCGGGGTCGAAATCTTGATATAATTTTTTCGGGGTCAAAATCTTGATATACGTAAAATACAATTTTTTCGGGGTCGAAATCTTGATATACGTAAAATACAATTTTTTCGGGGTCGAAATCTTGATATAATTTTTTCGGGGTCGAAATCTTGATATACGTAAAATACAATTTTTTCGGGGTCGAAATCTTGATATAATTTTTTCGGGGTCGAAATCTTGATATACGTAAAATTAAATTTTTTCGGGGTCGAAATCTTGATATAATTTTTTCGGGGTCGAAATCTTGATATACGTAAAATACAATTTTTTCGGGGTCGAAATCTTGATATACGTAAAATACAATTTTTTCGGGGTCGAAATCTTGATATAATTTTTTCGGGGTCGAAATCTTGATATACGTAAAATACAATTTTTTCGGGGTCGAAATCTTGATATACGTAAAATACAATTTTTTCGGGGTCGAAATCTTGATATACGTAAAATACAATTTTTTCGGGGTCGAAATCTTGATATAATTTTTTCGGGGTCGAAATCTTGATATACGTAAAATACAATTTTTTCGGGGTCGAAATCTTGATATACGTAAAATACAATTTTTTCGGGGTCGAAATCTTGATATAATTTTTTCGGGGTCGAAATCTTGATATACGTAAAATACAATTTTTTCGGGGTCGAAATCTTGATATAATTTTTTCGGGGTCGAAATCTTGATATACGTAAAATACAATTTTTTCGGGGTCGAAATCTTGATAT
Source organism: Ganaspis brasiliensis (assembly GCA_037103525.1). Classification (NCBI taxonomy): domain Eukaryota; kingdom Metazoa; phylum Arthropoda; class Insecta; order Hymenoptera; family Figitidae; genus Ganaspis; species Ganaspis brasiliensis. Next base: position 23,062 of record JAZKLR010000804.1, on the reverse strand, counting down.
ACGTAAAATACAATTTTTTCGGGGTCGAAATCTTGATATACGTAAAATACAATTTTTTCGGGGTCGAAATCTTGATATAATTTTTTCGGGGTCGAAATCTTGATATACGTAAAATTAAATTTTTTCGGGGTCGAAATCTTGATATAATTTTTTCGGGGTCGAAATCTTGATATACGTAAAATACAATTTTTTCGGGGTCGAAATCTTGATATACGTAAAATACAATTTTTTCGGGGTCGAAATCTTGATATAATTTTTTCGGGGTCGAAATCTTGATATACGTAAAATACAATTTTTTCGGGGTCGAAATCTTGATATAATTTTTTCGGGGTCGAAATCTTGATATACGTAAAATACAATTTTTTCGGGGTCGAAATCTTGATATAATTTTTTCGGGGTCGAAATCTTGATATACGTAAAATACAATTTTTTCGGGGTCGAAATCTTGATATAATTTTTTCGGGGTCGAAATCTTGATATACGTAAAATACAATTTTTTCGGGGTCGAAATCTTGATATAATTTTTTCGGGGTCGAAATCTTGATATATTAAAAATTAAATTTTTTTCGGGGTCGAAATCTTGATATAATTTTTTCGAGGTCGAAATCTTGATATACGTAAAATACAATTTTTTCGGGGTCGAAATCTTGATATAATTTTTTCGGGGTCGAAATCTTGATATACGTAAAATACAATTTTTTCGGGGTCGAAATCTTGATATAATTTTTTCGGGGTCGAAATCTTGATATACGTAAAATACAATTTTTTCGGGGTCGAAATCTTGATATAATTTTTTCGGGGTCGAAATCTTGATATACGTAAAATACAATTATTTCGGGGTCGAAATCTTGATATAATTTTTTCGGGGTCGAAATCTTGATATACGTAAAATACAATTTTTTCGGGGTCGAAATCTTGATATAATTTTTTCGGGGTCGAAATCTTGATATACGTAAAATACAATTTTTTCGGGGTCGAAATCTTGATATAATTTTTTCGGGGTCGAAATCTTGATATACGTAAAATACAATTTTTTCGGGGTCGAAATCTTGATATAATTTTTTCGGGGTCGAAATCTTGATATACGTAAAATACAATTTTTTCGGGGTCGAAATCTTGATATAATTTTTTCGGGGTCGAAATCTTGATATATTAAAAATTAAATTTTTTTCGGGGTCGAAATCTTGATATAATTTTTTCGGGGTCGAAATCTTGATATACGTAAAATACAATTTTTTGGGGGTCGAAATCTTGATATACGTAAAATACAATTTTTTCGGGGTCGAAATCTTGATATAATTTTTTCGGGGTCGAAATCTTGATATACGTAAAATACAATTTTTTCGGGGTCGAAATCTTGATATACGTAAAATACAATTTTTTCGGGGTCGAAATCTTGATATAATTTTTTCGGGGTCGAAATCTTGATATACGTAAAATACAATTTTTTCGGGGTCGAAATCTTGATATAATTTTTTCGGGGTCGAAATCTTGATATACGTAAAATACAATTTTTTCGGGGTCGAAATCTTGATATACGTAAAATACAATTTTTTCGGGGTCGAAATCTTGATATAATTTTTTCGGGGTCGAAATCTTGATATATTAAAAATTAAATTTTTTTCGGGGTCGAAATCTTGATATAATTTTTTCGGGGTCGAAATCTTGATATACGTAAAATACAATTTTTTCGGGGTCGAAATCTTGATATAATTTTTTCGGGGTCGAAATCTTGATATACGTAAAATACAATTTTTTCGGGGTCGAAATCTTGATATAATTTTTTCGGGGTCGAAATCTTGATATACGTAAAATACAATTTTTTCGGGGTCGAAATCTTGATATAATTTTTTCGGGGTCGAAATCTTGATATACGTAAAATACAATTTTTTCGGGGTCGAAATCTTGATATACGTAAAATACAATTTTTTCGGGGTCGAAATCTTGATATAATTTTTTCGGGGTCGAAATCTTGATATACGTAAAATACAATTTTTTCGGGGTCGAAATCTTGATATAATTTTTTCGGGGTCGAAATCTTGATATACGTAAAATACAATTTTTTCGGGGTCGAAATCTTGATATAATTTTTTCGGGGTCGAAATCTTGATATACGTAAAATACAATTTTTTCGGGGTCGAAATCTTGATATAATTTTTTCGGGGTCGAAATCTTGATATACGTAAAATACAATTTTTTCGGGGTCGAAATCTTGATATACGTAAAATACAATTTTTTCGGGGTCGAAATCTTGATATAATTTTTTCGGGGTCGAAATCTTGATATATTAAAAATTAAATTTTTTTCGGGGTCGAAATCTTGATATAATTTTTTCGGGGTCGAAATCTTGATATACGTAAAATACAATTTTTTCGGGGTCGAAATCTTGATATAATTTTTTCGGGGTCGAAATCTTGATATACGTAAAATACAATTTTTTCGGGGTCGAAATCTTGATATAATTTTTTCGGGGTCGAAATCTTGATATACGTAAAATACAATTTTTTCGGGGTCGAAATCTTGATATAATTTTTTCGGGGTCGAAATCTTGATATACGTAAAATACAATTTTTTCGGGGTCGAAATCTTGATATAATTTTTTCGGGGTCGAAATCTTGATATACGTAAAATACAATTTTTTCGGGGTCGAAATCTTGATATAATTTTTTCGGGGTCGAAATCTTGATATACATAAAATACAATTTTTTCGGGGTCGAAATCTTGATATAATTTTTTCGGGGTCGAAATCTTGATATACGTAAAATACAAATTTTTCGGGGTCGAAATCTTGATATACGTAAAATACAATTTTTTCGGGGTCGAAATCTTGATATATTAAAAATTAAATTTTTTTCGGGGTCGAAATCTTGATATAATTTTTTCGGGGTCGAAATCTTGATATACGTAAAATACAATTTTTTCGGGGTCGAAATCTTGATATAATTTTTTCGGGGTCGAAATCTTGATATACGTAAAATACAATTTTTTCGGGGTCGAAATCTTGATATAATTTTTTCGGGGGTCGAAATCTTCTTTTCATGATGTTATCGTTTTTCTTTAATAACTCGAAAAGTATTATAGATAGAAAAAAATGGTAAAGGACAAAATTGTTCAAAAAAAAAAAATAAATCAAAAACTTGCCTTGCGCGGTATGTACAATTGATTGGTTTCAAGATAATAATAAAAACAAATTTAAAAACGCATTTTCTCGAAAACGGCTCGATAGATACACGGAAAAATTTGATATGTTATGTAGGACAATGTCCTCTATCAACTCCAATTGGTTTCATTTTAATAGCTCACGGACCCCACGACATTACGATGTTTAATTAGAGGTTAATTTAGCTGTTTTAGAAAGGGGATGGTTTTTGATGTTTAATTAGGTGTTAATTTTACTGTTTTAGGAAGGGGGTGTGTTTTGATGTTTAATTAGGTGTTAATTTTACTGTTTTAGGAAGGGGATGGTTTTTGATGTTTAATTAGGTGGTTATTTTACTGTTTTAGGAAGGGGATGGTTTTTGATGTTTAATTAGGTGTTAATTTTACTGTTTTAGGAAGGGGATGGTTTTTGATGTTTAATTAGGTGTTAATTTTACTGTTTTAGGAAGGGGATGGTTTTTGATGTTTAATTAGGTGTTAATTTTACTGTTTTAGGAAGGGGATGGTTTTTGATGTTTAATTAGGTGTTAATTTTACTGTTTTAGGAAGGGGATGGTTTTTGATGTTTAATTAGGTGTTAATTTTACTGTTTTAGGAAGGGGATGGTTTTTGATGTTTAATTAGGTGTTAATTTTACTGTTTTAGGAAGGGGATGGTTTTTGATGTTTAATTAGGTGTTAATTTTACTGTTTTAGGAAGGGGATGGTTTTTGATGTTTAATTAGGTGTTAATTTTACTGTTTTAGAAAGGGGATGGTTTTTGATGTTTAATTAGGTGTTAATTTTACTGTTTTAGGAAGGGGATGGTTTTTGATGTTTAATTAGGTGTTAATTTTACTGTTTTAGGAAGGGGATGGTTTTTGATGTTTAATTAGGTGTTAATTTTACTGTTTTAGGAAGGGGATGGTTTTTGATGTTTAATTAGGTGTTAATTTTACTGTTTTAGGAAGGGGATGGTTTTTGATGTTTAATTAGGTGTTAATTTTACTGTTTTAGGAAGGGGATGGTTTTTGATGTTTAATTAGGTGTTAATTTTACTGTTTTAGAAAGGGGATGGTTTTTGATGTTTAATTAGAGGTTAATTTTACTGTTTTAGGAAGGGGATGGTTTTTGATGTTTAATTAGGTGTTAATTTTACTGTTTTAGGAAGGGGATGGTTTTTGATGTTTAATTAGGTGTTAATTTTACTGTTTTAGGTGGGGGATGGTTTTTGATGTTTAATTAGGTGTTAATTTTACTGTTTTAGGAAGGGGATGGTTTTTGATGTTTAATTAGAGGTTAATTTAGCTGTTTTAGAAAGGGGATGGTTTTTGATGTTTAATTAGAGGTTAATTTAGCTGTTTTAGAAAGGGGATGGTTTTTGATGTTTAATTAGAGGTTAATTTTACTGTTTTAGGAAGGGGATGGTTTTTGATGTTTAATTAGGTGTTAATTTTACTGTTTTAGAAAGGGGATGGTTTTTGATGTTTAATTAGAGGTTAATTTAGCTGTTTTAGAAAGGGGATGGTTTTTGATGTTTAATTAGAGGTTAATTTAGCTGTTTTAGAAAGGGGATGGTTTTTGATGTTTAATTAGGTGTTAATTTTACTGTTTTAGGAAGGGGGTGTGTTTTGATGTTTAATTAGGTGTTAATTTTACTGTTTTAGGAAGGGGATGGTTTTTGATGTTTAATTAGGTGGTTATTTTACTGTTTTAGGAAGGGGATGGTTTTTGATGTTTAATTAGGTGTTAATTTTACTGTTTTAGGAAGGGGATGGTTTTTGATGTTTAATTAGGTGTTAATTTTACTGTTTTAGGAAGGGGATGGTTTTTGATGTTTAATTAGGTGTTAATTTTACTGTTTTAGGAAGGGGATGGTTTTTGATGTTTAATTAGGTGTTAATTTTACTGTTTTAGGAAGGGGATGGTTTTTGATGTTTAATTAGGTGTTAATTTTACTGTTTTAGGAAGGGGATTTGTCCTCCGAATTAAAATCCCTTCCATTAAATACATTTTCAAAAATTTGAAAATAAACTTTTTTTTTAAAAATTCAAATAACTCAAAAAATATTGAAAATACCAAAAAATTTTCAATAGCAATTTTATAGACAATTCAAAAACGTATCGTTTGCCCCATAGTAAAACTTGAAAAAAAATGCCTTTTTTGAAAAAAATCAAAAATTTTCAAAAATCCCAAAAAAAAAAATTTTTTTTTTTAAAACATTATACATCTTAAAACATGTCCACACACAAAGATTTAGCGATATTCATTCATAAACAACCATAGAATCACGAAAAAAGACTATTTCACATAATACAAAGAAACTTTTTTAAATGCATTTTTTGGCTAAACGCAACCACAGATTTGACTCATTTTTGGTAAACACACATTATAAACATCAAACTTCAAAATGCAAAAGGTCTCATTAAAAACTTTTCACTAGTACTCGACAATACGTGTGTTTTGATGTGTAATTAGGTGTTAAATGTGGTGCTCTACGTAGGGGGTGTGTTTTGATGTGTAATTAGGTATTAATTTAGGTGTTTTAGGGAGGGGATGTTTTTCGATGTCTAATTAGGTGTTAAATGTGGTGTCTAGGATGGGGGGTGTGTTTCGATGTCTAATTAGGTGTTAAATGTGGTGTCTAGGATGGGGGGTGTGTTTTGATGTGTAATTAGGTATTAATTTAGGTGTTTTAGGGAGGGGATGTTTTTCGATGTCTAATTAGGTGTTAAATGTGGTGTCTAGGATGGGGGGTGTGTTTTGATGTGTAATTAGGTGTTAAATGTGGTGCTCTACGTAGGGGGTGTGTTTTGACGTGTAATTAGGTGTTAAATGTGGTGTCTAGGATGGGGGGTGTGTTTTGATGTGTAATTAGGTGTTAAATGTGGTGCTCTACGTAGGGGGTGTGTTTTGATGTGTAATTAGGTATTAATTTAGGTGTTTTAGGGAGGGGATGTTTTTCGATGTCTAATTAGGTGTTAAATGTGGTGTCTAGGATGGGGGGTGTGTTTCGATGTCTAATTAGGTGTTAAATGTGGTGTCTAGGATGGGGGGTGTGTTTTGATGTGTAATTAGGTATTAATTTAGGTGTTTTAGGGAGGGGATGTTTTTCGATGTCTAATTAGGTGTTAAATGTGGTGTCTAGGATGGGGGGTGTGTTTTGATGTGTAATTAGGTGTTAAATGTGGTGCTCTACGTAGGGGGTGTGTTTTGACGTGTAATTAGGTGTTAAATGTGGTGTCTAGGATGGGGGGTGTGTTTTGATGTGTAATTAGGTGTTAAATGTGGTGCTCTACGTAGGGGGTGTGTTTTGATGTGTAATTAGGTATTAATTTAGGTGTTTTAGGGAGGGGATGTTTTTCGATGTCTAATTAGGTGTTAATTTTGGTGTTTTAGGTCGAAATCTTGATATAATTTTTTCGGGGTAGAAATCTCGATTTATTAAAAATTAAATTTTTTCGGGGTCGAAATCTTGATATAATTTTTTCGGGGTCGAAATCTTGATATACGTAAAATTAAATTTTTTCGGGGTCGAAATCTTGATATAATTTTTTCGGGGTCGAAATCTTGATATACGTAAAATACAATTTTTTCGGGGTCGAAATCTTGATATAATTTTTTCGGGGTCGAAATCTTGATATACGTAAAATACAATTTTTTCGGGGTCGAAATCTTGATATAATTTTTTCGGGGTCGAAATCTTGATATACGTAAAATTAAATTTTTTCGGGGTCGAAATCTTGATATAATTTTTTCGGGGTCGAAATCTTGATATACGTAAAATACAATTTTTTCGGGGTCGAAATCTTGATATACGTAAAATACAATTTTTTCGGGGTCGAAATCTTGATATAATTTTTTCGGGGTCGAAATCTTGATATACGTAAAATACAATTTTTTCGGGGTCGAAATCTTGATATAATTTTTTCGGGGCCGAAATCTTGATATACGTAAAATTAAATTTTTTCGGGGTCGAAATCTTGATATAATTTTTTCGGGGTCGAAATCTTGATATACGTAAAATACAATTTTTTCGGGGTCGAAATCTTGATATACATAAAATACAATTTTTTCGGGGTCGAAATCTTGATATAATTTTTTCGGGGTCGAAATCTTGATATACGTAAAATACAATTTTTTCGGGGTCGAAATCTTGATATACGTAAAATACCATTTTTTCGGGGTCGAAATCTTGATATAATTTTTTCGGGGTCGAAATCTTGATATACGTAAAATACAATTTTTTCGGGGTCGAAATCTTGATATAATTTTTTCGGGGTCGAAATCTTGATATACGTAAAATACAATTTTTTCGGGGTCGAAATCTTGATATACGTAAAATACAATTTTTTCGGGGTCGAAATCTTGATATAATTTTTTCGGGGTCGAAATCTTGATATACGTAAAATACAATTTTTTCGGGGTCGAAATCTTGATATACGTAAAATACAATTTTTTCGGGGTCGAAATCTTGATATAATTTTTTCGGGGTCGAAATCTTGATATACGTAAAATTAAATTTTTTCGGGGTCGAAATCTTGATATAATTTTTTCGGGGTCGAAATCTTGATATACGTAAAATACAATTTTTTCGGGGTCGAAATCTTGATATACGTAAAATACAATTTTTTCGGGGTCGAAATCTTGATATACGTAAAATACAATTTTTTCGGGGTCGAAATCTTGATATACGTAAAATACAATTTTTTCGGGGTCGAAATCTTGATATAATTTTTTCGGGGTCGAAATCTTGATATACGTAAAATACAATTTTTTCGGGGTCGAAATCTTGATATACGTAAAATACAATTTTTTCGGGGTCGAAATCTTGATATACGTAAAATACAATTTTTTCGGGGTCGAAATCTTGATATAATTTTTTCGGGGTCGAAATCTTGATATACGTAAAATACAATTTTTTCGGGGTCGAAATCTTGATATACGTAAAATACAATTTTTTCGGGGTCGAAATCTTGATATAATTTTTTCGGGGTCGAAATCTTGATATACGTAAAATTAAATTTTTTCGGGGTCGAAATCTTGATATAATTTTTTCGGGGTCGAAATCTTGATATACGTAAAATACAATTTTTTCGGGGTCGAAATCTTGATATACGTAAAATACAATTTTTTCGGGGTCGAAATCTTGATATACGTAAAATACAATTTTTTCGGGGTCGAAATCTTGATATAATTTTTTCGGGGTCGAAATCTTGATATACGTAAAATTAAATTTTTTCGGGGTCGAAATCTTGATATAATTTTTTCGGGGTCGAAATCTTGATATACGTAAAATACAATTTTTTCGGGGTCGAAATCTTGATATACGTAAAATACAATTTTTTCGGGGTCGAAATCTTGATATACGTAAAATACAATTTTTTCGGGGTCGAAATCTTGATATAATTTTTTCGGGGTCGAAATCTTGATATACGTAAAATACAATTTTTTCGGGGTCGAAATCTTGATATAATTTTTTCGGGGTCGAAATCTTGATATACGTAAAATTAAATTTTTTCGGGGTCGAAATCTTGATATAATTTTTTCGGGGTCGAAATCTTGATATACGTAAAATACAATTTTTTCGGGGTCGAAATCTTGATATACGTAAAATACAATTTTTTCGGGGTCGAAATCTTGATATAATTTTTTCGGAGTCGAAATCTTGATATACGTAAAATACAATTTTTTCGGGGTCGAAATCTTGATATACGTAAAATACAATTTTTTCGGGGTCGAAATCTTGATATAATTTTTTCGGGGTCGAAATCTTGATATACGTAAAATACAATTTTTTCGGGGTCGAAATCTTGATATAATTTTTTCGGGGTCGAAATCTTGATATACGTAAAATACAATTTTTTCGGGGTCGAAATCTTGATATAATTTTTTCGGGGTCGAAATCTTGATATACGTAAAATACAATTTTTTCGGGGTCGAAATCTTGATATACGTAAAATACAATTTTTTCGGGGTCGAAATCTTGATATAATTTTTTCGGGGTCGAAATCTTGATATACGTAAAATTAAATTTTTTCGGGGTCGAAATCTTGATATAATTTTTTCGGGGTCGAAATCTTGATATACGTAAAATACAATTTTTTCGGGGTCGAAATCTTGATATACGTAAAATACAATTTTTTCGGGGTCGAAATCTTGATATAATTTTTTCGGGGTAGAAATCTCGATTTATTAAAAATTAAAATTTTTCGGGGTCGAAATCTTGATATAATTTTTTCGGGGTCGAAATCTTGATATACGTAAAATTAAATTTTTTCGGGGTCGAAATCTTGATATAATTTTTTCGGGGTCGAAATCTTGATATACGTAAAATACAATTTTTTCGGGGTCGAAATCTTGATATAATTTTTTCGGGGTCGAAATCTTGATATACGTAAAATACAATTTTTTCGGGGTCGAAATCTTGATATACGTAAAATACAATTTTTTCGGGGTCGAAATCTTGATATACTTTTTTCGGGGTCGAAATCTTGATATACGTAAAATACAATTTTTTCGGGGTCGAAATCTTGATATAATTTTTTCAGGGTCGAAATCTTGATATACGTAAAATACAATTTTTTCGGGGTCGAAATCTTGATATAATTTTTTCGGGGTCGAAATCTTGATATACGTAAAATACAATTTTTTCGGGGTCGAAATCTTGATATAATTTTTTCGGGGTCGAAATCTTGATATATTAAAAATTAAATTTTTTTCGGGGTCGAAATCTCGATATATTAAAAATTAAATTTTTTTCGGGGTCGAAATCTCGATTTATTAAAAATTAAATTTTTTCGGGGTCGAAATCTTGATATAATTTTTTCGGGGTCGAAATTTTGATATACGTAAAATACAATTTTTTCGGGGTCGAAATCTTGATATACGTAAAATACAATTTTTTCGGGGTCGAAATCTTGATATACGTAAAATACAATTTTTTCGGGCTCGAAATCTTGATATAATTTTTTCGGGGTCGAAATCTTGATATACGTAAAATTAAATTTTTTCGGGGTCGAAATCTTGATATAATTTTTTCGGGGTCGAAATCTTGATATACGTAAAATACAATTTTTTCGGGGTCGAAATCTTGATATACATAAAATACAATTTTTTCGGGGTCGAAATCTTGATATAATTTTTTCGGGGTCGAAATCTTGATATACGTAAAATACAATTTTTTCGGGGTCGAAATCTTGATATAATTTTTTCGGGGTCGAAATCTTGATATACGTAAAATACAATTTTTTCGGGGTCGAAATCTTGATATAATTTTTTCGGGGTCGAAATCTTGATATACGTAAAATACAATTTTTTCGGGGTCGAAATCTTGATATAATTTTTTCGGGGTCGAAATCTTGATATACGTAAAATACAATTTTTTCGGGGTCGAAATCTTGATATACGTAAAATACAATTTTTTCGGGGTCGAAATCTTGATATAATTTTTTCGGGGTCGAAATCTTGATATACGTAAAATTAAATTTTTTCGGGGTCGAAATCTTGATATAATTTTTTCGGGGTCGAAATCTTGATATACGTAAAATACAATTTTTTCGGGGTCGAAATCTTGATATACGTAAAATACAATTTTTTCGGGGTCGAAATCTTGATATACGTAAAATACAATTTTTTCGGGGTCGAAATCTTGATATACGTAAAATACAATTTTTTCGGGGTCGAAATCTTGATATAATTTTTTCGGGGTCGAAATCTTGATATACGTAAAATACAATTTTTTCGGGGTCGAAATCTTGATATACGTAAAATACAATTTTTTCGGGGTCGAAATCTTGATATACGTAAAATACAATTTTTTCGGGGTCGAAATCTTGATATAATTTTTTCGGGGTCGAAATCTTGATATACGTAAAATACAATTTTTTCGGGGTCGAAATCTTGATATAATTTTTTCGGGGTCGAAATCTTGATATAATTTTTTCGGGGTAGAAATCTCGATTTATTAAAAATTAAATTTTTTCGGGGTCGAAATCTTGATATAATTTTTTCGGGGTCGAAATCTTGATATACGTAAAATACAATTTTTTCGGGGTCGAAATCTTGATATAATTTTTTCGGGGTCGAAATCTTGATATACGTAAAATACAATTTTTTCGGGGTCGAAATCTTGATATAATTTTTTCGGGGTCGAAATCTTGATATACGTAAAATTAAATTTTTTCGGGGTCGAAATCTTGATATAATTTTTTCGGGGTCGAAATCTTGATATACGTAAAATACAATTTTTTCGGGGTCGAAATCTTGATATAATTTTTTCGGGGTCGAAATCTTGATATACGTAAAATACAATTTTTTCGGGGTCGAAATCTTGATATACGTAAAATACAATTTTTTCGGGGTCGAAATCTTGATATAATTTTTTCGGGGTCGAAATCTTGATATACGTAAAATACAATTTTTTCGGGGTCGAAATCTTGATATAATTTTTTCGGGGTCGAAATCTTGATATACGTAAAATACAATTTTTTCGGGGTCGAAATCTTGATATAATTTTTTCGGGGTCGAAATCTTGATATACGTAAAATTAAATTTTTTCGGGGTCGAAATCTTGATATAATTTTTTCGGGGTCGAAATCTTGATATACGTAAAATACAATTTTTTCGGGGTCGAAATCTTGATATACGTAAAATACAATTTTTTCGGGGTCGAAATCTTGATATAATTTTTTCGGGGTCGAAATCTTGATATACGTAAAATACAATTTTTTCGGGGTCGAAATCTTGATATACGTAAAATACAATTTTTTCGGGGTCGAAATCTTGATATAATTTTTTCGGGGTCGAAATCTTGATATAATTTTTTCGGGGTCGAAATCTTGATATACGTAAAATACAATTTTTTCGGGGTCGAAATCTTGATATACGTAAAATACAATTTTTTCGGGGTCGAAATCTTGATATAATTTTTTCGGGGTCGAAATCTTGATATACGTAAAATACAATTTTTTCGGGGTCGAAATCTTGATATACGTAAAATACAATTTTTTCGGGGTCGAAATCTTGATATAATTTTTTCGGGGTCGAAATCTTGATATACGTAAAATTAAATTTTTTCGGGGTCGAAATCTTGATATAATTTTTTCGGGGTCGAAATCTTGATATACGTAAAATACAATTTTTTCGGGGTCGAAATCTTGATATAATTTTTTCGGGGTCGAAATCTTGATATACGTAAAATACAATTTTTTCGGGGTCGAAATCTTGATATACGTAAAATACAATTTTTTCGGGGTCGAAATCTTGATATAATTTTTTCGGGGTCGAAATCTTGATATACGTAAAATACAATTTTTTCGGGGTCGAAATCTTGATATAATTTTTTCGGGGTCGAAATCTTGATATACGTAAAATACAATTTTTTCGGGGTCGAAATCTTGATATAATTTTTTCGGGGTCGAAATCTTGATATACGTAAAATTAAATTTTTTCGGGGTCGAAATCTTGATATAATTTTTTCGGGGTCGAAATCTTGATATACGTAAAATACAATTTTTTCGGGGTCGAAATCTTGATATACGTAAAATACAATTTTTTCGGGGTCGAAATCTTGATATAATTTTTTCGGGGTCGAAATCTTGATATACGTAAAATACAATTTTTTCGGGGTCGAAATCTTGATATACGTAAAATACAATTTTTTCGGGGTCGAAATCTTGATATAATTTTTTCGGGGTCGAAATCTTGATATACGTAAAATACAATTTTTTCGGGGTCGAAATCTTGATATAATTTTTTCGGGGTCGAAATCTTGATATACGTAAAATACAATTTTTTCGGGGTCGAAATCTTGATATACGTAAAATACAATTTTTTCGGGGTCGAAATCTTGATATAATTTTTTCGGGGTCGAAATCTTGATATACGTAAAATACAATTTTTTCGGGGTCGAAATCTTGATATACGTAAAATACAATTTTTTCGGGGTCGAAATCTTGATATAATTTTTTCGGGGTCGAAATCTTGATATACGTAAAATTAAATTTTTTCGGGGTCGAAATCTTGATATAATTTTTTCGGGGTCGAAATCTTGATATACGTAAAATACAATTTTTTCGGGGTCGAAATCTTGATATACGTAAAATACAATTTTTTCGGGGTCGAAATCTTGATATAATTTTTTCGGGGTCGAAATCTTGATATACGTAAAATACAATTTTTTCGGGGTCGAAATCTTGATATACGTAAAATACAATTTTTTCGGGGTCGAAATCTTGATATAATTTTTTCGGGGTCGAAATCTTGACATACGTAAAATACAATTTTTTCGGGGTCGAAATCTTGATATACGTAAAATACAATTTTTTCGGGGTCGAAATCTTGATATACGTAAAATACAATTTTTTCGGGGTCGAAATCTTGATATAATTTTTTCGGGGTCGAAATCTTGATATACGTAAAATACAATTTTTTCGGGGTCGAAATCTTGATATAATTTTTTCGGGGTCGAAATCTTGATATACGTAAAATACAATTTTTTCGGGGTCGAAATCTTGATATACGTAAAATACAATTTTTTCGGGGTCGAAATCTTGATATAATTTTTTCGGGGTCGAAATCTTGATATACGTAAAATACAATTTTTTCGGGGTCGAAATCTTGATATAATTTTTTCGGGGTCGAAATCTTGATATACGTAAAATTAAATTTTTTCGGGGTCGAAATCTTGATATAATTTTTTCGGGGTCGAAATCTTGATATACGTAAAATACAATTTTTTCGGGGTCAAAATCTTAATATACGTAAAATACAATTTTTTCGGGGTCGAAATCTTGATATACGTAAAATACAATTTTTTCGGGGTCGAAATCTTGATATACGTAAAATACAATTTTTTCGGGGTCGAAATCTTGATATAATTTTTTCGGGGTCGAAATCTTGATATACGTAAAATACAATTTTTTCGGGGTCGAAATCTTGATATACGTAAAATACAATTTTTTCGGGGTCGAAATCTTGATATAATTTTTTCGGGGTCGAAATCTTGATATACGTAAAATACAATTTTTTCGGGGTCGAAATCTTGATATAATTTTTTCGGGGTCGAAATCTTGATATACGTAAAATACAATTTTTTCGGGGTCGAAATCTTGATATACGTAAAATACAATTTTTTCGGGGTCGAAATCTTGATATAATTTTTTCGGGGTCGAAATCTTGATATACGTAAAATACAATTTTTTCGGGGTCGAAATCTTGATATAATTTTTTCGGGGTCGAAATCTTGATATACGTAAAATACAATTTTTTCGGGGTCGAAATCTTGATATAATTTTTTCGGGGTCGAAATCTTGATATACGTAAAATACAATTTTTTCGGGGTCGAAATCTTGATATAATTTTTTCGGGGTCGAAATCTTGATATACGTAAAATACAATTTTTTCGGGGTCGAAATCTTGATATACGTAAAATACAATTTTTTCGGGGTCGAAATCTTGATATACTTTTTTCGGGGTCGAAATCTTGATATACGTAAAATACAATTTTTTCGGGGTCGAAATCTTGATATACGTAAAATACAATTTTTTCGGGGTCGAAATCTTGATATAATTTTTTCGGGGTAGAAATCTCGATTTATTAAAAATTAAATTTTTTCGGGGTCGAAATCTTGATATAATTTTTTCGGGGTCGAAATCTTGATATACGTAAAATTAAATTTTTTCGGGGTCGAAATCTTGATATAATTTTTTCGGGGTCGAAATCTTGATATACGTAAAATACAATTTTTTCGGGGTCGAAATCTTGATATAATTTTTTCGGGGTCGAAATCTTGATATACGTAAAATACAATTTTTTCGGGGTCGAAATCTTGATATACGTAAAATACAATTTTTTCGGGGTCGAAATCTTGATATAATTTTTTCGGGGTCGAAATCTTGATATACGTAAAATACAATTTTTTCGGGGTCGAAATCTTGATATACGTAAAATACAATTTTTTCGGGGTCGAAATCTTGATATAATTTTTTCGGGGTCGAAATCTTGATATACGTAAAATACAATTTTTTCGGGGTCGAAATCTTGATATACGTAAAATACAATTTTTTCGGGGTCGAAATCTTGATATACGTAAAATACAATTTTTTCGGGGTCGAAATCTTGATATACATAAAATACAATTTTTTCGGGGTCGAAATCTTGATATAATTTTTTCGGGGTCGAAATCTTGATATACGTAAAATACAATTTTTTCGGGGTCGAAATCTTGATATAATTTTTTCGGGGTCGAAATCTTGATATACGTAAAATACATTTTTTTCGGGGTCGAAATCTTGATATAATTTTTTCGGGGTCGAAATCTTGATATACGTAAAATACAATTTTTTCGGGGTCGAAATCTTGATATACGTAAAATACAATTTTTTCGGGGTCGAAATCTTGATATAATTTTTTCGGGGTCGAAATCTTGATATACGTAAAATACAATTTTTTCGGGGTCGAAATCTTGATATAATTTTTTCGGGGTCGAAATCTTGATATACGTAAAATACAATTTTTTCGGGGTCGAAATCTTGATATAATTTTTTCGGGGTCGAAATCTTGATATACGTAAAATACAATTTTTTCGGGGTCGAAATCTTGATATACGTAAAATACAATTTTTTCGGGGTCGAAATCTTGATATACGTAAAATACAATTTTTTCGGGGTCGAAATCTTGATATAATTTTTTCGGGGTCGAAATCTTGATATACGTAAAATACAATTTTTTCGGGGTCGAAATCTTGATATACGTAAAATACAATTTTTTCGGGGTCGAAATCTTGATATACGTAAAATACAATTTTTTCGGGGTCGAAATCTTGATATAATTTTTTCGGGGTAGAAATCTCGATTTATTAAAATTAAATTTTTTCGGGGTCGAAATCTTGATATAATTTTTTCGGGGTCGAAATCTTGATATACGTAAAATTAAATTTTTTCGGGGTCGAAATCTTGATATAATTTTTTCGGGGTCGAAATCTTGATATACGTAAAATACAATTTTTTCGGGGTCGAAATCTTGATATAATTTTTTCGGGGTCGAAATCTTGATATACGTAAAATACAATTTTTTCGGGGTCGAAATCTTGATATAATTTTTTCGGGGTCGAAATCTTGATATACGTAAAATTAAATTTTTTCGGGGTCGAAATCTTGATATAATTTTTTCGGGGTCGAAATCTTGATATACGTAAAATACAATTTTTTCGGGGTCGAAATCTTGATATACGTAAAATACAATTTTTTCGGGGTCGAAATCTTGATATACGTAAAATACAATTTTTTCGGGGTCGAAATCTTGATATAATTTTTTCGGGGTCGAAATCTTGATATACGTAAAATACAATTTTTTCGGGGTCGAAATCTTGATATACGTAAAATACAATTTTTTCGGGGTCGAAATCTTGATATACGTAAAATACAATTTTTTCGGGGTCGAAATCTTGATATAATTTTTTCGGGGTCGAAATCTTGATATACGTAAAATACAATTTTTTCGGGGTCGAAATCTTGATATACGTAAAATACAATTTTTTCGGGGTCGAAATCTTGATATAATTTTTTCGGGGTCGAAATCTTGATATACGTAAAATACAATTTTTTCGGGGTCGAAATCTTGATATAATTTTTTCGGGGTCGAAATCTTGATATACGTAAAATTAAATTTTTTCGGGGTCGAAATCTTGATATAATTTTTTCGGGGTCGAAATCTTGATATACGTAAAATACAATTTTTTCGGGGTCGAAATCTTGATATACGTAAAATACAATTTTTTCGGGGTCGAAATCTTGATATACGTAAAATACAATTTTTTCGGGGTCGAAATCTTGATATACGTAAAATACAATTTTTTCGGGGTCGAAATCTTGATATAATTTTTTCGGGGTCGAAATCTTGATATACGTAAAATACAATTTTTTCGGGGTCGAAATCTTGATATACGTAAAATACAATTTTTTCGGGGTCGAAATCTTGATATACGTAAAATACAATTTTTTCGGGGTCGAAATCTTGATATAATTTTTTCGGGGTCGAAATCTTGATATACGTAAAATACAATTTTTTCGGGGTCGAAATCTTGATATAATTTTTTCGGGGTCGAAATCTTGATATACGTAAAATACAATTTTTTCGGGGTCGAAATCTTGATATACGTAAAATACAATTTTTTCGGGGTCGAAATCTTGATATAATTTTTTCGGGGTCGAAATCTTGATATACGTAAAATACAATTTTTTCGGGGTCGAAATCTTGATATAATTTTTTCGGGGTCGAAATCTTGATATACGTAAAATACAATTTTTTCGGGGTCGAAATCTTGATATAATTTTTTCGGGGTCGAAATCTTGATATACGTAAAATACAATTTTTTCGGGGTCGAAATCTTGATATAATTTTTTCGGGGTCGAAATCTTGATATACGTAAAATACAATTTTTTCGGGGTCGAAATCTTGATATACGTAAAATACAATTTTTTCGGGGTCGAAATCTTGATATAATTTTTTCGGGGTCGAAATCTTGATATATTAAAATTAAATTTTTTTCGGGGTCGAAATCTTGATATAATTTTTTCGGGGTCGAAATCTTGATATACGTAAAATACAATTTTTTCGGGGTCGAAATCTTGATATAATTTTTTCGGGGTCGAAATCTTGATATACGTAAAATACAATTTTTTCGGGGTCGAAATCTTGATATAATTTTTTCGGGGTCGAAATCTTGATATACGTAAAATACAATTTTTTCGGGGTCGAAATCTTGATATAATTTTTTCGGGGTCGAAATCTTGATATATTAAAAATTAAATTTTTTCGGGGTCGAAATCTTGATATAATTTTTTCGGGGTCGAAATCTTGATATACGTAAAATACAATTTTTTCGGGGTCGAAATCTTGATATAATTTTTTCGGGGTCGAAATCTTGATATACGTAAAATACAATTTTTTCGGGGTCGAAATCTTGATATAATTTTTTCGGGGTCGAAATCTTGATATACGTAAAATACAATTTTTTCGGGGTCGAAATCTTGATATAATTTTTTCGGGGTCGAAATCTTGATATAATTTTTTCGGGGTCGAAATCTTGATATAATTTTTTCGGGGTCGAAATCTTGATATAATTTTTTCGGGGTCGAAATCTTGATATAATTTTTTCGGGGTCGAAATCTTGATATACGTAAAATACAATTTTTTCGGGGTCGAAATCTTGATATACGTAAAATACAATTTTTTCGGGGTCGAAATCTTGATATAATTTTTTCGGGGTCGAAATCTTGATATAATTTTTTCGGGGTCGAAATCTTGATATACGTAAAATACAATTTTTTCGGGGTCGAAATCTTGATATAATTTTTTCGGGGTCGAAATCTTGATATACGTAAAATACAATTTTTTCGGGGTCGAAATCTTGATATAATTTTTTCGGGGTCGAAATCTTGATATAATTTTTTCGGGGTCGAAATCTTGATATAATTTTTTCGGGGTCGAAATCTTGATATAATTTTTTCGGGGTCGAAATCTTGATATACGTAAAATACAATTTTTTCGGGGTCGAAATCTTGATATACGTAAAATACAATTTTTTCGGGGTCGAAATCTTGATATAATTTTTTCGGGGTCGAAATCTTGATATACGTAAAATACAATTTTTTCGGGGTCGAAATCTTGATATAATTTTTTCGGGGTCGAAATCTTGATATACGTAAAATACAATTTTTTCGGGGTCGAAATCTTGATATAATTTTTTCGGGGTCGAAATCTTGATATACGTAAAATACAATTTTTTCGGGGTCGAAATCTTGATATAATTTTTTCGGGGTCGAAATCTTGATATACGTAAAATACAATTTTTTCGGGGTCGAAATCTTGATATAATTTTTTCGGGGTCGAAATCTTGATATACGTAAAATACAATTTTTTCGGGGTCGAAATCTTGATATACGTAAAATACAATTTTTTCGGGGTCGAAATCTTGATATAATTTTTTCGGGGTCGAAATCTTGATATATTAAAATTAAATTTTTTCGGGGTCGAAATCTTGATATAATTTTTTCGGGGTCGAAATCTTGATATACGTAAAATACAATTTTTTCGGGGTCGAAATCTTGATATAATTTTTTCGGGGTCGAAATCTTGATATACGTAAAATACAATTTTTTCGGGGTCGAAATCTTGATATACGTAAAATACAATTTTTTCGGGGTCGAAATCTTGATATACGTAAAATACAATTTTTTCGGGGTCGAAATCTTGATATAATTTTTTCGGGGTCGAAATCTTGATATACGTAAAATACAATTTTTTCGGGGTCGAAATCTTGATATAATTTTTTCGGGGTCGAAATCTTGATATACGTAAAATACAATTTTTTCGGGGTCGAAATCTTGATATAATTTTTTCGGGGTCGAAATCTTGATATACGTAAAATACAATTTTTTCGGGGTCGAAATCTTGATATAATTTTTTCGGGGTCGAAATCTTGATATACGTAAAATACAATTTTTTCGGGGTCGAAATCTTGATATACGTAAAATACAATTTTTTCGGGGTCGAAATCTTGATATAATTTTTTCGGGGTCGAAATCTTGATATACGTAAAATACAATTTTTTCGGGGTCGAAATCTTGATATAATTTTTTCGGGGTCGAAATCTTGATATACGTAAAATACAATTTTTTCGGGGTCGAAATCTTGATATAATTTTTTCGGGGTCGAAATCTTGATATACGTAAAATACAATTTTTTCGGGGTCGAAATCTTGATATAATTTTTTCGGGGTCGAAATCTTGATATACGTAAAATACAATTTTTTCGGGGTCGAAATCTTGATATACGTAAAATACAATTTTTTCGGGGTCGAAATCTTGATATAATTTTTTCGGGGTCGAAATCTTGATATATTAAAAATTAAATTTTTTCGGGGTCGAAATCTTGATATAATTTTTTCGGGGTCGACATCTTGATATACGTAAAATACAATTTTTTCGGGGTCGAAATCTTGATATAATTTTTTCGGGGTCGAAATCTTGATATACGTAAAATACAATTTTTTCGGGGTCGAAATCTTGATATAATTTTTTCGGGGTCGAAATCTTGATATACGTAAAATACAATTTTTTCGGGGTCGAAATCTTGATATAATTTTTTCGGGGTCGAAATCTTGATATACGTAAAATACAATTTTTTCGGGGTCGAAATCTTGATATAATTTTTTCGGGGTCGAAATCTTGATATACGTAAAATACAATTTTTTCGGGGTCGAAATCTTGATATAATTTTTTCGGGGTCGAAATCTTGATATACGTAAAATACAATTTTTTCGGGGTCGAAATCTTGATATATTAAAAATTAAATTTTTTTCGGGGTCGAAATGTTGATATAATTTTTTCGGGGTCGAAATCTTGATATACGTAAAATACAATTTTTTCGGGGTCGAAATCTTGATATAATTTTTTCGGGGTCGAAATCTTGATATACGTAAAATACAATTTTTTCGGGGTCGAAATCTTGATATACGTAAAATACAATTTTTTCGGGGTCGAAATCTTGATATAATTTTTTCGGGGTCGAAATCTTGATATATTAAAAATTAAATTTTTTTCGGGGTCGAAATCTCGGTATATTAAAAATTAAATTTTTTCGGGGTCGAAATCTTGATATAATTTTTCGGGGTCGAAATCTTGATATAATTTTTTCGGGGTCGAAATCTTGATATACGTAAAATACAATTTTTTCGGGGTCGAAATCTTGATATAATTTTTTGGGGGTCGAAATCTTGATATACGTAAAATACAATTTTTTCGGGGTCGAAATCTTGATATAATTTTTTCGGGGTCGAAATCTTGATATACGTAAAATACAATTTTTTCGGGGTCGAAATCTTGATATAATTTTTTCGGGGTCGAAATCTTGATATACGTAAAATACAATTTTTTCGGGGTCGAAATCTTGATATACGTAAAATACAATTTTTTCGGGGTCGAAATCTTGATATAATTTTTTCGGGGTCGAAATCTTGATATACGTAAAATACAATTTTTTCGGGGTCGAAATCTTGATATAATTTTTTCGGGGTCGAAATCTTGATATACGTAAAATACAATTTTTTCGGGGTCGAAATCTTGATATAATTTTTTCGGGGTCGAAATCTTGATATACGTAAAATACAATTTTTTCGGGGTCGAAATCTTGATATAATTTTTTCGGGGTCGAAATCTTGATATACGTAAAATACAATTTTTTCGGGGTCGAAATCTTGATATACGTAAAATACAATTTTTTCGGGGTCGAAATCTTGATATAATTTTTTCGGGGTCGAAATCTTGATATATTAAAAATTAAATTTTTTTCGGGGTCGAAATCTTGATATAATTTTTTCGGGGTCGAAATCTTGATATACGTAAAATACAATTTTTTCGGGGTCGAAATCTTGATATAATTTTTTCGGGGTCGAAATCTTGATATACGTAAAATACAATTTTTTCGGGGTCGAAATCTTGATATAATTTTTTCGGGGTCGAAATCTTGATATACGTAAAATACAATTTTTTCGGGGTCGAAATCTTGATATAATTTTTTCGGGGTCGAAATCTTGATATACGTAAAATACAATTTTTTCGGGGTCGAAATCTTGATATAATTTTTTCGGGGTCGAAATCTTGATATAATTTTTTCGGGGTCGAAATCTTGATATATTAAAAATTAAATTTTTTTCGGGGTCGAAATCTTGATATAATTTTTTCGGGGTCGAAATCTTAATATACGTAAAATACAATTTTTTCGGGGTCGAAATCTTGATATAATTTTTTCGGGGTCGAAATCTTGATATACGTAAAATACAATTTTTTTGGGGTCGAAATCTTGATATAATTTTTTCGGGGTCGAAATCTTGATATAATTTTTTCGGGGTCGAAATCTTGATATAATTTTTTCGGGGTCGAAATCTTGATATAATTTTTTCGGGGTCGAAATCTTGATATACGTAAAATACAATTTTTTCGGGGTCGAAATCTTGATATAATTTTTTCGGGGTCGAAATCTTGATATACGTAAAATACAATTTTTTCGGGGTCGAAATCTTGATATACGTAAAATACAATTTTTTCGGGGTCGAAATCTTGATATAATTTTTTCGGGGTCGAAATCTTGATATAATTTTTTCGGGGTCGAAATCTTGATATACGTAAAATACAATTTTTTCGGGGTCGAAATCTTGATATAATTTTTTCGGGGTCGAAATCTTGATATACGTAAAATACAATTTTTTCGGGGTCGAAATCTTGATATAATTTTTTCGGGGTCGAAATCTTGATAGAATTTTTTCGGGGTCGAAATCTTGATATAATTTTTTCGGGGTCGAAATCTTGATATACGGAAAATACAATTTTTTCGGGGTCGAAATCTTGATATAATTTTTTCGGGGTCGAAATCTTGATATACGTAAAATACAATTTTTTCGGGGTCGAAATCTTGATATACGTAAAATACAATTTTTTCGGGGTCGAAATCTTGATATAATTTTTTCGGGGTCGAAATCTTGATATACGTAAAATACAATTTTTTCGGGGTCGAAATCTTGATATAATTTTTTCGGGGTCGAAATCTTGATATACGTAAAATACAATTTTTTCGGGGTCGAAATCTTGATATAATTTTTTCGGGGTCGAAATCTTGATATACGTAAAATACAATTTTTTCGGGGTCGAAATCTTGATATACGTAAAATACAATTTTTTCGGGGTCGAAATCTTGATATACGTAAAATACAATTTTTTCGGGGTCGAAATCTTGATATACGTAAAATACAATTTTTTCGGGGTCGAAATCTTGATATAATTTTTTCGGGGTCGAAATCTTGATATATTAAAATTAAATTTTTTCGGGGTCGAAATCTTGATATAATTTTTTCGGGGTCGAAATC
>JAZKLR010000803.1:0-46644 GCA_037103525.1 Ganaspis brasiliensis | reverse complement strand
GATGTCCCTTGAGGAGACTTGTCCTCGGGGGAGACTTGTCCCTGGGAAGACTTGTCCTCTCGTGGCAATAATTTTGTTCATCGTGGGAAGAGATGTCCCCTAGGAAGACTCGTCCCTCGGGGTAGACATGTCCCTGGGAAGACTTGTTCTCTCGTGGCAATAATTTTTTTCAACGTGGGAAGAGATGTCATCTGGGAGGACTTTGTCCCTCGGGGAGACTTGTCCCTGGGAAGACTTGTCCCTCTCGTGGCAATAATTTTTTTCATTGTGGAAAAAGATGTCCTCGGGGAGACTTGTCCCTCAGGGGAGACAGGTCCCTGGAAAGACTTGTCCTCTAGTGGCAATAATTTTTTTTATCGTGGGAAGAGAATGTCCCCTGGGGAAGACTCGTCCTTGGGAAGACATGTCTTGGGAAGACTTGTTTCTCTCAAGGCAATAATTTTTTTCATCGTAGGAAGAGATGTCAACTGGGAGACTTGTCCCTGGGAAGACTTGTCCCTCTCGTAGCAATCATTTTTTCATTGTGGGAAGAGATGTCCTCGGGGAGACTTGTCCCTCGGGGGAGAGTTTTTCCTGGAAAGACTTGTCCTCTCGTGGCAATAATTTTTTTCATCGTGAGAAGAGATGTTCCTGGGAAGACTCGTCCTCGAAAAGACATGTCCTGGGAAGACTTGTTCTCTCAAGGCAATAATTTTTTTCATCGTGGAAAAAGATGTCAACTGGGAGGACTTGTCCTCGGGGGAGAGTTTACCTGGGAAGACTTGTCCCTGTCGTGGGCAATAATTTTTTTCATCGTGGGAAGAGATGTCCAACTGGGAGACTTTTTCCTCGGGGGAGACTTGTCCTGGGAAGACTTGTCCCTCTCGTGGCAATAATTTTTTTCATTGTGGGAAGAGATGTCCTCGGGGAGACTTGTCCTCGGGGGAGAGTTTTCCTAGGAAGACTTGTCCTCTCGTGGCAATAATTTTTTAATCGTGGAAAGAGATGTCCCTGGGAAGACTCGTCCTCGGGAAGACATGTCCCTGGAAAGACTTCTCCTGGGGAAGACTTGTTTCTCTCGTGGCAATAATTTTTTTCATCGTGGGAAGAGATTGTCCCCTGGGAAGACTCGTCCTCGGGAAGACATGTCCTGGAAAGGACTTGTTCTCTCGTGGCAATAATTTTTTTCATCGTGGGAAGAGATGTCAACTCGAGGACTTTGTCCTCGGGGAGGCTTGTCCTCGGGAGACTTGTCCTGGAAAGACTTGTCCTCTCATGGCAATAATTTTTTTCATCGTGGGAAGAGATGTCCCTGGGGAGACTGGTTTCCGACGAGAATAATTTTTTTCATCGTGGGAAGAAATGTCCCTGGGGAGACTGGTTTTCCGGTGAGACTTGTCCTGGGAAGACATGTCCCTGTCGTAGGCAATAATTTTTTTTTATCGTGGAAAAGAAATGTTTTCTGAGGAGACTTCTCCTCGGGGAGAGTTGTCCTGGGGAAAACTTGTTCTCTCGTGGCATTAATTTTCTCATCGTGGAAAGAGATGTCCTCGGGGGAGACTTGTCCCTCGCGGAGAGTTTTCCTGGGAAGACTTGTCCCTCTCGTGGCAATAATTTTTTTCATCGTGGGAAGAGATGTCCCTGGGAGGACTTGTTCTCTTAAGGCAATAATTTTTTCATCGTGGGGAAGAGATGTCCTTGAGGAGACTTGTCCTCGGGGGAGACTTGTCCCTGGGAAGACTTGTCCTCTCGTGGCAATAATTTGTTCATCGTGGGAAGAGATGTCCCCTAGGAAGACTCGTCCTCGGGTAGACATGTCCTGGGAAGACTTGTTCTCTCGTGGCAATAATTTTTTTCAACGTGGGAAGAGATGTCATCTGGGAGACTTGTCCTCGGGGAGACTTGTCCCTGGGAAGACTTGTCCTCTCGTGGCAATAATTTTTTCATTGTGGAAAAAGATGTCCTCGGGGAGGACTTGTCCTCAGGGGAGACAGGTCCCTGGAAAGACTTGTCCTCTAGTGGCAATAATTTTTTTTATCGTGGGAAAGAGATGTCCCTGGGAAGACTCGTCCTTGGGAAGACATGTCCTTGGGAAGACTTGTTTCTCTCAAGGCAATAATTTTTTTCATCGTAGGAAGAGATGTCAACTGGGAGGACTTGTCCCTGGGAAGACTTTGTCCTCTCGTAGCAATCATTTTTTTCATTGTGGGAAGAGATGTCCCCTCGGGGAGACTTGTCCTCGGGGAGGAGTTTTTCCTGGAAAGACTTGTCCCTCTCGTGGCAATAATTTTTTTCATCGTGAGAAGAGATGTTCCTGGGAAGACTCGTCCTCGAAAAGACATGTCCTGGGGAAGACTTGTTCTCTCAAGGCAATAATTTTTTTCATCGTGGGAAAAAAGATGTCAACTGGGAGACTTGTCCTCGGGGAGAGTTTACCTGGGAAGACTTGTCCTGTCGTGGCAATAATTTTTTCATCGTGGGGAAGAGATGTCAACTGGGAGACTTTTCCTCGGGGAGACTTGTCCTGGGAAGACTTGTCCCTCTCGTGGCAATAATTTTTTTCATTGTGGGAAGAGATGTCCCTCGGGGAGACTTGTCCCTCGGGGGAGAGTTTTTCCTAGGAAGACTTGTCCCTCTCGTGGCAATAATTTTTTTAATCGTGGGAAAGGAGATGTCCCCTGGGAAAGACTCGTCCCTCGGGAAGACATGTCCTGGAAAGACTTCTCCTGGGAAGACTTGTTTCTCTCGTGGCAATAATTTTTTTTCATCGTGGGAAGAGATGTCCCCTGGGAAGACTCGTCCTCGGGAAGACATGTCCCTGGAAAGACTTGTTCTCTCGTGGCAATAATTTTTTTCATCGTGGGAAGAGATGTCATCTGGGAGACTTGTCCTCGGGGGAGGACTTGTCCTGGGAATACTTGTCCTGGGAAGACTTGTCCCTCTCGTAGCAATAATTTTTTTCATTGTGGCAAGAGGATGTCCTCGGGGAGGACTTGTCCTCGCGGGAGAGTTTTCCTGGGAAGACTTGTCCTCTCGTGGCAATAATTTTTTCATCGTGGGAAGAGATGTCAACTGGGAGGACTTGTCCTGGAAAGAATTGTCCCTCTCGTAGCAATAATTTTTTTCATTGTGGGGAAGAGATGTTCCTCGGGGAGGACTTTGTCCTCGGGGAGAGTTTTTCCTGGGAAGACTTGTCCGCTCGTGGCAATACTTTTTTTCATCGTGGGAAGAGATGTCCCTGGGAAGACTCGTCCTCGGGGAAGACATGTCCCTGGGAAGACTTGTTTCTCTCAAGGCAATAATTTTTTTCATCGTGGGAAGAGATGTCAACTGGGAGACATGTCCTCGGGGAGACTTGTCCTGGGAAGACTTTTCCTGGGAAGACTTGTCCCTGGGAAGACTTGTCCTCTCGTGGCAATAATTTTTTTTCATCGTGGGAAGAGATGTCCCCTAGGAAGGACTCGTCCTCGGGAAGACATGTCCTGGGAAGACTTGTTTCTTTCGTGGCAATAATTTTTTTCATCGTGGGGAAGAGATGTCAACTGGGAGACTTGTCCTCGGGGGAGACTTGTCCTGGGAAGACTTGTCCTTTTGTGGCAATAATTTTTTTCATTGTGGGAAGAGATGTCCTCGGGGAGGACTTGTCCTTGGGGAGACTTGTCCTGGGAATACTTGTCCTGGGAAGACTTGTCCTCTCGTAGCAATAATTTTTTCATTGTGGCAAGAGATGCCCTCGGGGAGGACTTGTCCTCGCGGAGAGTTTTTCCTGGGAAGACTTGTCCTCTCGTGGCAATAATTTTTTTCATCGTGGGAAGAGATGTCAACTGGGAGACTTGTCCCTGGAAAGAATTGTCCCTCTCGTAGCAATAATTTTTTTCATTGTGGGAAGAGATGTCCCTCGGGGAGACTTGTCCCTCGGGGAGAGTTTTCCTGGGAAGACTTGTCCGCTCGTGGCAATACTTTTTTCATCGTGGGAAGAGATGTCCCCTGGGAAGACTCGTCCTCGGGAAGACATGTCCCTGGGAAGACTTGTTCTCTCAAGGCAATAATTTTTTTCATCGTGGGAAGAGATGTCAACTGGGAGACTTGTCCCTCGGGGAGACTTGTCCTGGGAAGAATTGTCCTGTCGTAGCAATAATTTTTTTATCCTGGAAAAGAGATGTCCCTAGGGAGACTTGTCCCTCGGGTTGAGTTTACCTGGGAAGACTTGTCCTGTCGTGGCCATAATTTTTTTCATCGTGGGAAGAGATGTCAACTGGGGAGACTTTTTCTTCGGGGAGACTTGTCCTGGGAAGACTTGTCCTGTCGTTGCAATAATTTTTTTATCGTGGGAAGATATGTTCCTAGGGAGACTTGTCCTCGGGGAGAGTTTTCCTGGAAAGACTTGTCCTCTCGTGGCAATAATTTTTTCATCGTGGGAAGAGATGTCCCTAGAAAGACTCGTCCTCGGGAAGACATGTCCTGGGAAGACTTGTTCTCTCGTGGCAATAATTTTTTTATCGCGGGAAGAGATGTCATCTGGGAGACTTGTCCTTGGGGAGACTTGTCCTGGGAAGACTTGTCCTTTCGTGGCAATAATTTTTTCATTGTGGGAAGAGATGTCCTCGGGGAGACTTGTCCTCAGGGGAGACATGTCCCTGGGAAGACTTGTCCTCTAGTGGCAATAATTTCTTTATCGTGGGAAGAGATGTCCTTGGGAAGACTCGTCCTCGGGAAGACATGTCCTGGGAAGACTGGTTCTCTCAAGGCAATAATTTTTTCATCGTGGGAAGAGATGTCAACTGGGAGACCTGTGCTGGGAAGACTTGTCCTCTCGTAGCAATAATTTTTTCATTGTGGGAAGAGATGTCCTCGGGGAGACTTGTCCTCGGGGAGAGTTTTCCTGGGAAGACTTGTCTTCTCGTGGCAATAATTTTTTCATCGTGGGAAGAGATGTCCCTGGGAAGACTCGTCCTCGGGAAGACATGTCCTGGGAAGACTTGTTCTCTCAAGGCAATAATTTTTTCATCGTGGGAAGAGATGTCAACTGGGAGACTTGTCCTCGGGGAGACTTGTCCTGGGAAGACTTGTCCTGTCGTAGCAATAATTTTTTTATTGTGGGAAGAGATGTTCCTAGGGAGACTTGTCCTCGGGGAGAGTTTTCCTGGGAAGACTTGTTCTCTCGTGGCAATAACTTTTTCATCGTGGGAACAGATGTCAACTGGAAGACTTTTCCTCGGGGAGACTTGTCCTGGGAAGACTTGTCCTCTCGTGGCAATAATTTTTTCATCGTGGGAAGAGATGTGATCTGGGAGACTTGTCCTCGGGGAGACTTGTCCTGGGAAGACTTGTCCTCTCGTAGCAATAATTTTTTCATTGTAGGAAGAGATGTCCTCGGCGAGACTTGTCCTCAGGGGAGACATGTCCCTGGAAAGACTTGTCCTCTCGAGGCAATAATTTTTTCATTGTGGGAAGAGATGTCCTCGGGAAGACATGTCCTAGGAAGACTTGTTCTCTCAAGGCAATAATTTTTTTCTCGTGGAAAGAGATGTCCTCGGGGAGACTTGTCCTCGCGGAGAGTTTTCCTGGGATGACTTGTCCTCTCGTGGCAATAATTTTTTCATCGTGGGAAGAGATGTCCCTAGGAAGACTCGTCCTAGAGAAGACATGTCCTGGGAAGACTTGTCCTCTCGTGGCAATAATTTTTTCATCGTGGGAAGAGATGTCCCTGGGAAGACTCGTCCTCAGGAAGACATGTCCTGGGAAGACTTGTTCTCTCAAGGCAATAATTTTTTTATCGTGGGAAGAGATGTCATCTGGGAGACTTTTCCTCGGGGAGACTTGTCCTGGGAAGACTAGTCCTCTCGTGGCAATAATTTTTTCATTGTGGGAAGATATGTCCTCAGGGAGACTTCTCCTCGGGGAGAGTTTTCCTGGGAAGACTTGTCCTCTCGTGGCAATAATTTTTTCATCGTGGGAAGAGATGTCCCTGGGAAGACTCGTCCTCGGGAAGACATGTCCTGGGAAGACTTGTTCTCTCGTGGCAATAATTTTTTCATCGTGGGAAGAGATGTCAACTGGAAGACTTGTCCTCGGGGAGACTTGTCCTGGGAAGACTTGTTCTCTCGAGGCAATAATTTTTTCATCGTGGGAAGAGATGTCCCTGGGAAGACTTGTTCTCTTAAGGCAATAATTTTTTCATCGTGGGAAGAGATGTCAACTGGGAGACTTGTCCTCGGGGAGACTTGTCCTGGGAAGACTTGTTCTCTCGAGGCAATAATTTTTTCATCGTGGGAAGAGATGTCCCTGGGAAGACTCGTCCTCGGGAAGACATGTAATGGGAAGACTTGTTCTCTCGTGGCAATAATTTTTTCATCGTAGGAAGAGATGTCATCTAAGAGACTTGTCCTCGGGGAGACTTGTCCTGAGAAGACTTGTCCTCTCGTGGCAATAATTTTTTCATTGTAAGAAGAGATGTCCTCGGGGAGACTTGTCCTCAGGGGAGACATGTCCCTGGGAAGAATTGTCCTCTAGTGGCAATAATTTTTTTATCGTGGGAAGAGATGTGCCTGGGAAGACTCGACCTCGGAAAGACATGTCCTGGGAAGACTTGTTCTCTCAAGGCAATAATTTTTTTATCGTGGGAAGAGATGTCAACTGGCAGACTTGTCCCGGGAAGACTTGTCCTCTCGTAGCAATAATTTTTTCATTGTGGGAAGAGATGTCAACTGGGAGACTTTTCCTCGGGTAGACTTGTTCTGGGAAGACTTGTCCTCTCGTAGCAATAATTTTTTTATTTTAAGAAGAGATGTCCTCGGGGAGACTTTTCCTCTCGTGGCAATAATTTTTTCATCGTGGGAAGAGATGTCCCTGGGAAGACTCGTCCTCGGGAAGACATGTCCTGGGAAAACTTGTTCTCTCAAGGCAATAATTTTTTCAGCGTGGGAAGAGATGTCAACTGGCAGACTTGTCCCGGGAAGACTTGTCCTCTCGTAGCAATAATTTTTTCATTGTGGGAAGAGATGTCAACTGGGAGACTTTTCCTCGGGGAGACTTGTCCTGGGAAGACTAGTCCTCTCGTGGCAATAATTTTTTCATTGTGGGAAGATATGTCCTCAGGGAGACTTCTCCTCGGGGAGAGTTTTCCTGGGAAGACTTGTCCTCTCGTGGCAATAATTTTTTCATCGTGGGAAGAGATGTCCCTGGGAAGACTCGTCCTCGGGAAGACATATCCTGGGAAGACTTGTTCTCTCGTGGCAATAATTTTTTCATCGTGGGAAGAGATGTCAACTGGAAGACTTGTCCTCGGGGAGACTTGTCCTGGGAAGACTTGTTCTCTCGAGGCAATAATTTTTTCATCGTGGGAAGAGATGTCCCTGGGAAGACTTGTTCTCTTAAGGCAATAATTTTTTCATCGTGGGAAGAGATGTCAACTGGGAGACTTGTCCTCGGGGAGACTTGTCCTGGGAAGACTTGTTCTCTCGAGGCAATAATTTTTTCATCGTGGGAAGAGATGTCCCTGGGAAGACTCGTCCTCGGGAAGACATGTAATGGGAAGACTTGTTCTCTCGTGGCAATAATTTTTTCATCGTAGGAAGAGATGTCCTCGGCGAGACTTGTCCTCAGGGGAGACATGTCCCTGGAAAGACTTGTCCTCTCGAGGCAATAATTTTTTCATTGTGGGAAGAGATGTCCTCGGGAAGACATGTCCTAGGAAGACTTGTTCTCTCAAGGCAATAATTTTTTTCTCGTGGAAAGAGATGTCCCTAGGGAGACTTGTCCTCGAAAAGAGTTTGCCTGGGAAGACTTGTCCTCTCGTGGCAATAATTTTTTCATTGTGGGAAGAGATGTCCTCGGAGAGACTTGTCCTCGGGGAGGCTTGTCCTGGGAAGACTTGTCCTCTCGTAGCAATAATTTTTTCATTGTGGCAAGAGATGTCCTCGGGGAGACTTGTCCTCGCGGAGAGTTTTCCTGGGATGACTTGTCCTCTCGTGGCAATAATTTTTTCATCGTGGGAACAGATGTCAACTGGAAGACTTTTCCTCGGGGAGACTTGTCCTGGGAAGACTAGTCCTCTCGTGGCAATAATTTTTTCATTGTGGGAAGATATGTCCTCAGGGAGACTTCTCCTCGGGGAGAGTTTTCCTGGGAAGACTTGTCCTCTCGTGGCAATAATTTTTTCATCGTGGGAAGAGATGTCCCTGGGAAGACTCGTCCTCGGGAAGACATGTCCTGGGAAGACTTGTTCTCTCGTGGCAATAATTTTTTCATCGTGGGAAGAGATGTCAACTGGAAGACTTGTCCTCGGGGAGACTTGTCCTGGGAAGACTTGTTCTCTCGAGGCAATAATTTTTTCATCGTGGGAAGAGATGTCCCTGGGAAGACTTGTTCTCTTAAGGCAATAATTTTTTCATCGTGGGAAGAGATGTCAACTGGGAGACTTGTCCTCGGGGAGACTTGTCCTGGGAAGACTTGTTCTCTCGAGGCAATAATTTTTTCATCGTGGGAAGAGATGTCCCTGGGAAGACTCGTCCTCGGGAAGACATGTAATGGGAAGACTTGTTCTCTCGTGGCAATAATTTTTTCATCGTAGGAAGAGATGTCATCTAAGAGACTTGTCCTCGGGGAGACTTGTCCTGAGAAGACTTGTCCTCTCGTGGCAATAATTTTTTCATTGTAAGAAGAGATGTCCTCGGGGAGACTTGTCCTCAGGGGAGACATGTCCCTGGGAAGAATTGTCCTCTAGTGGCAATAATTTTTTTATCGTGGGAAGAGATGTGCCTGGGAAGACTCGACCTCGGAAAGACATGTCCTGGGAAGACTTGTTCTCTCAAGGCAATAATTTTTTTATCGTGGGAAGAGATGTCAACTGGCAGACTTGTCCCGGGAAGACTTGTCCTCTCGTAGCAATAATTTTTTCATTGTGGGAAGAGATGTCAACTGGGAGACTTTTCCTCGGGTAGACTTGTTCTGGGAAGACTTGTCCTCTCGTAGCAATAATTTTTTTATTTTAAGAAGAGATGTCCTCGGGGAGACTTTTCCTCTCGTGGCAATAATTTTTTCATCGTGGGAAGAGATGTCCCTGGGAAGACTCGTCCTCGGGAAGACATGTCCTGGGAAAACTTGTTCTCTCAAGGCAATAATTTTTTCAGCGTGGGAAGAGATGTCAACTGGCAGACTTGTCCCGGGAAGACTTGTCCTCTCGTAGCAATAATTTTTTCATTGTGGGAAGAGATGTCAACTGGGAGACTTTTCCTCGGGGAGACTTGTCCTGGGAAGACTAGTCCTCTCGTGGCAATAATTTTTTCATTGTGGGAAGATATGTCCTCAGGGAGACTTCTCCTCGGGGAGAGTTTTCCTGGGAAGACTTGTCCTCTCGTGGCAATAATTTTTTCATCGTGGGAAGAGATGTCCCTGGGAAGACTCGTCCTCGGGAAGACATGTCCTGGGAAGACTTGTTCTCTCGTGGCAATAATTTTTTCATCGTGGGAAGAGATGTCAACTGGAAGACTTGTCCTCGGGGAGACTTGTCCTGGGAAGACTTGTTCTCTCGAGGCAATAATTTTTTCATCGTGGGAAGAGATGTCCCTGGGAAGACTTGTTCTCTTAAGGCAATAATTTTTTCATCGTGGGAAGAGATGTCAACTGGGAGACTTGTCCTCGGGGAGACTTGTCCTGGGAAGACTTGTTCTCTCGAGGCAATAATTTTTTCATCGTGGGAAGAGATGTCCCTGGGAAGACTCGTCCTCGGGAAGACATGTAATGGGAAGACTTGTTCTCTCGTGGCAATAATTTTTTCATCGTAGGAAGAGATGTCATCTAAGAGACTTGTCCTCGGGGAGACTTGTCCTGAGAAGACTTGTCCTCTCGTGGCAATAATTTTTTCATTGTAAGAAGAGATGTCCTCGGGGAGACTTGTCCTCAGGGGAGACATGTCCCTGGGAAGAATTGTCCTCTAGTGGCAATAATTTTTTTATCGTGGGAAGAGATGTGCCTGGGAAGACTCGACCTCGGAAAGACATGTCCTGGGAAGACTTGTTCTCTCAAGGCAATAATTTTTTTATCGTGGGAAGAGATGTCAACTGGCAGACTTGTCCCGGGAAGACTTGTCCTCTCGTAGCAATAATTTTTTCATTGTGGGAAGAGATGTCAACTGGGAGACTTTTCCTCGGGTAGACTTGTTCTGGGAAGACTTGTCCTCTCGTAGCAATAATTTTTTTATTTTAAGAAGAGATGTCCTCGGGGAGACTTTTCCTCTCGTGGCAATAATTTTTTCATCGTGGGAAGAGATGTCCCTGGGAAGACTCGTCCTCGGGAAGACATGTCCTGGGAAGACTTGTTCTCTCAAGGCAATAATTTTTTCAGCGTGGGAAGAGATGTCAACTGGCAGACTTGTCCCGGGAAGACTTGTCCTCTCGTAGCAATAATTTTTTCATTGTGGGAAGAGATGTCAACTGGGAGACTTTTCCTCGGGGAGACTTGTCCTGGGAAGACTTGTCCTCTCGTAGCAATAATTTTTTCATTTTGGGAAAAAATGTCCTCGGGGGGATTTGTCCTCGGGGAAAGTTTTCCTGGGAAGACTTGTTCTCTCGTGGCAATAATTTTTTCATCGTAGGAAGAGATGTCCCTGGGTAGACTCGTCCTCGGGAAGGCATGTCCTAGGAAGACTTGTTCTCTCAAGGCAATAATCTTTTCATCGTGGGAAGATATGTCAACTGGGAGACATGTCCTCGGGGAGACTTGTCCTGGGAAGACTTCTCCTGGGAAGACTTGTTCTCTCGTGGCAATAATTTTTTCATCGTGGGAAGAGATGTCCCTGTTAAGACTCGTCCTCGGGAAGACATGTCCTGGGAAGACTTGTTCTCTCGTGGCAATAATTTTTTCATCGTGGGAAGAGATGTCATCTGGGAGACTTGTCCTCCGGGAGACTTGTCCTGGGAAGACTTGTTCTCTCAAGGCAATAATTTTTTCATCGTAGGAAGAGATGTCAACTGGGAGACTTGTCCTGGGAAGACTTGTCCTCTCGTAGCAATAATTTTTTCATTGTGGGAAGAGATGTCCTCGGGGAGACTTGTCCTCGGGGAGAGTTTACCTGGGAAGACTTGTCCTGTCGTGGCAATAATTTTTTCATCGTGGGAAGAGATATCAACTGGGAGACTTTTCCTCGGGGAGACTTGTCCTGGGAAGACTTGTCCTCTCGTGGCAATAATTTTTTAATCGTGGGAAGAGATGTCCCTGGGAAGACTCTTCCTCGGGAAGACATGTCCTGGGAAGACTTGTTCTCTCAAGGCAATAATTTTTTCATCGTGGGAAGAGATGTCAACTGGAAGACATGTCCTCGGGGAGACTTGTCCTGGGAAGACTTTTCCTGGGAAGACTTGTCCTGGGAAGACTTGTACTCTCGTGGCAATAATTTTTTCATCGTGGGAAGAGATGTCCCTAGGAAGACTCGTCCTCGGGAAGACATGTCCTGGGATGACTTGTTCTTTCGTGGCAATAATTTTTTCATCGTGGGAAGAGATGTCATCTGGGAGACTTGTCCTCGGGGAGACTTGTCCTGGGAAGACTTGTCCTTTTGTGGCAATAATTTTTTTATTGCGGGAAGAGATGTCCTCGGGGAGACTTGTCCTCAGGGGAGACATGTCCCTGGGAAGACTTGTCTTCTAGTGGCAATAATTTTATTATCGTGGGAAGAGATGTCCTTGGGAAGACTTGTCCTCGGGAAGACATGTCCTGGGAAGACTGGTTCTCTCAAGGCAATAATTTTTTCATCGTGGGAAGAGATGTCAACTGGGAGACTTGTCCTCGAAGAGACTTGTCCTGGGAAGACTTGTCCTTTTGTGGCAATAATTTTTTCATTGTGGGAAGAGATGTCCTCGGGGAGACTTGTCCTCGGGGAAAGTTTTCCTGGGAAGACTTGTCCTGTTGTGGCAATAATTTTTTCATCGTAGGAAGAGATGTCCCTGGGAAGACTCGTCCTCGGGAAGACATGTCCTGGGAAGACTTGTTCTCTGAAGGCAATAATTTTTTCATCGTGGGAAGAGATGTCAACTCGAGACTTGTCCTCGGGGAGGCTTGTCCTCGGGAGACTTGTCCTGGAAAGACTTGTCCTCTCATGGCAATAATTTTTTCATCGTGGGAAGAGATGTCCCTGGGGAGACTGGTTTCCGACGAGAATAATTTTTTCATCGTGGGAAGAAATGTCCCTGGGGAGACTGGTTTCCGGTGAGACTTGTCCTGGGAAGACATGTCCTGTCGTAGCAATAATTTTTTTTATCGTGGAAAGAAATGTTTCTGAGGAGACTTGTCCTCGGGGAGAGTTGTCCTGGGAAAACTTGTTCTCTCGTGGCATTTATTTTCTCATCGTGGAAAGAGATGTCCTTGGGCAGACTTGTCCTCAAGGAAGACATGTTCTAAGAATACTTGTCCTCTCATGGCAATAATTTTTTCATCGTTGGAAGAGATGTCCCTGGGAAAACTTGTCCTTTCGTGACAATAATTTGTTCATTGTGGAAAAAGATGTCCTCAGGGAGACTTGTTTTCGGGGAGACTTTACCTGGGAAGACTTGTCCTGTCGTGTCAATAATATTTTCATCGTGGGAAGAGGTGTCCTCGGGGAGACTTGTCCTCGGGGAGACTTGTCCTGGGAAAACTTGTCCTGTCGTGGCAATAACTTTTTCATCGTGGGAAGAGATTTCCCTGGGGAGACTGGTCCTCGGGAAGACTTGTCCTGGGAAGACTTGTCCTCTCATGGCAATAATTTTTTCATCTCGGGAAGAGATGTCCCTGGGAAGACTTGTCCTTACGTGGCAATCATTTTTTCATTGTGGGAAGAGATGTCCTCGGGGAGACTTGTTTTCGGGGAGATTTGTTCTGGGGAGACTTGTCCTCTCGTGGCAATAATTTTTGCATTGTGGGAAGAAATGTCCCTGGGAAGACTGTTTTCCGGGGAGACTTGTCCTGGGAAAACTTGTCCTGTCGTAGCAATAATTTTTTCATCGTGGGAATAGATGTACCTTGGGGAGACTTGTCCTTGGGGAGACTTGTCCTGGTAAGACTTGTCCTCTCGTGGCAATAATTTTTTCATCGTGGGAAGCGATGTCCCTAGGGAGACTTGTCCTCGGGGAGAGTTTGCCTGGGAAGACTTGTTCTCTCGTGGCAATAATTTTTTCATCGTGGGAAGAGATGTCCTTGGGGAGACTTGTCCTCGGGGAGACTTGTCCTGGGAAGACTTGTCCTCTCGTGGCAATAATTTTTTCATCGTGGGAAGAGATGTCCCTAGGAAGACTCGTCCTCGGGTAGACATCTCCTGGGAAGACTTGTTCTCTCGTGGCAATAATTTTTTCATCGTGGGAAGAGATGTCATCTGGGAGACTTGTCCTCCGGGAGACTTGTCCTGGGAAGACTTGTCCTCTCGTGGCAATAATTTTTTCATTGTGGAAAGAGATGTCCTCGGGGAGACTTGTCCTCAGGGAAGACATGGCCCTGGGAAGACTTGTCCTCTAGTGGCAATAATTTTTTTATTGTGGGAAGAGATGTCCCTGGGAAGACTCGTCCTCGGGAAGACATGTCTTGGGAAGACTTGTTCTCTCAAGGCAATAATTTTTTCATCGTAGGAAGAGATGTCAACTGGGAGACTTGTCCTGGGAAGACTTGTCCTCTCGTAGCAATAATTTTTTCATTGTGGGAAGAGATGTCCTCGGGGAGACTTGTCCTCGGGGAGAGTTTTCCTGGAAAGACTTGTCCTCTCGTGGCAATAATTTTTTCATCGTGAGAAGAGATGTTCCTGGGAAGACTCGTCCTCGAAAAGACATGTCCTGGGAAGACTTGTTCTCTCAAGGCAATAATTTTTTCATCGTGGGAAAAGATGTCAACTGGGAGACTTGTCCTCGGGGAGAGTTTACCTGGGAAGACTTGTCCTGTCGTGGCAATAATTTTTTCATCGTGGGAAGAGATGTCAACTGGGAGACTTTTCCTCGGGGAGACTTGTCCTGGGAAGACTTGTCCTCTCGTGGCAATAATTTTTTAATCGTGGGAAGAGATGTCCCTGGGAAGACTCTTCCTCGGGAAGACATGTCCTGGGAAGACTTGTTCTCTCAAGGCAATAATTTTTTCATCGTGGGAAGAGATGTCAACTGGGAGACATGTCCTCGGGGAGACTTGTCCTGGGAAGACTTTTCCTGGGAAGACTTGTCCTGGGAAGACTTGTCCTCTCGTGGCAATAATTTTTTCATCGTGGGAAGAGATGTCCCTAGGAAGACTCGTCCTCGGGAAGACATGTCCTGGGAAGACTTGTTCTTTCGTGGCAATAATTTTTTCATCGTGGGAAGAGATGTCATCTGGGAGACTTGTATCGGGGAGACTTGTCCTGGGAAGACTTGTCCTTTTGTGGCAATAATTTTTTTATTGCGGGAAGAGATGTCCTCGGGGAGACTTGTCCTCAGGGGAGACATGTCCCTGGGAAGACTTGTCTTCTAGTGGCAATAATTTTATTATCGTGGGAAGAGATGTCCTTGGGAAGACTTGTCCTCGGGAAGACATGTCCTGGGAAGACTGGTTCTCTCAAGGCAATAATTTTTTCATCGTGGGAAGAGATGTCAACTGGGAGACTTGTCCTCGGGGAGACTTGTCCTGGGAAGACTTGTCCTTTTGTGGCAATAATTTTTTCATTGTGGGAAGAGATGTCCTCGGGGAGACTTGTCCTCGGGGAAAGTTTTCCTGGGAAGACTTGTCCTGTTGTGGCAATAATTTTTTTCATCGTGGGAAGAGATGTCCCTGGGAAGACTCGTCGTCGGGAAGACATGTCCTGGGAAGACTTGTTCTCTGAAGGCAATAATTTTTTCATCGTGGGAAGAGATGTCAACTCGAGACTTGTCCTCGGGGAGGCTTGTCCTCGGGAGACTTGTCCTGGAAAGACTTGTCCTCTCATGGCAATAATTTTTTCATCGTGGGAAGAGATGTCCCTGGGGAGACTGGTTTCCGACGAGAATAATTTTTTCATCGTGGGAAGAAATGTCCCTGGGGAGACTGGTTTCCGGTGAGACTTGTCCTGGGAAGACATGTCCTGTCGTAGCAATAATTTTTTTTATCGTGGAAAGAAATGTTTCTGAGGAGACTTGTCCTCGGGGAGAGTTGTCCTGGGAAGACTTGTCCTCTCGTGGCAATAATTTTTTCATCGTGGGAAGAAATGTCCCTGGGAAGACTCGTCCTCGGGAAGACATGTCCTGGGAAGACTTGTTCTCTCAAGGCAATAATTTTTTCATTGTGGGAAGAGATGTCAACTGGGAGACTTTTCCTCGGGTAGACTTGTCCTGGGAAGACTTGTCCTCTCGTAGCAATAATTTTTTTATTTTAAGAAGAGATGTCCTCGGGGAGACTTGTCCTCTCGTGGCAATAATTTTTTCATCGTGGGAAGAGATGTACCTGGGAAGACTCGTCCTCGGGAAGAAATGTCCTGGGAAGACTTGTTCTCTCAAGGCAATAATTTTTTCATCGTGGGAAGAGATGTCAACTGGCAGACTTGTCCCGGGAAGACTTGTCCTCTCGTAGCAATAATTTTTTCATTGTGGGAAGAGATGTCAACTGTGAGACTTTTCCTCGGGGAGACTTGTCCTGGGAAGACTTGTCCTCTCGTAGCAATAATTTTTTCATTGTGGGAAGAGATGTCCTCGGGGAGACTTGTCCTCGGGGAGAGTTTTCCTGGGAAGACTTGTTCTCTCGTGGCAATAATTTTTTCATCGTGGGAAGAGATGTCCTTGGGGAGACTCGTCCTCGGGAAGGCATGTCCTAGGAAGACTTGTTCTCTCAAGGCAATAATTTTTTCATCGTGGGAAGAGATGTCCCTAGGAAGACTCGTCCTCGGGAAGACATGTCCTAGAAAGACTTGTCCTCTCGTGGCAATAATTTTTTCATCGTGGGAAGAGATGTCCCTAGGAAGACTCGTCCTCGGGAAGACATGTCCTGGGAAGACTTGTTCTCTCGTGGCAATAATTTTTTCATCGTGAGAAGAGATATCATCTGGGAGACTTGTCCTCGGGGAGACTTGTCCTGGGAAGACTTGTCCTTTTGTGGCAATAATTTTTTCATTGTGGGAAGAGATGTCCTCGGGGAGACTTGTCCTCAGGGGAGACATGTCCCTGGGAAGACTTGTCCTCTAGTGGCAATAATTTTTTTATCGTGGGAAGAGATGTCCCTGGGAAGACTTGTCCTCGGGAAGACATGTCCTGGGAAGACTGGTTCTCTCAAGGCAATAATTTTTTCATCGTGGGAAGAGATGTCAACTGGGAGACTTGTCCTGGGAAGACTTGTCCTCTCGTAGCAATAATTTTTTTATTGTGGGAAGAGATGTCCTCGGGGAGACTTGTCCTCGGGGAAAGTTTTCCTGGGAAGACTTGTCCTCTCGTGGCAATAATTTTTTCATTGTGGGAAGAGATGTCCCTGGGAAGACTCGTCCTCGGGAAGACATGTCCTGGGAAGACTTGTCCTCTCGTACCAATAATTTTTTCATTGTGGGAAGATATGTCCTCAGGGAGACTTGTCCTCGGGGAGAGTTTTCCTGGGAAGACTTGTCCTCTCGTGGCAATAATTTTTTCATCGTGGGAAGAAATGTCCCTGGGAAGACTCGTCCTCGGGAAGACATGTCCTGGGAAGACTTGTTCTCTCAAGGCAATAATTTTTTCATTGTGGGAAGAGATGTCAACTGGGAGACTTTTCCTCGGGTAGACTTGTCCTGGGAAGACTTGTCCTCTCGTAGCAATAATTTTTTTATTTTAAGAAGAGATGTCCTCGGGGAGACTTGTCCTCTCGTGGCAATAATTTTTTCATCGTGGGAAGAGATGTACCTGGGAAGACTCGTCCTCGGGAAGAAATGTCCTGGGAAGACTTGTTCTCTCAAGGCAATAATTTTTTCATCGTGGGAAGAGATGTCAACTGGCAGACTTGTCCCGGGAAGACTTGTCCTCTCGTAGCAATAATTTTTTCATTGTGGGAAGAGATGTCAACTGTGAGACTTTTCCTCGGGGAGACTTGTCCTGGGAAGACTTGTCCTCTCGTAGCAATAATTTTTTCATTGTGGGAAGAGATGTCCTCGGGGAGACTTGTCCTCGGGGAGAGTTTTCCTGGGAAGACTTGTTCTCTCGTGGCAATAATTTTTTCATCGTAGGAAGAGATGTCCCTAGGAAGACTCGTCCTCGGGAAGGCATGTCCTAGGAAGACTTGTTCTCTCAAGGCAATAATTTTTTCATCGTGGGAAGATATGTCAACTGGGAGACATGTCCTCGGGGAGACTTGTCCTGGGAAGACTTCTCCTGAAAAGTCTTGTTCTCTCGTGGCAATAATTTTTTCATCGTGGGAAGAGATGTCCCTGGGAAGACTCGTCCTCGGGAAGACATGTCCTGGGAAGACTTGTTCTCTCGTGGCAATAATTTTTTCATCGTGGGAAGAGATGTCATCTGGGAGACTTGTCCTCGGGGAGACTTGTCCTGGGAATACTTGTCCTGGGAAGACTTGTCCTCTCGTAGCAATAATTTTTTCATCGTGGGAAGAGATGTCCCTGGGAGGACTTGTTCCCTTAAGGCAATAATTTTTTCATCGTGGGAAGAGATGTCAACTGGGAGACTTGTCCTCGGGGAGACTTGTCCTGGGAAGACTTCTCCTGGGAAGACTTGTCCTCTCGTGGCAATAATTTTTTCATCGTGGGAAGAGATATCCCTGGGAAGACTCGTCCTGGGGGAGACTTGTCCTGGGAAGACTTGTTCTCTCGAGGCAATAATTTTTTCATCGTGGGAAGAGATGTCCCTGGGAAGACTTGCCCTCGGGAAGACATGTCCTGGGAAGACTTGTTCTCTCAAGGCAATAATTTTTTTATCGTAGAAAGCGATGTCCCTAGGGAGACTTGTCCTCGGGGAGAGTTTGCCTAGGAAGACTTGTTCTCTCGTGGCAATAATTTTTTCATCGTGGGAAGAGATGTCCTTGGGGAGACTTGTCCTCGGGGAGACTTGTCCTGGGAAGATTTGTCCTCGCGGAGAGTTTTCATGGGAAGACTTGTCCTCTCGTGGCAATAATTTTTTCATCGTGGGAAGAGATGTCCCTGGGAAGACTTGTTCTCTTAAGGCAATAATTTTTTCATCGTGGGAAGAGATGTCAACTGGGAGACTTGTCCTCGGGGAGACTTGTCCTGGGAAGACTTGTTCTCTCGAGGCAATAATTTTTTCATCGTGGGAAGAGATGTCCCTGGGAAGACTCGTCCTCGGGAAGACATGTCCTGGGAAGACTTGTTCTCTCGTCGCAATAATTTTTTCATCGTAGGAAGAGATGTCCCTGGGAAGACTCGTCCTCGGGAAGGCATGTCTTAGGAAGACTTGTTCTCTCAAGGCAATAATTTTTTCATCGTGGGAAGATATGTCAACTGGGAGACATGTCCTCGGGGAGACTTGTCCTGGGAAGACTTCTCCTGGGAAGACTTGTCCTCTCGTGGCAATAATTTTTTCATCGTGGGAAGAGATATCCCTGGGAAGACTCGTCCTGGGGGAGACTTGTCCTGGGAAGACTTGTTCTCTCGAGGCAATAATTTTTTCATCGTGGGAAGAGATGTCCCTGGGAAGACTCGCCCTCGGGAAGACATGTCCTGGGAAGACTTGTTCTCTCGTGGCAATAATTTTTTCATCGTGGGAAGAGATGTCCCTGGGAAGACTCGTCCTCGGGAAGACATGTCCTGGGAAGACTTGTTCTCTCGTGGCAATAATTTTTTCATCGTAGGAAGAGATGTCCCTGGGAAGAATCGTCCTCGGGAAGGCATGTCCTAGGAAGACTTGTTCTCTCAAGGCAATAATTTTTTCATCGTGGGAAGATATGTCAACTGGGAGACATGTCCTCGGGGAGACTTGTCCTGGGAAGACTTCTCCTGGGAAGACTTGTCCTCTCGTGGCAATAATTTTTTCATCGTGGGAAGAGATATCCCTGGGAAGACTCGTCCTGGGGGAGACTTGTCCTGGGAAGACTTGTTCTCTCGAGGCAATAATTTTTTCATCGTGGGAAGAGATGTCCCTGGGAAGACTCGCCCTCGGGAAGACATGTCCTGGGAAGACTTGTTCTCTCGTGGCAATAATTTTTTCATCGTGGGAAGAGATGTCCTTGGGGAGACTTGTCCTCGGGGAGACTTGTCCTGGGAAGACTTGTCCTCGCGGAGAGTTTTCCTGGGAAGACTTGTCCTCTCGTGGCAATAATTTTTTCATCGTGGGAAGAGATGTCCCTGGGAAGACTTGTTCTCTTAAGGCAATAATTTTTTCATCGTAAGAAGAGATGTCAACTGGGAGACTTGTCCTCGGGGAGACTTGTCCTGGGAAGACTTGTTCTCTCGTAGCAATAATTTTTTCATCGTAGGAAGAGATGTCCCTGGGAAGACTCGTCCTCGGGAAGGCATGTCCTAGGAAGACTTGTTCTCTCAAGGCAATAATTTTTTCATCGTGGGAAGATATGTCAACTGGGAGACATGTCCTCGGGGAGACTTGTCCTGGGAAGACTTCTCCTGGGAAGACTTGTCCTGTCGTGGCAATAATTTTTTCATCGTGGGAAGAGATGTCCCTGGGAAGACTTGTTCTCTTAAGGCAATAATTTTTTCATCGTGGGAAGAGATGTCAACTGGGAGACTTGACCTCGGGGAGACTTGTCCTGGGAAGACTTGTTCTCTCGAGGCAATAATTTTTTCATCGTGGGAAGAGATGTCCCTGGGAAGACTCGTCCTCGGGAAGACATGTCCTGGGAAGACTTGTTCTCTCGTGGCAATAATTTTTTCATCGTAGGAAGAGATGTCCCTGGGAAGACTCGTCCTCGGGAAGGCATGTCTTAGGAAGACTTGTTCTCTCAAGGCAATAATTTTTTCATCGTGGGAAGATATGTCAACTGGGAGACATGTCCTCGGGGAGACTTGTCCTGGGAAGACTTCTCCTGGGAAGACTTGTCCTCTCGTGGCAATAATTTTTTCATCGTGTGAAGAGATGTCCC
The DNA here is from genome assembly GCA_037103525.1 of Ganaspis brasiliensis. NCBI lineage: Eukaryota > Metazoa > Arthropoda > Insecta > Hymenoptera > Figitidae > Ganaspis > Ganaspis brasiliensis. The sequence continues at coordinate 26,685 of JAZKLR010000803.1, read as the reverse complement.
TGGGAAGACTCGTCCTCGGGAAGACATGTCCTGGAAAGACTTGTTCTCTCAAGGCAATAATTTTTTTATCGTGGAAAGCGATGTCCCTAGGGAGACTTGTCCTCGGGGAGAGTTTGCCTGGGAAGACTTGTTCTCTCGTGGCAATAATTTTTTCATCGTAGGAAGAGATGTCCTTGGGAAGACTCGTCCTCGGGAAGGCATGTCCTAGGAAGACTTGTTCTCTCAAGGCAATAATTTTTTCATCGTGGGAAGATATGTCAACTGGGAGACATGTCCTCGGGGAGACTTGTCCTGGGAAGACTTCTCCTGCGAAGACTTGTCCTCTCGTGGCAATAATTTTTTCATCGTGTGAAGAGATGTCCCTGGAAAGACTCGTCCTCGGGAAGACATGTCCTGGAAAGACTTGTTCTCTCAAGGCAATAATTTTTTTATCGTGGAAAGCGATGTCCCTAGGGAGACTTGTCCTCGGGGAGAGTTTGCCTGGGAAGACTTGTTCTCTCGTGGCAATAATTTTTTCATCGTGGGAAGAGATGTCCTTGGGAAGACTCGCCCTCGGGAAGACATGTCCTGGGAAGACTTGTTCTCTCAAGGCAATAATTTTTTTATCGTAGAAAGCGATGTCCCTAGGGAGACTTGTCCTCGGGGAGAGTTTGCCTAGGAAGACTTGTTCTCTCGTGGCAATAATTTTTTCATCGTGGGAAGAGATGTCCTTGGGGAGACTTGTCCTCGGGGAGACTTGTCCTGGGAAGATTTGTCCTCGCGGAGAGTTTTCCTGGGAAGACTTGTCCTCTCGTGGCAATAATTTTTTCATCGTGGGAAGAGATGTCCCTGGGAAGACTTGTTCTCTTAAGGCAATAATTTTTTCATCGTGGGAAGAGATGTCAACTGGGAGACTTGTCCTCGGGGAGACTTGTCCTGGGAAGACTTGTTCTCTCGAGGCAATAATTTTTTCATCGTGGGAAGAGATGTCCCTGGGAAGACTCGTCCTCGGGAAGACATGTCCTGGGAAGACTTGTTCTCTCGTGGCAATAATTTTTTCATCGTAGGAAGAGATGTCCCTGGGAAGACTCGTCCTCGGGAAGGCATGTCTTAGGAAGACTTGTTCTCTCAAGGCAATAATTTTTTCATCGTGGGAAGATATGTCAACTGGGAGACATGTCCTCGGGGAGACTTGTCCTGGGAAGACTTCTCCTGGGAAGACTTGTCCTCTCGTGGCAATAATTTTTTCATCGTGGGAAGAGATATCCCTGGGAAGACTCGTCCTGGGGGAGACTTGTCCTGGGAAGACTTGTTCTCTCGAGGCAATAATTTTTTCATCGTGGGAAGAGATGTCCCTGGGAAGACTCGCCCTCGGGAAGACATGTCCTGGGAAGACTTGTTCTCTCGTGGCAATAATTTTTTCATCGTGGGAAGAGATGTCCTTGGGGAGACTTGTCCTCGGGGAGACTTGTCCTGGGAAGACTTGTCCTCGCGGAGAGTTTTCCTGGGAAGACTTGTCCTCTCGTGGCAATAATTTTTTCATCGTGGGAAGAGATGTCCCTGGGAAGACTTGTTCTCTTAAGGCAATAATTTTTTCATCGTGGGAAGAGATGTCAACTGGGAGACTTGACCTCGGGGAGACTTGTCCTGGGAAGACTTGTTCTCTCGAGGCAATAATTTTTTCATCGTGGGAAGAGATGTCCCTGGGAAGACTCGTCCTCGGGAAAACATGTCCTGGGAAGACTTGTTCTCTCGTGGCAATAATTTTTTCATCGTAGGAAGAGATGTCCTTGGGAAGACTCGTCCTCGGGAAGGCATGTCCTAGGAAGACTTGTTCTCTCAAGGCAATAATTTTTTCATCGTGGGAAGATATGTCAACTGGGAGACATGTCCTCGGGGAGACTTGTCCTGGGAAGACTTCTCCTGGGAAGACTTGTCCTCTCGTGGCAATAATTTTTTCATCGTGTGAAGAGATGTCCCTGGGAAGACTCGTCCTCGGGAAGACATGTCCTGGAAAGACTTGTTCTCTCAAGGCAATAATTTTTTTATCGTGGAAAGCGATGTCCCTAGGGAGACTTGTCCTCGGGGAGAGTTTGCCTGGGAAGACTTGTTCTCTCGTGGCAATAATTTTTTCATCGTGGGAAGAGATGTCCTTGGGAAGACTCGCCCTCGGGAAGACATGTCCTGGGAAGACTTGTTCTCTCAAGGCAATAATTTTTTTATCGTAGAAAGCGATGTCCCTAGGGAGACTTGTCCTCGGGGAGAGTTTGCCTAGGAAGACTTGTTCTCTCGTGGCAATAATTTTTTCATCGTGGGAAGAGATGTCCTTGGGGAGACTTGTCCTCGGGGAGACTTGTCCTGGGAAGATTTGTCCTCGCGGAGAGTTTTCCTGGGAAGACTTGTCCTCTCGTGGCAATAATTTTTTCATCGTGGGAAGAGATGTCCCTGGGAAGACTTGTTCTCTTAAGGCAATAATTTTTTCATCGTGGGAAGAGATCTCAACTGGGAGACTTGTCCTCGGGGAGACTTGTCCTGGGAAGACTTGTTCTCTCGAGGCAATAATTTTTTCATCGTGGGAAGAGATGTCCCTGGGAAGACTCGTCCTCGGGAAGACATGTCCTGGGAAGACTTGTTCTCTCGTGGCAATAATTTTTTCATCGTAGGAAGAGATGTCCCTGGGAAGAATCGTCCTCGGGAAGGCATGTCCTAGGAAGACTTGTTCTCTCAAGGCAATAATTTTTTCATCGTGGGAAGATATGTCAACTGGGAGACATGTCCTCGGGGAGACTTGTCCTGGGAAGACTTCTCCTGGGAAGACTTGTCCTCTCGTGGCAATAATTTTTTCATCGTGGGAAGAGATATCCCTGGGAAGACTCGTCCTGGGGGAGACTTGTCCTGGGAAGACTTGTTCTCTCGAGGCAATAATTTTTTCATCGTGGGAAGAGATGTCCCTGGGAAGACTCGCCCTCGGGAAGACATGTCCTGGGAAGACTTGTTCTCTCGTGGCAATAATTTTTTCATCGTGGGAAGAGATGTCCTTGGGGAGACTTGTCCTCGGGGAGACTTGTCCTGGGAAGACTTGTCCTCGCGGAGAGTTTTCCTGGGAAGACTTGTCCTCTCGTGGCAATAATTTTTTCATCGTGGGAAGAGATGTCCCTGGGAAGACTTGTTCTCTTAAGGCAATAATTTTTTCATCGTAAGAAGAGATGTCAACTGGGAGACTTGTCCTCGGGGAGACTTGTCCTGGGAAGACTTGTTCTCTCGTAGCAATAATTTTTTCATCGTAGGAAGAGATGTCCCTGGGAAGACTCGTCCTCGGGAAGGCATGTCCTAGGAAGACTTGTTCTCTCAAGGCAATAATTTTTTCATCGTGGGAAGATATGTCAACTGGGAGACATGTCCTCGGGGAGACTTGTCCTGGGAAGACTTCTCCTGGGAAGACTTGTCCTGTCGTGGCAATAATTTTTTCATCGTGGGAAGAGATGTCCCTGGGAAGACTTGTTCTCTTAAGGCAATAATTTTTTCATCGTGGGAAGAGATGTCAACTGGGAGACTTGACCTCGGGGAGACTTGTCCTGGGAAGACTTGTTCTCTCGAGGCAATAATTTTTTCATCGTGGGAAGAGATGTCCCTGGGAAGACTCGTCCTCGGGAAGACATGTCCTGGGAAGACTTGTTCTCTCGTGGCAATAATTTTTTCATCGTAGGAAGAGATGTCCTTGGGAAGACTCGTCCTCGGGAAGGCATGTCCTAGGAAGACTTGTTCTCTCAAGTCAATAATTTTTTCATCGTGGGAAGATATGTCAACTGGGAGACATGTCCTCGGGGAGACTTGTCCTGGGAAGACTTCTCCTGGGAAGACTTGTCCTCTCGTGGCAATAATTTTTTCATCGTGTGAAGAGATGTCCCTGGGAAGACTCGTCCTCGGGAAGACATGTCCTGGGAAGACTTGTTCTCTCAAGGCAATAATTTTTTTATCGTGGAAAGCGATGTCCCTAGGGAGACTTGTCCTCGGGGAGAGTTTGCCTGGGAAGACTTGTTCTCTCGTGGCAATAATTTTTTCATCGTGGGAAGAGATGTCCTTGGGGAGACTTGTCCTCGGGGAGACTTGTCCTGGGAAGACTTGTCCTCTCGTAGCAATAATTTTTTCATCGTGGGAAGAGATGTCCCTAGGAAGACTCGTCCTCGGGTAGACATGTCCTGGGAAGACTTGTTCTCTCGTGGCAATAATTTTTTCATCGTGGGAAGAGATGTCATCTGGGAGACTTGTCCTCGGGGAGACTTGTCCTGGGAAGACTTGTCCTCTCGTGGCAATAATTTTTTCATTGTGGAAAGAGATGTCCTCGGGGAGACTTGTCCTCAGGGGAGACATGTCCCTGGGAAGACTTGTCCTCTAGTGGCAATAATTTTTTTATCGTGGGAAGAGATGTCCCTGGGAAGACTCGTCCTCGGGAAGACATGTCTTGGGAAGACTTGTTCTCTCAAGGCAATAATTTTTTCATCGTAGGAAGAGATGTCAACTGGGAGACTTGTCCTGGGAAGACTTGTCCTGTCGAGGCAATAATTTTTTCATCGTGGGAAGAGATGTCAACTGGGAGACTTGTCCTGGGAAGACTTGTCCTCTCGTAGCAATAATTTTTTTATTGTGGGAAGAGATGTCCTCGGGGAGACTTGTCCTCGGGGAAAGTTTTCCTGGGAAGACTTGTCCTCTCGTGGCAATAATTTTTTCATTGTGGGAAGAGATGTCCCTGGGAAGACTCGTCCTCGGGAAGACATGTCCTGGGAAGACTTGTCCTCTCGTACCAATAATTTTTTTATTGTGGGAAGATATGTCCTTAGGGAGACTTGTCCTCGGGGAGAGTTTTCCTGGGAAGACTTGTCCTTTCGTGGCAATAATTTTTTCATCGTGGGAAGAAATGTCCCTGGGAAGACTCGTCCTCGGGAAGACATGTCCTGGGAAGACTTGTTCTCTCAAGGCAATAATTTTTTCATTGTGGGAAGAGATGTCAACTGGGAGACTTTTCCTCGGGTAGACTTGTCCTGGGAAGACTTGTCCTCTCGTAGCAATAATTTTTTTATTTTAAGAAGAGATGTCCTCGGGGAGACTTGTCCTCTCGTGGCAATAATTTTTTCATCGTGGGAAGAGATGTACCTGGGAAGACTCGTCCTCGGGAAGAAATGTCCTGGGAAGACTTGTTCTCTCAAGGCAATAATTTTTTCATCGTGGGAAGAGATGTCAACTGGCAGACTTGTCCCGGGAAGACTTGTCCTCTCGTAGCAATAATTTTTTCATTGTGTGAAGAGATGTCAACTGTGAGACTTTTCCTCGGGGAGACTTGTCCTGGGAAGACTTGTCCTCTCGTAGCAATAATTTTTTCATCGTGGGAAGATATGTCAACTGGGAGACATGTCCTCGGGGAGACTTGTCCTGGGAAGACTTCTCCTGAAAAGTCTTGTTCTCTCGTGGCAATAATTTTTTCATCGTGGGAAGAGATGTCCCTGGGAAGACTCGTCCTCGGGAAGACATGTCCTGGGAAGACTTGTTCTCTCGTGGCAATAATTTTTTCATCGTGGGAAGAGATGTCATCTGGGAGACTTGTCCTCGGGGAGACTTGTCCTGGGAATACTTGTCCTGGGAAGACTTGTCCTCTCGTAGCAATAATTTTTTCATCGTGGGAAGAGATGTCCCTGGGAGGACTTGTTCTCTTAAGGCAATAATTTTTTCATCGTGGGAAGAGATGTCAACTGGGAGACTTGTCCCCGGGGAGACTTGTCCTGGGAAGACTTCTCCTGGGAAGACTTGTCCTCTCGTGGCAATAATTTTTTCATCGTGGGAAGAGATATCCCTGGGAAGACTCGTCCTGGGGGAGACTTGTCCTGGGAAGACTTGTTCTCTCGAGGCAATAATTTTTTCATCGTGGGAAGAGATGTCCCTGGGAAGACTTGCCCTCGGGAAGACATGTCCTGGGAAGACTTGTTCTCTCAAGGCAATAATTTTTTTATCGTAGAAAGCGATGTCCCTAGGGAGACTTGTCCTCGGGGAGAGTTTGCCTAGGAAGACTTGTTCTCTCGTGGCAATAATTTTTTCATCGTGGGAAGAGATGTCCTTGGGGAGACTTGTCCTCGGGGAGACTTGTCCTGGGAAGATTTGTCCTCGCGGAGAGTTTTCCTGGGAAGACTTGTCCTCTCGTGGCATTAATTTTTTCATCGTGGGAAGAGATGTCCCTGGGAAGACTTGTTCTCTTAAGGCAATAATTTTTTCATCGTGGGAAGAGATGTCAACTGGGAGACTTGTCCTCGGGGAGACTTGTCCTGGGAAGACTTGTTCTCTCGAGGCAATAATTTTTTCATCGTGGGAAGAGATGTCCCTGGGAAGACTCGTCCTCGGGAAGACATGTCCTGGGAAGAATTGTTCTCTCGTGGCAATAATTTTTTCATCGTAGGAAGAGATGTCCCTGGGAAGACTCGTCCTCGGGAAGGCATGTCCTAGGAAGACTTGTTCTCTCAAGGCAATAATTTTTTCATCGTGGGAAGATATGTCAACTGGGAGACATGTCCTCGGGGAGACTTGTCCTGGGAAGACTTCTCCTGGGAAGACTTGTCCTCTCGTGGCAATAATTTTTTCATCGTGGGAAGAGATATCCCTGGGAAGACTCGTCCTGGGGGAGACTTGTCCTGGGAAGACTTGTTCTCTCGAGGCAATAATTTTTTCATCGTGGGAAGAGATGTCCCTGGGAAGACTCGCCCTCGGGAAGACATGTCCTGGGAAGACTTGTTCTCTCGTGGCAATAATTTTTTCATCGTGGGAAGAGATGTCCTTGGGGAGACTTGTCCTCGGGGAGACTTGTCCTGGGAAGACTTGTCCTCGCGGAGAGTTTTCCTGGGAAGACTTGTCCTCTCGTGGCAATAATTTTTTCATCGTGGGAAGAGATGTCCCTGGGAAGACTTGTTCTCTTAAGGCAATAATTTTTTCATCGTAAGAAGAGATGTCAACTGGGAGACTTGTCCTCGGGGAGACTTGTCCTGGGAAGACTTGTTCTCTCGTAGCAATAATTTTTTCATCGTAGGAAGAGATGTCCCTGGGAAGACTCGTCCTCGGGAAGGCATGTCCTAGGAAGACTTGTTCTCTCAAGGCAATAATTTTTTCATCGTGGGAAGATATGTCAACTGGGAGACATGTCCTCGGGGAGACTTGTCCTGGGAAGACTTCTCCTGGGAAGACTTGTCCTGTCGTGGCAATAATTTTTTCATCGTGGGAAGAGATGTCCCTGGGAAGACTTGTTCTCTTAAGGCAATAATTTTTTCATCGTGGGAAGAGATGTCAACTGGGAGACTTGACCTCGGGGAGACTTGTCCTGGGAAGACTTGTTCTCTCGAGGCAATAATTTTTTCATCGTGGGAAGAGATGTCCCTGGGAAGACTCGTCCTCGGGAAGACATGTCCTGGGAAGACTTGTTCTCTCGTGGCAATAATTTTTTCATCGTAGGAAGAGATGTCCTTGGGAAGACTCGTCCTCGGGAAGGCATGTCCTAGGAAGACTTGTTCTCTCAAGGCAATAATTTTTTCATCGTGGGAAGATATGTCAACTGGGAGACATGTCCTCGGGGAGACTTGTCCTGGGAAGACTTCTCCTGGGAAGACTTGTCCTCTCGTGGCAATAATTTTTTCATCGTGTGAAGAGATGTCCCTGGGAAGACTCGTCCTCGGGAAGACATGTCCTGGGAAGACTTGTTCTCTCAAGGCAATAATTTTTTTATCGTGGAAAGCGATGTCCCTAGGGAGACTTGTCCTCGGGGAGAGTTTGCCTGGGAAGACTTGTTCTCTCGTGGCAATAATTTTTTCATCGTGGGAAGAGATGTCCTTGGGGAGACTTGTCCTCGGGGAGACTTGTCCTGGGAAGACTTGTCCTCTCGTGGCAATAATTTTTTCATCGTGGGAAGAGATGTCCCTAGGAAGACTCGTCCTCGGGTAGACATGTCCTGGGAAGACTTGTTCTCTCGTGGCAATAATTTTTTCATCGTGGGAAGAGATGTCATCTGGGAGACTTGTCCTCGGGGAGACTTGTCCTGGGAAGACTTGTCCTCTCGTGGCAATAATTTTTTCATTGTGGAAAGAGATGTCCTCGGGGAGACTTGTCCTCAGGGGAGACATGTCCCTGGGAAGACTTGTCCTCTAGTGGCAATAATTTTTTTATCGTGGGAAGAGATGTCCCTGGGAAGACTCGTCCTCGGGAAGACATGTCTTGGGAAGACTTGTTCTCTCAAGGCAATAATTTTTTCATCGTAGGAAGAGATGTCAACTGGGAGACTTGTCCTGGGAAGACTTGTCCTGTCGAGGCAATAATTTTTTCATCGTGGGAAGAGATGTCAACTGGGAGACTTTTCCTCGGGGAGACTTGTCCTGGGAAGACTTGTCCTCTCGTGGCAATAATTTTTTCATTGTGGGAAGAGATGTCCTCGGGGAGACTTGTCCTCGGGGAGAGTTTTCCTAGGAAGACTTGTCCTCTCGTGGCAATAATTTTTTAATCATGGAAAGAGATGTCCCTGGGAAGACTCGTCCTCGCGAAGACATGTCCTGGGAAGACTGGTTCTCTCAAGGCAATAATTTTTTCATCGTGGGAAGAGATGTCAACTGGGAGACTTGTCCTGGGAAGACTTGTCCTCTCGTAGCAATAATTTTTTTATTGTGGGCAGAGATGTCCTCGGGGAGTCTTGTCCTCGGGGAAAGTTTTCCTGGGAAGACTTGTCCTCTTGTGGCAATAATTTTTTCATCGTGGGAAGAGATGTCCCTGGGAAGACTCGTCCTCGGGAAGACATGTGCTGGGAAGTCTTGTCCTCTCGTAGCAATAATTTTTTTATTGTGGGCAGAGATGTCCTCGGGGAGTCTTGTCCTCGGGGAAAGTTTTCCTGGGAAGACTTGTCCTCTTGTGGCAATAATTTTTTCATCGTGGGAAGAGATGTCCCTGGGAAAACTCGTCCTCGGGAAGACATGTCCTGGGAAGACTTGTTCTCTCAAGGCAATAATTTTTTTATTGTAGAAAGCGATGTCCCTAGGGAGACTTGTCCTCGGGGAGAGTTTGCCTGGGAAGACTTGTTCTCTCGTGGCAATAATTTTTTCATCGTGGGAAGAGATGTCCTTGGGGAGACTTGTCCTCGGGGAGACTTGTCCTGGGAAGACTTGTCCTCGCGGAGACTTGTCCTGGGAAGACTTGTCCTCGCGGAGAGTTTTCCTGGGAAGACTTGTCCTCTCGTGGCAATAATTTTTTCATCGTGGGAAGAGATGTCCCTGGGAAGACTTGTTCTCTTAAGGCAATAATTTTTTCATCGTGGGAAGAGATGTCAACTGGGAGACTTGTCCTCGGGGAGACTTGTCCTGGGAAGACTTGTTCTCTCGAGGCAATAATTTTTTCATCGTGGGAAGAGATATCCCTGGGAAGACACGTCCTCGGGAAGACATGTCCTGGGAAGACTTGTTCTCTCGTGGCAATAATTTTTTCATCGTAGGAAGAGATGTCCCTGGGAAGACTCGTCCTCGGGAAGGCATGTCCTAGGAAGACTTGATCTCTCAAGGCAATAATTTTTTCATCGTGTGAAGATATGTCAACTGGGAGACATGTCCTCGGGGAGACTTGTCCTGGGAAGACTTCTCCTGGGAAGACTTGTCCTCTCGTGGCAATAATTTTTTCATCGTGGGAAGAGATGTCCCTGGGAAGACTCGTCCTCGGGAAGACATGTCCTGGGAAGACTTGTTCTCTCGTGGCAATAATTTTTTCATCGTAGGAAGAGATGTCCCTGGGAAGACTCGTCCTCGGGAAGGCATGTCCTAGGAAGACTTGTTCTCTCGTGGCAATAATTTTTTCATCGTGGGAAGAGATGTCCTTGGGGAGACTTGTCCTCGGGGAGACTTGTCCTGGGAAGACTTGTCCTCGCGGAGAGTTTTCCTGGGAAGACTTGTCCTCTCGTGGCAATAATTTTTTCATCGTGGGAAGAGATGTCCCTGGGAAGACTTGTTCTCTTAAGGCAATAATTTTTTCATCGTAAGAAGAGATGTCAACTGGGAGACTTGTCCTCGGGGAGACTTGTCCTGGGAAGACTTGTTCTCTCGTGGCAATAATTTTTTCATCGTAGGAAGAGATGTCCCTGGGAAGACTCGTCCTCGGGAAGGCATGTCCTAGGAAGACTTGTTCTCTCAAGGCAATAATTTTTTCATCGTGGGAAGATATGTCAACTGGGAGACATGTCCTTGGGGAGACTTGTCCTGGGAAGACTTCTCCTGGGAAGACTTGTCCTGTCGTGGCAATAATTTTTTCATCGTGGGAAGAGATGTCCCTGGGAAGACTTGTTCTCTTAAGGCAATAATTTTTTCATCGTGGGAAGAGATGTCAACTGGGAGACTTGACCTCGGGGAGACTTGTCCTGGGAAGACTTGTTCTCTCGAGGCAATAATTTTTTCATCGTGGGAAGAGATGTCCCTGGGAAGACTCGTCCTCAGGAAGACATGTCCTGGGAAGACTTGTTCTCTCGTGGCAATAATTTTTTCATCGTAGGAAGAGATGTCCTTGGGAAGACTCGTCCTCGGGAAGGCATGTCCTAGGAAGACTTGTTCTCTCAAGGCAATAATTTTTTCATCGTGGGAAGATATGTCAACTGGGAGACATGTCCTCGGGGAGACTTGTCCTGGGAAGACTTCTCCTGGGAAGACTTGTCCTCTCGTGGCAATAATTTTTTCATCGTGTGAAGAGATGTCCCTGGGAAGACTTGTCCTCGGGAAGACATGTCCTGGGAAGACTTGTTCTCTCAAGGCAATAATTTTTTTATCGTGGAAAGCGATGTCCCTAGGGAGACTTGTCCTCGGGGAGAGTTTGCCTGGGAAGACTTGTTCTCTCGTGGCAATAATTTTTTCATCGTGGGAAGAGATGTCCTTGGGGAGACTTGTCCTCGGGGAGACTTGTCCTGGGAAGACTTGTCCTCTCGTGGCAATAATTTTTTCATCGTGGGAAGAGATGTCCCTAGGAAGACTCGTCCTCGGGTAGACATGTCCTGGGAAGACTTGTTCTCTCGTGGCAATAATTTTTTCATCGTGGGAAGAGATGTCATCTGGGAGACTTGTCCTCGGGGAGACTTGTCCTGGGAAGACTTGTCCTCTCGTGGCAATAATTTTTTCATTGTGGAAAGAGATGTCCTCGGGGAGACTTGTCCTCAGGGGAGACATGTCCCTGGGAAGACTTGTCCTCTAGTGGCAATAATTTTTTTATCGTGGGAAGAGATGTCCCTGGGAAGACTCGTCCTCGGGAAGACATGTCTTGGGAAGACTTGTTCTCTCAAGGCAATAATTTTTTCATCGTAGGAAGAGATGTCAACTGGGAGACTTGTCCTGGGAAGACTTGTCCTGTCGAGGCAATAATTTTTTCATCGTGGGAAGAGATGTCAACTGGGAGACTTTTCCTCGGGGAGACTTGTCCTGGGAAGAGTTGTCCTCTCGTGGCAATAATTTTTTCATTGTGGGAAGAGATGTCCTCGGGGAGACTTGTCCTCGGGGAGAGTTTTCCTAGGAAGACTTGTCCTCTCGTGGCAATAATTTTTTCATCGTGGGAAGAGATGTCCCTGGGAAGACTCGTCCTCGGGAAGACATGTGCTGGGAAGTCTTGTTCTCTCGTGGCAATAATTTTTTCATCGTGGGAAGAGATGTCATCTGGGAGACTTGTCCTCGGGGAGACTTGTCCTGGGAATACTTGTCCTGGGAAGACTTGTCCTCTCGTAGCAATAATTTTTTCATCGTGGGAAGAGATGTCCCTGGGAGGACTTGTTCTCTTAAGGCAATAATTTTTTCATCGTGGGAAGAGATGTCAACTGGGAGACTTGTCCACGGGGAGACTTGTCCTCTCGTAGCAATAATTTTTTTATTGTGGGCAGAGATGTCCTCGGGGAGTCTTGTCCTCGGGGAAAGTTTTCCTGGGAAGACTTGTCCTCTTGTGGCAATAATTTTTTCATCGTGGGAAGAGATGTCCCTGGGAAGACTCGTCCTCGCGAAGACATGTCCTGGGAAGACTGGTTCTCTCAAGGCAATAATTTTTTCATCGTGGGAAGAGATGTCAACTGGGAGACTTGTCCTGGGAAGACTTGTCCTCTCGTAGCAATAATTTTTTTATTGTGGGCAGAGATGTCCTCGGGGAGTCTTGTCCTCGGGGAAAGTTTTCCTGGGAAGACTTGTCCTCTTGTGGCAATAATTTTTTCATTGTGGGAAGAGATGTCCCTGGGAAGACTCGTCCTCGGGAAGACATGTGCTGGGAAGTCTTGTTCTCTCGTGGCAATAATTTTTTCATCGTGGGAAGAGATGTCATCTGGGAGACTTGTCCTCGGGGAGACTTGTCCTGGGAATACTTGTCCTGGGAAGACTTGTCCTCTCGTAGCAATAATTTTTTCATCGTGGGAAGAGATGTCCCTGGGAGGACTTGTTCTCTTAAGGCAATAATTTTTTCATCGTGGGAAGAGATGTCAACTGGGAGACTTGTCCTCGGGGAGACTTGTCCTGGGAAGACTTGTTCTCTCGAGGCAATAATTTTTCCATCGTGGGAAGAGATGTCCCTGGGAAAACTCGTCCTCGGGAAGACATGTCCTGGGAAGACTTGTTCTCTCAAGGCAATAATTTTTTTATCGTAGAAAGCGATGTCCCTAGGGAGACTTGTCCTCGGGGAGAGTTTGCCTGGGAAGACTTGTTCTCTCGTGGCAATAATTTTTTCATCGTGGGAAGAGATGTCCTTGGGGAGACTTGTCCTCGGGGAGACTTGTCCTGGGAAGACTTGTCCTCGCGGAGACTTGTCCTGGGAAGACTTGTCCTCGCGGAGAGTTTTCCTGGGAAGACTTGTCCTCTCGTGGCAATAATTTTTTCATCGTGGGAAGAGATGTCCCTGGGAAGACTTGTTCTCTTAAGGCAATAATTTTTTCATCGTGGGAAGAGATGTCAACTGGGAGACTTGTCCTCGGGGAGACTTGTCCTGGGAAGACTTGTTCTCTCGAGGCAATAATTTTTTCATCGTGGGAAGAGATGTCCCTGGGAAGACTCGTCCTCGGGAAGACATGTCCTGGGAAGACTTGTTCTCTCGTGGCAATAATTTTTTCATCGTAGGAAGAGATGTCCCTGGGAAGACTCGTCCTCGGGAAGGCATGTCCTAGGAAGACTTGTTCTCTCAAGGCAATAATTTTTTCATCGTGGGAAGATATGTCAACTGGGAGACATGTCCTTGGGGAGACTTGTCCTGGGAAGCCTTCTCCTGGGAAGACTTGTCCTCTCAGGGCAATAATTTTTTCATCGTGGGAAGAGATATCCCTGGGAAGACTCGTCCTGGGGGAGACTTGTCCTGGGAAGACTTGTTCTCTCGAGGCAATAATTTTTTTATCGTAGAAAGCGATGTCCCTAGGGAGACTTGTCCTCGGGGAGAGTTTGCCTGGGAAGACTTGTTCTCTCGTGGCAATAATTTTTTCATCGTGGGAAGAGATGTCCCTGGGAAGACTCGTCCTCGGGAAGACATGTCCTGGGAAGACTTGTTCTCTCAAGGCAATAATTTTTTCATCGTGGGAAGAGATGTCAACTCGAGACTTGTCCTCGGGGAGGCTTGTCCTCGGGGAGACTTGTCCTGGAAAGACTTGTCCTCTCATGGCAATAATTTTTTCATCGTGGGAAGAGATGTCCCTGGGGAGACTGGTTTCCGACGAGAATAATTTTTTCATCGTGGGAAGAAATGTCCCTGGGGAGACTGGTTTCCGGTGAGACTTGTCCTGGGAAGACATGTCCTGTCGTAGCAATAATTTTTTTATCGTGGAAAGAAATGTTTCTGAGGAGACTTGTCCTCGGGGAGAGTTGTCCTGGGAAGACTTGTTCTCTCGTGGCATTAATTTTCTCATCGTGGAAAGAGATGTCCTTAGGCAGACTTGTCCTCAAGGAAGACATGTTCTAAGAATACTTGTCCTCTCATGGCAATAATTTTTTCATCGTTGGAAGAGATGTCCCTGGGAAAACTTGTCCTTTCGTGGCAATAATTTGTTCATTGTGGAAAAAGATGTCCTCAGGGAGACTTGTTTTCGAGGAGACTTCACCTGGGAAGACTTGTCCTGTCGTGTCAATAATATTTTCATCGTGGGAAGAGGTGTCCTCGGGGAGACTTGTTCTCGGGGAGACTTGTCCTGGGAAAACTTGTCCTGTCGTGGCAATAACTTTTTCATCGTGGGAAGAGATTTCCCTGGGGAGACTGGTCCTCGGGAAGACTTGTCCTGGGAAGACTTGTCCTCTCATGGCAATAATTTTTTCATCTCGGGAAGAGATGTCCCTGGGAAGACTTGTCCTTACGTGGCAATCATTTTTTCATTGTGGGAAGAGATGTCCTCGGGGAGATTTGTTTTCGGGGAGATTTGTTCTGGGGAGACTTGTCCTCTCGTGGCAATAATTTTTGCATCGTGGGAACAAATGTCCCTGGGAAGACTGTTTTCCGGGGAGACTTGTCCTGGGAAAACTTGTCCTGTCGTAGCAATAATTTTTTCATCGTGGGAATAGATGTACCTTGGGAGACTTGTCCTCGTGAAAAGTTGTCCTGGGAAGACTTGTCCTGTCGTGGCAATAATTTTCTCATCGTGAAAAGAGATGTCCTTGGGCAGACTTGTCCTCGGGGAGACTTGTCCTGGGAAGACTTGTTCTCTCGAGGCAATAATTTTTTCATCGTGGGAAGAGATGTCCCTGGGAAGACTCGTTCTCGGGAAGACATGTCCTGGGAAGACTTGTTCTCTCGTGGCAATAATTTTTTCATCGTAGGAAGAGATGTCCCTGGGAAGACTCGTCCTCGGGAAGGCATGTCCTAGGAAGACTTGTTCTCTCAAGGCAATAATTTTTTCATCGTGGGAAGATATGTCAACTGGGAGACATGTCCTCGGGGAGACTTGTCCTGGGAAGACTTCTCCTGGGAAGACTTGTCCTCTCGTGGCAATAATTTTTTCATCGTGGGAAGAGATATCCCTGGGAAGACTCGTCCTGGGGGAGACTTGTCCTGGGAAGACTTGTTCTCTCGAGGCAATAATTTTTTCATCGTGGGAAGAGATGTCCCTGGGAAGACTCGTCCTCGGGAAGACATGTCCTGGGAAGACTTGTTCTCTCAAGGCAATAATTTTTTTATCGTAGAAAGCGATGTCCCTAGGGAGACTTGTCCTCGGGGAGAGTTTGCCTGGGAAGACTTGTTCTCTCGTGGCAATAATTTTTTCATCGTGGGAAGAGATGTCCTTGGGGAGACTTGTCCTCGGGGAGACTTGTCCTGGGAAGACTTGTCCTCTCGTGGCAATAATTTTTTCATCGTGGGAAGAGATATCCCTGGGAAGACTCGTCCTGGGGGAGACTTGTCCTGGGAAGAATTCTCCTGGGAAGACTTGTCCTCTCGTGGCAATAATTTTTTCATCGTGGGAAGAGATATCCCTGGGAAGACTCGTCCTGGGGGAGACTTGTCCTGGGAAGACTTGTTCTCTCGAGGCAATAATTTTTTCATCGTGGGAAGAGATGTCAACTGGGAGACTTGTCCTCGGGGAGACTTGTCCTGGGAAGACTTGTTCTCTCGTGGCAATAATTTTTTCATCGTAGGAAGAGATGTCCCTGGGAAGACTCGTCCTCGGGAAGGCATGTCCTAGGAAAACTTGTTCTCTCAAGGCAATAATTTTTTCATCGTGGGAAGATATGTCAATTGGGAGACATGTCCTCGGGGAGACTTGTCCTGGGAAGACTTCTCCTGGGAAGACTTGTCCTGTCGTGGCAATAATTTTTTCATCGTGGGAAGAGATGTCCCTGGGAAGACTTGTTCTCTTAAGGCAATAATTTTTTCATCGTGGGAAGAGATGGCAACTGGGAGACTTGTCCTCGGGGAGACTTGTCCTGGGAAGACTTGTTCTCTCGAGGCAATAATTTTTTCATCGTGGGAAGAGATGTCCCTGGGAAGACTCGTCCTCGGGAAGACATGTCCTGGGAAGACTTGTTCTCTCGTGGCAATAATTTTTTCATCGTAGGAAGAGATGTCCTTGGGAAGACTCGTCCTTGGGAAGGCATGTCCTAGGAAGACTTGTTCTCTCAAGGCAATAATTTTTTCATCGTGGGAAGATATGTCAACTGAGAGACATGTCCTCGGGGAGACTTGTCCTGGGAAGACTTCTCCTGGGAAGACTTGTCCTCTCGTGGCAATAATTTTTTCATCGTGGGAAGAGATGTCCCTGGGAAGACTCGTCCTCGGGAAGACATGTCCTGGGAAGACTTGTTCTCTCGTGGCAATAATTTTTTCATCGTAGGAAGAGATGTCCTTATGAAGACTCGTCCTCGGGAAGGCATGTCCTAGGAAGACTTGTTCTCTCGTGGCAATAATTTTTTCATCGTGGGAAGAGATGTCCTTGGGGAGACTTGTCGTCGGGGAGACTTGTCCTGGGAAGACTTGTCCTCTCGTGGCAATAATTTTTTCATCGTGGGAAGAGATGTCCCTAGGAAGACTCGTCTTCGGGTAGACATGTCCTGGGAAGACTTGTTCTCTCGTGGCAATAATTTTTTCATCGTGGGAAGAGATGTCATCTGGGAGACTTGTCCTCGGGGAGACTTGTCCTGGGAAGACTTGTCCTCTCGTGGCAATAATTTTTTCATTGTGGAAAAAGATGTCCTCGGGGAGACTTGTCCTCAGGGGAGACATGTCCCTGGGAAGACTTGTCCTCTAGTGGCAATAATTTTTTTATCGTGGGAAGAGATGTCCCTGGGAAGACTCGTCCTCGGGAAGACATGTCTTGGGAAGACTTGTTCTCTCAAGGCAATAATTTTTTCAACGTAGGAAGAGATGTCAACTGGGAGACTTGTCCTGGGAAGACTTGTCCTCTCGTAGCAATAATTTTTTCATTGTGGGAAGAGATGTCCTCGGGGAGACTTGTCCTCGGAGAGAGTTTTCCTGGAAAGACTTGTCCTCTCGTGGCAATAATTTTTTCATCGTGAGAAGAGATGTTCCTGGGAAGACTCATCCTCGAAAAGACATGTCCTGGGAAGACTTGTTCTCTCGAGGCAATAATTTTTTCATCGTGGGAAGAGATGTCAACTGGGAGACTTTTCCTCGGGGAGACTTGTCCTGGGAAGACTTGTCCTCTCGTGGCAATAATTTTTTCATTGTGGGAAGAGATGTCCTCGGGGAGACTTGTCCTCGGAGAGAGTTTTCCTGGAAAGACTTGTCCTCTCGTGGCAATAATTTTTTCATCGTGAGAAGAGATGTTCCTGGGAAGACTCGTCCTCGGGTAGACATGTCCTGGGAAGACTTGTTCTCTCGTGGCAATAATTTTTTCATCGTGGGAAGAGATGTCATCTGGGAGACTTGTCCTCGGGGAGACTTGTCCTGGGAAGACTTGTCCTCTCGTGGCAATAATTTTTTCATTGTGGAAAAAGATGTCCTCGGGGAGACTTGTCCTCAGGGGAGACATGTCCCTGGGAAGACTTGTCCTCTAGTGGCAATAATTTTTTTATCGTGGGAAGAGATGTCCCTGGGAAGACTCGTCCTCGGGAAGACATGTCTTGGGAAGACTTGTTCTCTCAAGGCAATAATTTTTTCAACGTAGGAAGAGATGTCAACTGGGAGACTTGTCCTGGGAAGACTTGTCCTCTCGTAGCAATAATTTTTTCATTGTGGGAAGAGATGTCCTCGGGGAGACTTGTCCTCGGAGAGAGTTTTCCTGGAAAGACTTGTCCTCTCGTGGCAATAATTTTTTCATCGTGAGAAGAGATGTTCCTGGGAAGACTCATCCTCGAAAAGACATGTCCTGGGAAGACTTGTCCTCTCGTGGCAATAATTTTCTCATCGTGGAAAGAGATGTCCTTGGGCAGACTTGTCCTCGAGAAGACATGTTCTAAGAATACTTGTCCTCTCATGGCAATAATTTTTTCATCGTGGGAAGAGATGTCCCTGGGGAGACTTGTCCTCTCGTGGCAATAATTTTTTCATCGTGGGAAGAAATGTCCCTGGGGAGACTGGTTTCCGGTGACACTTGTCCTGGGAAGACATGTCCTGTCGTAGCAATAATTTTTTTATCGTGGAAAGAAATGTTTCTGAGGAACTTGTCCTTGGGGAGAGTTGTCATGGGAAGACTTGTTCTCTCGTGGCAATAATTTGTTCATCGTGGAAAGAGATGTACCTTGGGAGACTTTTCCTCGGGAAGAGTTGTCCTGGGAAGACTTGTCCTCTCGTGGCAATAATTTTTTCATTGTGGGAAGAGATGTCTTTGGGGAGACTTGTCCTCGGGGAGACTTGTCCTGGAAAGACTTGTCCTCTCGTGGCAATAATTTTTTCATTGTGGGAAGAGATGTCCCTAGGAAGACTCGTCCTCGGGAAGACATGTTCTAGGAAGACTTGTCCTCTCGTGGCAATAATTTTTTCATCGTAGGAAGAGATGTCCCTAGGAAGACTCGTCCTCGGGAAGACATGTCCTGGGAAGACTTGTTCTCTCGTGGCAATAATTTTTTCATCGTGAGAAGAGATATCATCTGGGAGACTTGTCCTCGGGGAGACTTGTCCTGGGAAGACTTGTCCTTTTGTGGCAATAATTTTTTCATTGTGGGAAGAGATGTCCTCGGGGAGACTTGTCCTTAGGGAAGACATGTCCCTGGGAAGACTTGTCCTCTAGTGGCAATAATTTTTTTATCGTGGGAAGAGATGTCCCTGGGAAGATTTGTCCTCGGGAAGACATGTCCTGGGAAGACTGGTTCTCTCAAGGCAATAATTTTTTCATCGTGGGAAGAGATGTCAACTGGGAGACTTGTCCTGGGAAGACTTGTCCTCTCGTAGCAATAATTTTTTTATTGTGGGAAGAGATGTCCTCGGGGAGACTTGTCCTCGGGGAAAGTTTTCCTGGGAAGACTTGTCCTCTCGTGGCAATAATTTTTTCATCGTGGGAAGAGATGTCCCTGGGAAGACTCGTCCATGGGAAGACATGTCCTGGGAAGACTTGTCCTCTCGTAGCAATAATTTTTTCATTGTGGGAAGATATGTCCTCAGGGAGACTTGTCCTCGGGGAGAGTTTTTCTGGGAAGACTTGTCCTCTCGTGGCAATAATTTTTTCATCGTGGGAAGAAATGTCCCTGGGAAGACTCGTCCTCGGGAAGACATGTCCTGGGAAGACTTGTTCTCTCAAGGCAATAATTTTTTCATTGTGGGAAGAGATGTCAACTGGGAGACTTTTCCTCGGGTAGACTTGTCCTGGGAAGACTTGTCCTGTCGTAGCAATAATTTTTTTATCGTGGAAAGAAATGTTTCTGAGGAGACTTGTCCTCGGGGAGAGTTGTCCTGGGAAGACTTGTTCTCTCGTGGCATTAATTTTCTCATCGTGGAAAGAGATGTCCTTAGGCAGACTTGTCCTCAAGGAAGACATGTTCTAAGAATACTTGTCCTCTCATGGCAATAATTTTTTCATCGTTGGAAGAGATGTCCCTGGGAAAACTTGTCCTTTCGTGGCAATAATTTGTTCATTGTGGAAAAAGATGTCCTCAGGGAGACTTGTTTTCGAGGAGACTTCACCTGGGAAGACTTGTCCTGTCGTGTCAATAATATTTTCATCGTGGGAAGAGGTGTCCTCGGGGAGACTTGTTCTCGGGGAGACTTGTCCTGGGAAAACTTGTCCTGTCGTGGCAATAACTTTTTCATCGTGGGAAGAGATTTCCCTGGGGAGACTGGTCCTCGGGAAGACTTGTCCTGGGAAGACTTGTCCTCTCATGGCAATAATTTTTTCATCTCGGGAAGAGATGTCCCTGGGAAGACTTGTCCTTACGTGGCAATCATTTTTTCATTGTGGGAAGAGATGTCCTCGGGGAGATTTGTTTTCGGGGAGATTTGTTCTGGGGAGACTTGTCCTCTCGTGGCAATAATTTTTGCATCGTGGGAACAAATGTCCCTGGGAAGACTGTTTTCCGGGGAGACTTGTCCTGGGAAAACTTGTCCTGTCGTAGCAATAATTTTTTCATCGTGGGAATAGATGTACCTTGGGAGACTTGTCCTCGTGAAAAGTTGTCCTGGGAAGACTTGTCCTGTCGTGGCAATAATTTTCTCATCGTGAAAAGAGATGTCCTTGGGCAGACTTGTCCTCGGGGAGACTTGTCCTGGGAAGACTTGTTCTCTCGAGGCAATAATTTTTTCATCGTGGGAAGAGATGTCCCTGGGAAGACTCGTTCTCGGGAAGACATGTCCTGGGAAGACTTGTTCTCTCGTGGCAATAATTTTTTCATCGTAGGAAGAGATGTCCCTGGGAAGACTCGTCCTCGGGAAGGCATGTCCTAGGAAGACTTGTTCTCTCAAGGCAATAATTTTTTCATCGTGGGAAGATATGTCAACTGGGAGACATGTCCTCGGGGAGACTTGTCCTGGGAAGACTTCTCCTGGGAAGACTTGTCCTCTCGTGGCAATAATTTTTTCATCGTGGGAAGAGATATCCCTGGAAAGACTCGTCCTGGGGGAGACTTGTCCTGGGAAGACTTGTTCTCTCGAGGCAATAATTTTTTCATCGTGGGAAGAGATGTCCCTGGGAAGACTCGTCCTCGGGAAGACATGTCCTGGGAAGACTTGTTCTCTCAAGGCAATAATTTTTTTATCGTAGAAAGCGATGTCCCTAGGGAGACTTGTCCTCGGGGAGAGTTTGCCTGGGAAGACTTGTTCTCTCGTGGCAATAATTTTTTCATCGTGGGAAGAGATGTCCTTGGGGAGACTTGTCCTCGGGGAGACTTGTCCTGGGAAGACTTGTCCTCTCGTGGCAATAATTTTTTCATCGTGGGAAGAGATATCCCTGGGAAGACTCGTCCTGGGGGAGACTTGTCCTGGGAAGAATTCTCCTGGGAAGACTTGTCCTCTCGTGGCAATAATTTTTTCATCGTGGGAAGAGATATCCCTGGGAAGACTCGTCCTGGGGGAGACTTGTCCTGGGAAGACTTGTTCTCTCGAGGCAATAATTTTTTCATCGTGGGAAGAGATGTCCCTGGGAAGACTCGTCCTCGGGAAGGCATGTCCTAGGAAAACTTGTTCTCTCAAGGCAATAATTTTTTCATCGTGGGAAGATATGTCAATTGGGAGACATGTCCTCGGGGAGACTTGTCCTGGGAAGACTTCTCCTGGGAAGACTTGTCCTGTCGTGGCAATAATTTTTTCATCGTGGGAAGAGATGTCCCTGGGAAGACTTGTTCTCTTAAGGCAATAATTTTTTCATCGTGGGAAGAGATGGCAACTGGGAGACTTGTCCTCGGGGAGACTTGTCCTGGGAAGACTTGTTCTCTCGAGGCAATAATTTTTTCATCGTGGGAAGAGATGTCCCTGGGAAGACTCGTCCTCGGGAAGACATGTCCTGGGAAGACTTGTTCTCTCGTGGCAATAATTTTTTCATCGTAGGAAGAGATGTCCTTGGGAAGACTCGTCCTTGGGAAGGCATGTCCTAGGAAGACTTGTTCTCTCAAGGCAATAATTTTTTCATCGTGGGAAGATATGTCAACTGAGAGACATGTCCTCGGGGAGACTTGTCCTGGGAAGACTTCTCCTGGGAAGACTTGTCCTCTCGTGGCAATAATTTTTTCATCGTGGGAAGAGATGTCCCTGGGAAGACTCGTCCTCGGGAAGACATGTCCTGGGAAGACTTGTTCTCTCGTGGCAATAATTTTTTCATCGTAGGAAGAGATGTCCTTGGGAAGACTCGTCCTCGGGAAGGCATGTCCTAGGAAGACTTGTTCTCTCGTGGCAATAATTTTTTCATCGTGGGAAGAGATGTCCTTGGGGAGACTTGTCGTCGGGGAGACTTGTCCTGGGAAGACTTGTCCTCTCGTGGCAATAATTTTTTCATCGTGGGAAGAGATGTCCCTAGGAAGACTCGTCTTCGGGTAGACATGTCCTGGGAAGACTTGTTCTCTCGTGGCAATAATTTTTTCATCGTGGGAAGAGATGTCATCTGGGAGACTTGTCCTCGGGGAGACTTGTCCTGGGAAGACTTGTCCTCTCGTGGCAATAATTTTTTCATTGTGGAAAAAGATGTCCTCGGGGAGACTTGTCCTAAGGGGAGACATGTCCCTGGGAAGACTTGTCCTCTAGTGGCAATAATTTTTTTATCGTGGGAAGAGATGTCCCTGGGAAGACTCGTCCTCGGGAAGACATGTCTTGGGAAGACTTGTTCTCTCAAGGCAATAATTTTTTCAACGTAGGAAGAGATGTCAACTGGGAGACTTGTCCTGGGAAGACTTGTCCTCTCGTAGCAATAATTTTTTCATTGTGGGAAGAGATGTCCTCGGGGAGACTTGTCCTCGGAGAGAGTTTTCCTGGAAAGACTTGTCCTCTCGTGGCAATAATTTTTTCATCGTGAGAAGAGATGTTCCTGGGAAGACTCATCCTCGAAAAGACATGTCCTGGGAAGACTTGTTCTCTCGAGGCAATAATTTTTTCATCGTGGGAAGAGATGTCAACTGGGAGACTTTTCCTCGGGGAGACTTGTCCTGGGAAGACTTGTCCTCTCGTGGCAATAATTTTTTCATTGTGGGAAGAGATGTCCTCGGGGAGACTTGTCCTCGGAGAGAGTTTTCCTGGAAAGACTTGTCCTCTCGTGGCAATAATTTTTTCATCGTGAGAAGAGATGTTCCTGGGAAGACTCGTCCTCGAAAAGACATGTCCTGGGAAGACTTGTTCTCTCGTAGCAATAATTTTTTCATTGTGGGAAGAGATGTCCTCGGGGAGACTTGTCCTCAGAGAGAGTTTTCCTGGAAAGACTTGTCCTCTCGTGGCAATAATTTTTTCATCGTGAGAAGAGATGTTCCTGGGAAGACTCGTCCTCGGGGAGACTTGTCCTGGGAAGACTTCTCCTGGGAAGACTTGTTCTCTCGTGGCAATAATTTTCTCATCGTGGAAAGAGATGTCCTTGGGCAGACTTGTCCTCGAGAAGACATGTTCTAAGAATACTTGTCCCCTCATGGCAATAATTTTTTCATCGTGGGAAGAGATGTCCCTGGGGAGACTTGTCCTCTCGTGGCAATAATTTTTTCATCGTGGGAAGAAATGTCCCTGGGGAGACTGGTTTCCGGTGACACTTGTCCTGGGAAGACATGTCCTGTCGTAGCAATAATTTTTTTATTGTGGAAAGAAATGTTTCTGAGGAACTTGTCCTTGGGGAGAGTTGTCCTGGGAAGACTTGTTCTCTCGTGGCAATAATTTGTTCATCGTGGAAAGAGATGTACCTTGGGAGACTTTTCCTCGGGAAGAGTTGTCCTGGGAAGACTTGTCCTCTCGTGGCAATAATTTTTTCATCGTGGGAAGAGATGTCCCTAGGAAGACTCGTCTTCGGGTAGACATGTCCTGGGAAGACTTGTTCTCTCGTGGCAATAATTTTTTCATCGTGGGAAGAGATGTCATCTGGGAGACTTGTCCTCGGGGAGACTTGTCCTGGGAAGACTTGTCCTCTCGTGGCAATAATTTTTTCATTGTGGAAAAAGATGTCCTCGGGGAGACTTGTCCTCAGGGGAGACATGTCCCTGGGAAGACTTGTCCTCTAGTGGCAATAATTTTTTTATCGTGGGAAGAGATGTCCCTGGGAAGACTCGTCCTCGGGAAGACATGTCTTGGGAAGACTTGTTCTCTCAAGGCAATAATTTTTTCAACGTAGGAAGAGATGTCAACTGGGAGACTTGTCCTGGGAAGACTTGTCCTCTCGTAGCAATAATTTTTTCATTGTGGGAAGAGATGTCCTCGGGGAGACTTGTCCTCGGAGAGAGTTTTCCTGGAAAGACTTGTCCTCTCGTGGCAATAATTTTTTCATCGTGAGAAGAGATGTTCCTGGGAAGACTCATCCTCGAAAAGACATGTCCTGGGAAGACTTGTTCTCTCGAGGCAATAATTTTTTCATCGTGGGAAGAGATGTCAACTGGGAGACTTTTCCTCGGGGAGACTTGTCCTGGGAAGACTTGTCCTCTCGTGGCAATAATTTTTTCATTGTGGGAAGAGATGTCCTCGGGGAGACTTGTCCTCGGAGAGAGTTTTCCTGGAAAGACTTGTCCTCTCGTGGCAATAATTTTTTCATCGTGAGAAGAGATGTTCCTGGGAAGACTCGTCCTCGAAAAGACATGTCCTGGGAAGACTTGTTCTCTCGTAGCAATAATTTTTTCATTGTGGGAAGAGATGTCCTCGGGGAGACTTGTCCTCAGAGAGAGTTTTCCTGGAAAGACTTGTCCTCTCGTGGCAATAATTTTTTCATCGTGAGAAGAGATGTTCCTGGGAAGACTCGTCCTCGGGGAGACTTGACCTGGGAAGACTTCTCCTGGGAAGACTTGTTCTCTCGTGGCAATAATTTTCTCATCGTGGAAAGAGATGTCCTTGGGCAGACTTGTCCTCGAGAAGACATGTTCTAAGAATACTTGTCCTCTCATGGCAATAATTTTTTCATCGTGGGAAGAGATGTCCCTGGGGAGACTTGTCCTCTCGTGGCAATAATTTTTTCATCGTGGGAAGAAATGTCCCTGGGGAGACTGGTTTCCGGTGACACTTGTCCTGGGAAGACATGTCCTGTCGTAGCAATAATTTTTTTATTGTGGAAAGAAATGTTTCTGAGGAACTTGTCCTTGGGGAGAGTTGTCCTGGGAAGACTTGTTCTCTCGTGGCAATAATTTGTTCATCGTGGAAAGAGATGTACCTTGGGAGACTTTTCCTCGGGAAGAGTTGTCCTGGGAAGACTTGTCCTCTCGTGGCAATAATTTTTTCATTGTGGGAAGAGATGTCTTTGGGGAGACTTGTCCTCGGGGAGACTTGTCCTGGAAAGACTTGTCCTCTCGTGGCAATAATTTTTTCATTGTGGGAAGAGATGTCCCTAGGAAGACTCGTCCTCGGGAAGACATGTCCTAGGAAGACTTGTCCTCTCGTGGCAATAATTTTTTCATCGTGGGAAGAGATGTCCCTAGGAAGACTCGTCCTCGGGAAGACATGTCCTGGGAAGACTTGTTCTCTCGTGGCAATAATTTTTTCATCGTGAGAAGAGATATCATCTGGGAGACTTGTCCTCGGGGAGACTTGTCCTGGGAAGACTTGTCCTTTTGTGGCAATAATTTTTTCATTGTGGGAAGAGGTGTCCTCGGGGAGACTTGTCCTTAGGGAAGACATGTCCCTGGAAAGACTTGTCCTCTAGTGGCAATAATTTTTTTATCGTGGGAAGAGATGTCCCTGGGAAGATTTGTCCTCGGGAAGACATGTCCTGGGAAGACTGGTTCTCTCAAGGCAATAATTTTTTCATCGTGGGAAGAGATGTCAACTGGGAGACTTGTCCTGGGAAGACTTGACCTCTCGTAGCAATAATTTTTTTATTGTGGGAAGAGATGTCCTCGGGGAGACTTGTCCTCGGGGAAAGTTTTCCTGGGAAGACTTGTCCTCTCGTGGCAATAATTTTTTCATCGTGGGAAGAGATGTCCCTGGGAAGACTCGTCCATGGGAAGACATGTCCTGGGAAGACTTGTCCTCTCGTAGCAATAATTTTTTCATTGTGGGAAGATATGTCCTCAGGGAGACTTGTCCTCGGGGAGAGTTTTTCTGGGAAGACTTGTCCTCTCGTGGCAATAATTTTTTCATCGTGGGAAGAAATGTCCCTGGGAAGACTCGTCCTCGGGAAGACATGTCCTGGGAAGACTTGTTCTCTCAAGGCAATAATTTTTTCATTGTGGGAAGAGATGTCAACTGGGAGACTTTTCCTCGGGTAGACTTGTCCTGGGAAGACTTGTCCTGTCGTAGCAATAATTTTTTTATCGTGGAAAGAAATGTTTCTGAGGAGACTTGTCCTCGGGGAGAGTTGTCCTGGAAGACTTGTTCTCTCGTGGCATTAATTTTCTCATCGTGGAAAGAGATGTCCTTAGGCAGACTTGTCCTCAAGGAAGACATGTTCTAAGAATACTTGTCCTCTCATGGCAATAATTTTTTCATCGTTGGAAGAGATGTCCCTGGGAAAACTTGTCCTTTCGTGGCAATAATTTGTTCATTGTGGAAAAAGATGTCCTCAGGGAGACTTGTTTTCGAGGAGACTTCACCTGGGAAGACTTGTCCTGTCGTGTCAATAATATTTTCATCGTGGGAAGAGGTGTCCTCGGGGAGATTTGTTTTCGGGGAGATTTGTTCTGGGGAGACTTGTCCTCTCGTGGCAATAATTTTTGCATCGTGGGAACAAATGTCCCTGGGAAGACTGTTTTCCGGGGAGACTTGTCCTGGGAAAACTTGTCCTGTCGTAGCAATAATTTTTTCATCGTGGGAATAGATGTACCTTGGGAGACTTGTCCTCGTGAAAAGTTGTCCTGGGAAGACTTGTCCTGTCGTGGCAATAATTTTCTCATCGTGAAAAGAGATGTCCTTGGGCAGACTTGTCCTCGGGGAGACTTGTCCTGGGAAGACTTGTTCTCTCGAGGCAATAATTTTTTCATCGTGGGAAGAGATGTCCCTGGGAAGACTTGTTCTCTCGTGGCAATAATTTTTTCATCGTGGGAAGAGATATCCCTGGGAAGACTCGTCCTGGGGGAGACTTGTCCTGGGAAGACTTGTTCTCTCGAGGCAATAATTTTTTCATCGTGGAAGAGATGTCCCTGGGAAGACTCGTCCTCGGGAAGACATGTCCTGGGAAGACTTGTTCTCTCAAGGCAATAATTTTTTTATCGTAGAAAGCGATGTCCCTAGGGAGACTTGTCC
>JAZKLR010000802.1:0-18054 GCA_037103525.1 Ganaspis brasiliensis | reverse complement strand
TTGTAAGTTTTTATTGTTTAATATTTACTTCAACAATTCAAAATTAATCACGTATTAAATTCCGCTGATAATTTTGATATAAAATTTAGATTTTAATGTGTTGTCAATTCGCTTATTAATTAAGGACATACCATAGCTCAAATTTCCAATTAAATATTAACCTAGAATATTAATGAAAATTAATTAAACCATTCACTACCGATAGTTTGTAGAAAACTTATTTACAAATTGAAAGAAACAAATTATTGTTAATATTTTGTTCTTTAACATTAGACTAGATTTGGAAAATCAAAAAAGGAAATAATTATTATTATTAATATTCTGTAAATTAATATTAATTAACTTTTTATAATTAATTCAAGAATTTAAGAGCTATGGATATTATATTATGTTAACTTTAATTTATTCTATTGCATCAAGTCTCAACATTACTATTGTTAATATGTATTGTTAGTTAAAATCAATTTAGGTTCTACAATAAATAAAATAAAATAATCATTGCGCTGAGTCTTGAGCTATTGTAAGAAATTCAACTAACTAATAATTGTCAGTATATGCGTATAAAATTTATTGTAAATCTACATTTTTATAAAATCTTTTAATTCCGAATTTATTCATTTTGTAGACTGGGGGCGTGACCCTTTTTAGCCTGAACTTGCTAGCTCGTGATTGGCCATAGCGGGGGAGTGTCATTTTGGGGGCTCTGGGCCCGGGCCTTACGACAAGGCAAGACGAGTCAGTTCTGTTTGAATTGTCAAGGTGTTCTCAGCCTTTTAAAATTTCACCTTTCTCTTTTTGAGTTTTTTGTGTCCTGCGCGCGAGTTTAGTAATTTTGTAAGTGTGTGACCTCAATTTTGAATTTTGAATTGAATAAATCAATTTTGTATTGTGCTATTTTACGACAGTGTTTTGTGTGAATCTCCCTCCCAAATTTCAGGTGATCGTTTTAACGACAGTCAGCAAATTTTCCCTAATTAAGTGCAACGATCGACAAACATCGTTGGGTTGTATCCTTTCTGCAAAGTGATTTGAATTTCAGCGCTCCTCGCAGACATCTTGCTTCGTGACAGGACGTCACACTATTAACAAGTCATTGTGCTTTAGGCTTTTATTGTTGTGTGAAAATTGCATTCCTTCTCCATAACAGAAAAATGTCGTTCTTCGATAAAAAATATTTCGAAAAAAATATTCTCCGTTTGGCAGATCTTCAAAAATGTTTAATTTCAAAAAGTGAGGAAGAACTAAGCAACTTAGATTTCACTGACTTCGATACATGCAAAAATCTTGTCTCAAGTGGTTTAAAGTTAAGCACGGTTGTCGATCCAAGTCGAATTTTATCTATTGGACAATATCTCAGTTCTTTCGGCAACGGAGTGTCAGAATTTTGTAGGACACCGTTGTACAAACTAAATGTATATGTAGCAGCAATATACTTCTCGATATGGTAAATAATAGTCATCCTATTTTCCCTTCCCCCGTTTTCTCTGTTTTTCGGTAAACCGATTTGTGGATTGAGTAGCTTATCGGCCCGAATACTCGGAGGATCAATAAGGGGGAGTGTGATTAGCACCGATCTGGTTAACTTCTGATCATTTTTATCTGGATAATCTACAACTGTAATCCTACAACAGTCCTTGTGTTTTATCACACATTATTAGTAATCAACATAACAATTTATTTGTCATTGTCGATTACATCTTTCATCGTGGGACGTATCGATCGGGCGTGAAGAACGATCGCAACGTGGGACTTTATGCATCGCTGGAATTTCGCCGGATTCAGGATTGGACGAATTACAAGGATTATGTGGTTATGTGTAAATTGTGAGTGGGAAGTTTTTGTTTAATATATAAGGTCACACACATCGTCATCAATTAGTAAGTCTTTTGGCGTATATTTTATAATTATAACCGCTACCTGCCTCATTAGAGAATATATATATATATATCTTTTTGCGATAAATTTTGTCTTCCGTTTAAGGCTATATCTCAGAATTTATTGCAACTCAATCAATTTGGTCTCATTTGTAGGACGCGTTTTTCCATTTTTTCTCAACTTTTAACTTCATATTTTCAAGTGTTTTTATAAAATTATAAAATGGTTCGAACGCGTAAACAAGCTCGTAACACGAAACGTAGCAGTGCTACTGTTACACCACCGGTTGCAAATGAAGTGGTAAATTCTGGCTTAATTGATAACGGAAATCTGGTTATAGCTACGAGAATCGCGACAAGTTCAGCGTCAGTTCAGACAGATTCAGATATTAGGGGGTGGGCAAGCACCTCCCCAGCAATTGAAATTCATGGGTCTACCCCGTCTCTCACTGCTGATATTAGCGGTATTAATAAAAGAAAAACGGGCGATGTTTTCAAATTTGCGAGAGACCTTATTCCATCCTTTGACGGGACAAACATGTCGGTTAATATGTTTATCGAACATTGTCGCGCGGCTGCCGCATTTGTTGACGAACAAGATATGACTTTATTAATCATGTTAATCAAAAATAAAGTTACCGGTAAAGCTCGAAGACACATTCAGGATAAAATAGGAGCAAACTTAGAAGAAATTTTAAGATCGCTTCAAAGAGCTTTTGAATCGAGAGCTGACACGAGTCAGTTGTCACAAGAACTCGCGGTAATAAAAAGAGATGTTAACGAAAGTGTAGCGGATTACGGTATCAGAGTCAGTGATATTCTTAACCAAATAGTAATTAAAGTAATGAGTAAAAATCCTGGTACTAGAGGATTAGAACGCTGTCAAGAATATAAAGAAAACGCGATAAAAAACTTTATGCGAGGACTCGATCGTGATACGCTATACTTTGTTAAAGACAAATCTCCTGCCACCCTGGATGAGGCTATCGAGTTTGCCGCCGAGGCGGATTTAGAGAGTATCACGTGGAAAAGTGTCCATGGCACTGAAAAAGCGCAACCAACTGGGCCCAATAAATTCGGACCGGTACAACGTGTAGCAACAATTTATGGGTCACAGGACACGGGGGAATCGAAAACAAAGTCACTGTTAAATTATCAATGTTTCGGTTGTCGGCAATATGGTCACTATAGGCGGGACTGTCCAGAAGCAAAAAACAAAACGGGCGAAAAACCACAAGGTGGTAAGCGTAAGGCGGGGGATGCCGCGGATGAATGCCTGTATTGCGGCATGAATAATCACGAAACTATAGACTGTAGGTTGAAAAAGAAGCATGAGCAAGAACGTCAAAATAAACGGTCGCGTTACTCTTCCAACAAACATTTAAACTCCAATCAGTGTCATTCCAACGGAGTGGGGATGACACAACACCAACAACAAACTCTGGACCCCGACAGCTCGTCTTAATCGCTCTCACGGAAAGAGAAAAACAGGGAAACAACCCCACTGTAAATTTAATAGACAGGAACTTCTATAAAGGAAAAGCTTCACTTATGATCGACACCGGTTCCGATTTAAATTTAATAAAGCAATATCGAGTTAATAAATTTGCTCGGGTCGATACAAGTAAGGTTTATAACCTTGTAGGAATTGTCGATCAAGCAATTCCCACACTCGGTGAATTTAAAACCCTCGTAAATAATGTTGAAACTTGTTTTAATATTGTCCCCAATGATTTCCCCATTATTCAAAACGGAATTTTGGGCATGGCTTTCCTTCGTCAACAAAAAGCTAAACTTTCTGTGGCAGGCGTTGACATTCCTCTGGGAGAGTTCGATGAAATAACGTATGATAAAATTTCCATCCCTGCGCGGTCCAAGAAATTAATAAAACTTCCCTTGAAAGAAAATAGTCTGAGTGAGGGGTACATAAACAAAATTAGGGCAGGGCCTGGCGTATACTTGGGCCAGTCCGTGGTTACAAGAGAGGGGAATTTTGCCCAATGTTATGCTATCAATTGCACATTTGACGATGTGCAACTGACGGTAGCACCTGTTGAGTTAGGGGAATATACACAGGTTCAACCCTCTCCAAGGTCTGGAAAACACCCCCCCTCCTTAAAGGAAGGTCAGCAAGAAAGGGCCGAACGCTTTGTTCAAGTTCTCAAAATTCTTAAATTAGATTATCTTCAAGAAGAAGAGAAACTAAAAATGTATGAGGTTATAGGCGATTATCTGTTTCAATTTCATCTTCCTAGCGATAAATTAGGAGAAACTAATTTAACCAGTCATAGTATTATCACGAATGACAACACACCGGTATTTACGAAAAATTATCGGTACCCAAGCGCTCTTAGAGAGGAGATTCATAAACAGGTTGCTGATTTGCTCGCGAAAAACATAGTCCAAGATTCATCCTCTCCGTATAATTCTCCGTTGTGGATTGTGCCTAAAAAGGCGGATGCGGATGGAAATAAACGATGGAGGATGGTTATTGACTATCGTGCGCTAAATAAAAAGACAATCCCAGATGCTTATCCTCTTCCTAATATTACTGATATCCTAGATCAGCTGGGAGGAGCCAAGTATTTTTCAGTCCTCGATCTAGCATCGGGATTTCATCAAATACCGATGGATCCCAAATCTCGTGAAAAAACAGCTTTTTCTGCCCTTTTTCGCAAGCTAGAATTTCGACGAATGCCTTTCGGGTTGATAAATTCACCATCTACTTTCCAGAGAATGATGGACAAGTTGCTCTGCGGATTGCAAGGAACTGAACTGTTCGTCTACATGGATGACATTGTAGTCTATGGAAATTCTCTGGAAGATCATGACCGAAAACTTAGAGCGCTATTAGGTCGATTAAAAGGGGCGGGCTTAACTCTTCAACCTGAAAAATGTTTTTTCCTTAAAAAGGAAATTACATACCTGGGCCATTTAATTTCTGAGAATGGAGTTACAATGGACCCTCAAAAGATTTCAGCCGTTATTAATTTTCCTGTTCCAAGGAATGCAAAAAACATAAAACAATTTCTTGGGTTGGTGGGTTACTATCGACGTTTTATTCGGGATTTCGCTAATATTGCGAAACCTCTTAATACTCTGCTAAAAAAGGGTGTGCCGTTCAATTGGACTGATACACAGCAGAATGCTTTCCAATTTCTCAGGGACAAAATTTGCAGTAAACCCGTTCTTCAATACCCAGACTTCTCTAAACCCTTCCTGATAACCACGGATGCATCTGATTATGCGTTGGGCGCTGTTCTTAGTCAAGGGACACCTGGCCAGGATTTACCAGTTTCATATGCGTCTCGAACCCTAAACCCTGCGGAATGCAACTACAACACCACTGAAAAGGAACTTCTCGCGATCGTCTTTGCAGTCCAACATTTTAGACCGTATGTTTATGGTAGGAAGTTCACCTTTTTTACTGATCACCGGCCTCTGGTGTGGTTGCATGGGCTCAAGGACCCAATATCTAGATTGGCTCGCTGGAAAATAAAACTTAGCGAGTACGATTATGACATAGTGTACAAGCCGGGAAAATTCAATTCCAACGCTGACGCGCTTTCTCGCAATCCTTGCAATCATTCGCAAGTAGAAAATGACCAACTGAAACAGACGGACTCGCCCCATCGTCCTGTTATCTTGGTTGTGAACTGCGCTGATCACAAACCAAATGACGGGAGGAGCAGGCGAGGTGACGTCTGCACAGGCTCGGAAATTCAAGTAGAGAAAAATGTACAACGTGTTTTCGTAAGTTGTGTGTCCTCGCATGGTATTTGTGAGTCAGGATTCAACCACGAATCGCCCTCAGAATTCAATCCAGAATCGGATAATGATAGGAACCTCGTATCGGCACCGTGTATCATCACTAGGTATGATACACAAGCTGTGGGGAAGAGGCATTTAACCCCAGATAGAAATCAGACTAATACGTCGAAAAGGTTAAAGCCTGGCTACCAGGCCAGCAGCGGCCCAGGTGTGACTTGCGCTGCGGTATCAGGCACAGCGCAAGTTTCAAATGGGACGGAGGGGGAAAGTGCCGGAGTAAATAGCAATGCTCAAATTCCGAGCGAAAATGTTCTCGTGCGGGACGCCAATTTAGAAAACGAAGAAGGAGAGGGAGAAATGCGTGGAAGCGAAGCACCTGTACACTTGTCCGATGTCCCACCTGTTTACGACTCGGCTCTTAAATTTAGCAAAGACAAAATATTAATGGGCAACGGTCACATAGTTAACTTCATTTCGGGTGATTGTACTCTTAGCACTCAGATTAACAAAGAGTTAATAGCTGCGAAGCTTATTTCTCACGATAATTTGTTCAGACAAAATCCTCAATTAGGGGAGACAATTGTTTTTGGTAGTGATAACCGCTATATTTTTAACGTGGTAATAAAGGACAAAATTGATGATCGTATATTTTTAAACAATATCGCTCGCGGAATAAAATCGCTAACCGAAGCTATGGTCCCTTTAAATATAAACTGCGTAAAATTTTCAACCGTGGGTAACGGGTTAGACTCTTTTTCATGGTCTGCTATCGAAAAAATAATCCAACAACATTTTTCTGATATAGGCCTGAGAGCGTTCATTTGCTCTGGGGAAATTATTATTCCGGATGAAATTGAGCGACCAAAAATTATTAAAGAATACCACGAATCTACCATTGCAGGACACAAAGGTGTATCCAAAACGTATTGGAGGATTAGATCCAATTATTATTGGAATAACCTTAAATCAGATGTCCAAAAATTTGTTAAACATTGCCGTAAATGTCAGGAAAATAAATTAGTTCGAGTTAAAACAAGACAGCCAATGCAAATTACGGACACTCCTTCTAAACCCTTCGACAAAATCCAAATAGACATTGTCGGTCCATTTCCGGTTACTCCTCGAGGTAACAAATACATCCTTACTGTTCAAGATAACTTTTCGAAATATTCTGACGCATTTCCTATTAACAGAATCGATGCCGAAACGGTTGCAATAACTTTAGCTGAGCAATTTATTTCAAGATATGGTTGTCCGCGGATGATACACACAGACCAGGGTACGAACTTTACAAGTAAAGTTATGAAATCATTTTGCAAAATTTTTAATATCGAACGAGTAACTTCAACCGCGTTTCATCCACAATCATTGGGCTCCCTAGAAAGGAGTCACCACACTCTAGTGGAATATTTAAAAAATTACGGTAATCAGCAAAATTGGGACGAATGGTTGCGTTTTGCAATTTTTTCTTACAATACCTCGGTGCACGAAAGCACCGGGTACGCCCCTTTTACTTTGGTATTTGCGCAGGAAGCTCAATTCCCGACAAGTTTTTCAAAAAACGATGCTCCGCAAACCTATGTTCAATATCTAGGAGATCTTTTCAAAAAACTTCACGTTATCCAATCAGAAGCATATGAAAATTTACGAGCCGCAAAAGAGAGATCCAAAAAATACTATGATTCGAAAACAAATCCGCAAAATTTTAAGGAAGGGGATCAGATATATCTTCTTAAAGAACCAAAAAAATCAAAATTCGACAATCAATACGTTGGACCATATGTCATAGAGACAATTATCGGAGAAAGAAACGCGCAAATTTCTTTAGGTCACGGAAAATCAAAAATCGTACACTTTGATAAATTAAAATTAGCTGCACTTCCTTTTAACTAAATAAATTACATATTACTACTTCGCATTCCCAATAATTTACTAAGTGATAGTAAAACGAGCGAAAAAAGTAATTCCATGATTTTTTCTCTTAGAAGGGCGGAGGTGTAACGTGTGACACACACGCGTACGAATATTAAAGTTTAGTTCATGTGTGACGGCGTAGATAAGTTGCGTATTACAAGGTATCGACTGTAAACAACGATTCATATGACGTATGTCAGAATTAGCGGGCGTTTTAAACATTGTATCACAATTTATGATCAAATAAGATTAATTGAGTTTTTGTCAAATTTGTGTTTCAAATATTACATGAAATGTGCTTAGAGAAAATATTTATGAATACGGAATTTCCGGTACTTGGCCACATCTGAAGGTTGTAAACTCAAGGACTCCGAAGGATAATCCTTATATTCCTTTTAAAACTCAACTTCGTGCAGAACAATTGACCTTTTTTCTTTTATTATTTTATTATTATTTTTAACCGTTTAGGTTGGGTTTTTCCGACTTAAAGAAATAAACTTCGTTGTTTGGGAATTTTAGAACATGTGTTTACAGCGAGCAGCTGATGGGGATAACCCATGTAATTTATAACCAATCTCCGGAATCCTTGAGTGCCTAAATAAATAAAAGGGATATTCATTATTTTGATTTTCAATAGAAATTCATTTAAAAATTAAATTACGACAATAAATGGCCTTGTTAAATAACTAGAATGAATGATTGTAAGTTTTTATTGTTTAATATTTACTTCAACAATTCAAAATTAATCACGTATTAAATTCCGCTGATAATTTTGATATAAAATTTAGATTTTAATGTGTTGTCAATTCGCTTATTAATTAAGGACATACCATAGCTCAAATTTCCAATTAAATATTAACCTAGAATATTAATGAAAATTAATTAAACCATTCACTACCGATAGTTTGTAGAAAACTTATTTACAAATTGAAAGAAACAAATTATTGTTAATATTTTGTTCTTTAACATTAGACTAGATTTGGAAAATCAAAAAAGGAAATAATTATTATTATTAATATTCTGTAAATTAATATTAATTAACTTTTTATAATTAATTCAAGAATTTAAGAGCTATGGATATTATATTATGTTAACTTTAATTTATTCTATTGCATCAAGTCTCAACATTACTATTGTTAATATGTATTGTTAGTTAAAATCAATTTAGGTTCTACAATAAATAAAATAAAATAATCATTGCGCTGAGTCTTGAGCTATTGTAAGAAATTCAACTAACTAATAATTGTCAGTATATGCGTATAAAATTTATTGTAAATCTACATTTTTATAAAATCTTTTAATTCCGAATTTATTCATTTTGTAGACTGGGGGCGTGACCCTTTTTAGCCTGAACTTGCTAGCTCGTGATTGGCCATAGCGGGGGAGTGTCATTTTGGGGGCTCTGGGCCCGGGCCTTACGACAAGGCAAGACGAGTCAGTTCTGTTTGAATTGTCAAGGTGTTCTCAGCCTTTTAAAATTTCACCTTTCTCTTTTTGAGTTTTTTGTGTCCTGCGCGCGAGTTTAGTAATTTTGTAAGTGTGTGACCTCAATTTTGAATTTTGAATTGAATAAATCAATTTTGTATTGTGCTATTTTACGACAGTGTTTTGTGTGAATCTCCCTCCCAAATTTCAGGTGATCGTTTTAACGACAGTCAGCAAATTTTCCCTAATTAAGTGCAACGATCGACAAACATCGTTGGGTTGTATCCTTTCTGCAAAGTGATTTGAATTTCAGCGCTCCTCGCAGACATCTTGCTTCGTGACAGGACGTCACACTATTAACAAGTCATTGTGCTTTAGGCTTTTATTGTTGTGTGAAAATTGCATTCCTTCTCCATAACAGAAAAATGTCGTTCTTCGATAAAAAATATTTCGAAAAAAATATTCTCCGTTTGGCAGATCTTCAAAAATGTTTAATTTCAAAAAGTGAGGAAGAACTAAGCAACTTAGATTTCACTGACTTCGATACATGCAAAAATCTTGTCTCAAGTGGTTTAAAGTTAAGCACGGTTGTCGATCCAAGTCGAATTTTATCTATTGGACAATATCTCAGTTCTTTCGGCAACGGAGTGTCAGAATTTTGTAGGACACCGTTGTACAAACTAAATGTATATGTAGCAGCAATATACTTCTCGATATGGTAAATAATAGTCATCCTATTTTCCCTTCCCCCGTTTTCTCTGTTTTTCGGTAAACCGATTTGTGGATTGAGTAGCTTATCGGCCCGAATACTCGGAGGATCAATAAGGGGGAGTGTGATTAGCACCGATCTGGTTAACTTCTGATCATTTTTATCTGGATAATCTACAACTGTAATCCTACAACAGTCCTTGTGTTTTATCACACATTATTAGTAATCAACATAACAATTTATTTGTCATTGTCGATTACATCTTTCATCGTGGGACGTATCGATCGGGCGTGAAGAACGATCGCAACGTGGGACTTTATGCATCGCTGGAATTTCGCCGGATTCAGGATTGGACGAATTACAAGGATTATGTGGTTATGTGTAAATTGTGAGTGGGAAGTTTTTGTTTAATATATAAGGTCACACACATCGTCATCAATTAGTAAGTCTTTTGGCGTATATTTTATAATTATAACCGCTACCTGCCTCATTAGAGAATATATATATATATATCTTTTTGCGATAAATTTTGTCTTCCGTTTAAGGCTATATCTCAGAATTTATTGCAACTCAATCAATTTGGTCTCATTTGTAGGACGCGTTTTTCCATTTTTTCTCAACTTTTAACTTCATATTTTCAAGTGTTTTTATAAAATTATAAAATGGTTCGAACGCGTAAACAAGCTCGTAACACGAAACGTAGCAGTGCTACTGTTACACCACCGGTTGCAAATGAAGTGGTAAATTCTGGCTTAATTGATAACGGAAATCTGGTTATAGCTACGAGAATCGCGACAAGTTCAGCGTCAGTTCAGACAGATTCAGATATTAGGGGGTGGGCAAGCACCTCCCCAGCAATTGAAATTCATGGGTCTACCCCGTCTCTCACTGCTGATATTAGCGGTATTAATAAAAGAAAAACGGGCGATGTTTTCAAATTTGCGAGAGACCTTATTCCATCCTTTGACGGGACAAACATGTCGGTTAATATGTTTATCGAACATTGTCGCGCGGCTGCCGCATTTGTTGACGAACAAGATATGACTTTATTAATCATGTTAATCAAAAATAAAGTTACCGGTAAAGCTCGAAGACACATTCAGGATAAAATAGGAGCAAACTTAGAAGAAATTTTAAGATCGCTTCAAAGAGCTTTTGAATCGAGAGCTGACACGAGTCAGTTGTCACAAGAACTCGCGGTAATAAAAAGAGATGTTAACGAAAGTGTAGCGGATTACGGTATCAGAGTCAGTGATATTCTTAACCAAATAGTAATTAAAGTAATGAGTAAAAATCCTGGTACTAGAGGATTAGAACGCTGTCAAGAATATAAAGAAAACGCGATAAAAAACTTTATGCGAGGACTCGATCGTGATACGCTATACTTTGTTAAAGACAAATCTCCTGCCACCCTGGATGAGGCTATCGAGTTTGCCGCCGAGGCGGATTTAGAGAGTATCACGTGGAAAAGTGTCCATGGCACTGAAAAAGCGCAACCAACTGGGCCCAATAAATTCGGACCGGTACAACGTGTAGCAACAATTTATGGGTCACAGGACACGGGGGAATCGAAAACAAAGTCACTGTTAAATTATCAATGTTTCGGTTGTCGGCAATATGGTCACTATAGGCGGGACTGTCCAGAAGCAAAAAACAAAACGGGCGAAAAACCACAAGGTGGTAAGCGTAAGGCGGGGGATGCCGCGGATGAATGCCTGTATTGCGGCATGAATAATCACGAAACTATAGACTGTAGGTTGAAAAAGAAGCATGAGCAAGAACGTCAAAATAAACGGTCGCGTTACTCTTCCAACAAACATTTAAACTCCAATCAGTGTCATTCCAACGGAGTGGGGATGACACAACACCAACAACAAACTCTGGACCCCGACAGCTCGTCTTAATCGCTCTCACGGAAAGAGAAAAACAGGGAAACAACCCCACTGTAAATTTAATAGACAGGAACTTCTATAAAGGAAAAGCTTCACTTATGATCGACACCGGTTCCGATTTAAATTTAATAAAGCAATATCGAGTTAATAAATTTGCTCGGGTCGATACAAGTAAGGTTTATAACCTTGTAGGAATTGTCGATCAAGCAATTCCCACACTCGGTGAATTTAAAACCCTCGTAAATAATGTTGAAACTTGTTTTAATATTGTCCCCAATGATTTCCCCATTATTCAAAACGGAATTTTGGGCATGGCTTTCCTTCGTCAACAAAAAGCTAAACTTTCTGTGGCAGGCGTTGACATTCCTCTGGGAGAGTTCGATGAAATAACGTATGATAAAATTTCCATCCCTGCGCGGTCCAAGAAATTAATAAAACTTCCCTTGAAAGAAAATAGTCTGAGTGAGGGGTACATAAACAAAATTAGGGCAGGGCCTGGCGTATACTTGGGCCAGTCCGTGGTTACAAGAGAGGGGAATTTTGCCCAATGTTATGCTATCAATTGCACATTTGACGATGTGCAACTGACGGTAGCACCTGTTGAGTTAGGGGAATATACACAGGTTCAACCCTCTCCAAGGTCTGGAAAACACCCCCCCTCCTTAAAGGAAGGTCAGCAAGAAAGGGCCGAACGCTTTGTTCAAGTTCTCAAAATTCTTAAATTAGATTATCTTCAAGAAGAAGAGAAACTAAAAATGTATGAGGTTATAGGCGATTATCTGTTTCAATTTCATCTTCCTAGCGATAAATTAGGAGAAACTAATTTAACCAGTCATAGTATTATCACGAATGACAACACACCGGTATTTACGAAAAATTATCGGTACCCAAGCGCTCTTAGAGAGGAGATTCATAAACAGGTTGCTGATTTGCTCGCGAAAAACATAGTCCAAGATTCATCCTCTCCGTATAATTCTCCGTTGTGGATTGTGCCTAAAAAGGCGGATGCGGATGGAAATAAACGATGGAGGATGGTTATTGACTATCGTGCGCTAAATAAAAAGACAATCCCAGATGCTTATCCTCTTCCTAATATTACTGATATCCTAGATCAGCTGGGAGGAGCCAAGTATTTTTCAGTCCTCGATCTAGCATCGGGATTTCATCAAATACCGATGGATCCCAAATCTCGTGAAAAAACAGCTTTTTCTGCCCTTTTTCGCAAGCTAGAATTTCGACGAATGCCTTTCGGGTTGATAAATTCACCATCTACTTTCCAGAGAATGATGGACAAGTTGCTCTGCGGATTGCAAGGAACTGAACTGTTCGTCTACATGGATGACATTGTAGTCTATGGAAATTCTCTGGAAGATCATGACCGAAAACTTAGAGCGCTATTAGGTCGATTAAAAGGGGCGGGCTTAACTCTTCAACCTGAAAAATGTTTTTTCCTTAAAAAGGAAATTACATACCTGGGCCATTTAATTTCTGAGAATGGAGTTACAATGGACCCTCAAAAGATTTCAGCCGTTATTAATTTTCCTGTTCCAAGGAATGCAAAAAACATAAAACAATTTCTTGGGTTGGTGGGTTACTATCGACGTTTTATTCGGGATTTCGCTAATATTGCGAAACCTCTTAATACTCTGCTAAAAAAGGGTGTGCCGTTCAATTGGACTGATACACAGCAGAATGCTTTCCAATTTCTCAGGGACAAAATTTGCAGTAAACCCGTTCTTCAATACCCAGACTTCTCTAAACCCTTCCTGATAACCACGGATGCATCTGATTATGCGTTGGGCGCTGTTCTTAGTCAAGGGACACCTGGCCAGGATTTACCAGTTTCATATGCGTCTCGAACCCTAAACCCTGCGGAATGCAACTACAACACCACTGAAAAGGAACTTCTCGCGATCGTCTTTGCAGTCCAACATTTTAGACCGTATGTTTATGGTAGGAAGTTCACCTTTTTTACTGATCACCGGCCTCTGGTGTGGTTGCATGGGCTCAAGGACCCAATATCTAGATTGGCTCGCTGGAAAATAAAACTTAGCGAGTACGATTATGACATAGTGTACAAGCCGGGAAAATTCAATTCCAACGCTGACGCGCTTTCTCGCAATCCTTGCAATCATTCGCAAGTAGAAAATGACCAACTGAAACAGACGGACTCGCCCCATCGTCCTGTTATCTTGGTTGTGAACTGCGCTGATCACAAACCAAATGACGGGAGGAGCAGGCGAGGTGACGTCTGCACAGGCTCGGAAATTCAAGTAGAGAAAAATGTACAACGTGTTTTCGTAAGTTGTGTGTCCTCGCATGGTATTTGTGAGTCAGGATTCAACCACGAATCGCCCTCAGAATTCAATCCAGAATCGGATAATGATAGGAACCTCGTATCGGCACCGTGTATCATCACTAGGTATGATACACAAGCTGTGGGGAAGAGGCATTTAACCCCAGATAGAAATCAGACTAATACGTCGAAAAGGTTAAAGCCTGGCTACCAGGCCAGCAGCGGCCCAGGTGTGACTTGCGCTGCGGTATCAGGCACAGCGCAAGTTTCAAATGGGACGGAGGGGGAAAGTGCCGGAGTAAATAGCAATGCTCAAATTCCGAGCGAAAATGTTCTCGTGCGGGACGCCAATTTAGAAAACGAAGAAGGAGAGGGAGAAATGCGTGGAAGCGAAGCACCTGTACACTTGTCCGATGTCCCACCTGTTTACGACTCGGCTCTTAAATTTAGCAAAGACAAAATATTAATGGGCAACGGTCACATAGTTAACTTCATTTCGGGTGATTGTACTCTTAGCACTCAGATTAACAAAGAGTTAATAGCTGCGAAGCTTATTTCTCACGATAATTTGTTCAGACAAAATCCTCAATTAGGGGAGACAATTGTTTTTGGTAGTGATAACCGCTATATTTTTAACGTGGTAATAAAGGACAAAATTGATGATCGTATATTTTTAAACAATATCGCTCGCGGAATAAAATCGCTAACCGAAGCTATGGTCCCTTTAAATATAAACTGCGTAAAATTTTCAACCGTGGGTAACGGGTTAGACTCTTTTTCATGGTCTGCTATCGAAAAAATAATCCAACAACATTTTTCTGATATAGGCCTGAGAGCGTTCATTTGCTCTGGGGAAATTATTATTCCGGATGAAATTGAGCGACCAAAAATTATTAAAGAATACCACGAATCTACCATTGCAGGACACAAAGGTGTATCCAAAACGTATTGGAGGATTAGATCCAATTATTATTGGAATAACCTTAAATCAGATGTCCAAAAATTTGTTAAACATTGCCGTAAATGTCAGGAAAATAAATTAGTTCGAGTTAAAACAAGACAGCCAATGCAAATTACGGACACTCCTTCTAAACCCTTCGACAAAATCCAAATAGACATTGTCGGTCCATTTCCGGTTACTCCTCGAGGTAACAAATACATCCTTACTGTTCAAGATAACTTTTCGAAATATTCTGACGCATTTCCTATTAACAGAATCGATGCCGAAACGGTTGCAATAACTTTAGCTGAGCAATTTATTTCAAGATATGGTTGTCCGCGGATGATACACACAGACCAGGGTACGAACTTTACAAGTAAAGTTATGAAATCATTTTGCAAAATTTTTAATATCGAACGAGTAACTTCAACCGCGTTTCATCCACAATCATTGGGCTCCCTAGAAAGGAGTCACCACACTCTAG
This sequence comes from Ganaspis brasiliensis, assembly GCA_037103525.1. NCBI lineage: Eukaryota > Metazoa > Arthropoda > Insecta > Hymenoptera > Figitidae > Ganaspis > Ganaspis brasiliensis. The sequence continues at coordinate 2,749 of JAZKLR010000802.1, read as the reverse complement.
TGGAATATTTAAAAAATTACGGTAATCAGCAAAATTGGGACGAATGGTTGCGTTTTGCAATTTTTTCTTACAATACCTCGGTGCACGAAAGCACCGGGTACGCCCCTTTTACTTTGGTATTTGCGCAGGAAGCTCAATTCCCGACAAGTTTTTCAAAAAACGATGCTCCGCAAACCTATGTTCAATATCTAGGAGATCTTTTCAAAAAACTTCACGTTATCCAATCAGAAGCATATGAAAATTTACGAGCCGCAAAAGAGAGATCCAAAAAATACTATGATTCGAAAACAAATCCGCAAAATTTTAAGGAAGGGGATCAGATATATCTTCTTAAAGAACCAAAAAAATCAAAATTCGACAATCAATACGTTGGACCATATGTCATAGAGACAATTATCGGAGAAAGAAACGCGCAAATTTCTTTAGGTCACGGAAAATCAAAAATCGTACACTTTGATAAATTAAAATTAGCTGCACTTCCTTTTAACTAAATAAATTACATATTACTACTTCGCATTCCCAATAATTTACTAAGTGATAGTAAAACGAGCGAAAAAAGTAATTCCATGATTTTTTCTCTTAGAAGGGCGGAGGTGTAACGTGTGACACACACGCGTACGAATATTAAAGTTTAGTTCATGTGTGACGGCGTAGATAAGTTGCGTATTACAAGGTATCGACTGTAAACAACGATTCATATGACGTATGTCAGAATTAGCGGGCGTTTTAAACATTGTATCACAATTTATGATCAAATAAGATTAATTGAGTTTTTGTCAAATTTGTGTTTCAAATATTACATGAAATGTGCTTAGAGAAAATATTTATGAATACGGAATTTCCGGTACTTGGCCACATCTGAAGGTTGTAAACTCAAGGACTCCGAAGGATAATCCTTATATTCCTTTTAAAACTCAACTTCGTGCAGAACAATTGACCTTTTTTCTTTTATTATTTTATTATTATTTTTAACCGTTTAGGTTGGGTTTTTCCGACTTAAAGAAATAAACTTCGTTGTTTGGGAATTTTAGAACATGTGTTTACAGCGAGCAGCTGATGGGGATAACCCATGTAATTTATAACCAATCTCCGGAATCCTTGAGTGCCTAAATAAATAAAAGGGATATTCATTATTTTGATTTTCAATAGAAATTCATTTAAAAATTAAATTACGACAATAAATGGCCTTGTTAAATAACTAGAATGAATGATTGTAAGTTTTTATTGTTTAATATTTACTTCAACAATTCAAAATTAATCACGTATTAAATTCCGCTGATAATTTTGATATAAAATTTAGATTTTAATGTGTTGTCAATTCGCTTATTAATTAAGGACATACCATAGCTCAAATTTCCAATTAAATATTAACCTAGAATATTAATGAAAATTAATTAAACCATTCACTACCGATAGTTTGTAGAAAACTTATTTACAAATTGAAAGAAACAAATTATTGTTAATATTTTGTTCTTTAACATTAGACTAGATTTGGAAAATCAAAAAAGGAAATAATTATTATTATTAATATTCTGTAAATTAATATTAATTAACTTTTTATAATTAATTCAAGAATTTAAGAGCTATGGATATTATATTATGTTAACTTTAATTTATTCTATTGCATCAAGTCTCAACATTACTATTGTTAATATGTATTGTTAGTTAAAATCAATTTAGGTTCTACAATAAATAAAATAAAATAATCATTGCGCTGAGTCTTGAGCTATTGTAAGAAATTCAACTAACTAATAATTGTCAGTATATGCGTATAAAATTTATTGTAAATCTACATTTTTATAAAATCTTTTAATTCCGAATTTATTCATTTTGTAGACTGGGGGCGTGACCCTTTTTAGCCTGAACTTGCTAGCTCGTGATTGGCCATAGCGGGGGAGTGTCATTTTGGGGGCTCTGGGCCCGGGCCTTACGACAAGGCAAGACGAGTCAGTTCTGTTTGAATTGTCAAGGTGTTCTCAGCCTTTTAAAATTTCACCTTTCTCTTTTTGAGTTTTTTGTGTCCTGCGCGCGAGTTTAGTAATTTTGTAAGTGTGTGACCTCAATTTTGAATTTTGAATTGAATAAATCAATTTTGTATTGTGCTATTTTACGACAGTGTTTTGTGTGAATCTCCCTCCCAAATTTCAGGTGATCGTTTTAACGACAGTCAGCAAATTTTCCCTAATTAAGTGCAACGATCGACAAACATCGTTGGGTTGTATCCTTTCTGCAAAGTGATTTGAATTTCAGCGCTCCTCGCAGACATCTTGCTTCGTGACAGGACGTCACACTATTAACAAGTCATTGTGCTTTAGGCTTTTATTGTTGTGTGAAAATTGCATTCCTTCTCCATAACAGAAAAATGTCGTTCTTCGATAAAAAATATTTCGAAAAAAATATTCTCCGTTTGGCAGATCTTCAAAAATGTTTAATTTCAAAAAGTGAGGAAGAACTAAGCAACTTAGATTTCACTGACTTCGATACATGCAAAAATCTTGTCTCAAGTGGTTTAAAGTTAAGCACGGTTGTCGATCCAAGTCGAATTTTATCTATTGGACAATATCTCAGTTCTTTCGGCAACGGAGTGTCAGAATTTTGTAGGACACCGTTGTACAAACTAAATGTATATGTAGCAGCAATATACTTCTCGATATGGTAAATAATAGTCATCCTATTTTCCCTTCCCCCGTTTTCTCTGTTTTTCGGTAAACCGATTTGTGGATTGAGTAGCTTATCGGCCCGAATACTC
>JAZKLR010000801.1:0-96167 GCA_037103525.1 Ganaspis brasiliensis | reverse complement strand
ATACTTGTAGAGAATAAAATTGTACAAATTTTTGTCCTTAATATTTTTTTATAGAAGTAGTATTTTTAATAGTATGTAATGAACAAAAAGTGACAAGTTTTTTTGTTTAATTTTATTTAAATTTCAAAACATAACTCGTCATATCTCAGGTAAAAAGTGGTAATAACTATTTTTTAAGAATCTTTCCCTTTTCTTCTCATTTTATGAGGGTTTTTAAAGTCCTGATAAAAATTTTAATATTTTTCCATTTGTTTGTAACAATTTAGTTATCCAATTAATTTTAAAACAATTTATAATGCTAAAAATAATTATTTAAATAATTCTTTACTTTTACAGAATGAACTATTTTTTGTTACTGTTAGTTGCTTGCGCATGAGCCGATTGTTTAAATTTATTATTTATTAATTTATTTGCTTATAATATAAATTGAGCAAATGAAATAATGAGGGTTTGCATTTCGAGAAAAGGTTAATGAAAGGATTCAAGAGCAAATTATTTCTTTTGTAAGAGGATGTAAACATGGTTCTTCTTTGATTATATTGTGTTTTTAATTCAACGACGAAACGCGACGATAGGATTCAAGACGCTATGACTATCCGCGATACGATTCCTACAGGGTCTATCGACTGTCACACACGCACACATCTGGACTTTTGCTTAGGAATACAAATTTAGATTTGTTAGATGAAAATAAGTAACTTTAGACTATTTTTGTAAAACTAAGAATCTGAACATCACAAACCTTTCTCTATGAGGAAGCAATAAATTATAATAGGTACAGGAGTGTATAATATTTAAACTGAAACGGATATGTTGACAATAATTCATGAAATTTAATTGAATATATTAAAATATTTTCTTTAAAACTATAAAAGTTTAAAAACAGAAGTTCTTTTTTTATTTTCATATTGTATTAAATTAAAATTTTGAATAGTTGCGTATTTATGTATATTTATAAACAATATACTACATAATTTATTTGTAATATTACAAAAATAAAACAAAAGATTGTTATTATGTATATTAGCATCAGCAAACGTTGTGAGTTCGTAGCTCAGCGTTTGTTAGTTCACCGAACGCGTGTAAGAGACGCGACGGCGCATAGAATTTTTAATTGTTATTTGATATCTATAAACAACAGAAATCTAAACATTTGCAAAAAAACTTCTTTGAACTTTGCTCAAATTTTTGGTAATGATTTAATTTCGATTTCTTAAAATAAGCTCGACTCCCAAAGCGTTTGAAAATTCAAGTACCGATTAAACGTCAGGTGGCAGAAAATAATTTTTATAAATTTTCACGAATTATTTAACTAAATTTAAAAAACACTGTTGCTTTGTTGATAGAACAGTGCATATTTCCTCAAAATTTTATTAAAAAATGTTGATTATTGTAGAAACTGTCACGAGTTGAAGACAAAATAATTAAATTTTCTGTCTATGAAAAAAATGTAGTTTTTTGCGATTATCTTAAAAACCAATAGATATAAATAACTTTGTGCTTGAGGAAAAAGATGCGCCTTAAAATTCTTTATTATGATATATAATTCCAAATTAAAGAAATGTAATGAAAATTATAGTTTTTTCCCTTTTCTGGGTAAACTTTATCCTCCTTGGAGAAACTTTGTTGCGGTGAAATTTTATACTGAATTCTGTAGAAATTTTGCCTTTTATTTTTCTTGTGAAAAAAACATTTTTTTGTAGATTTACAATTAAATCATAAAAAATCAATATTTTTTAATCAGATTACCCTATTTCTCTTGAAAAATGTTCAACCAATGACATCCAATAATTTATTTATGAATTTTTATTAACTATTTTTTACATGGCCCTAGAAATACCCCTTAAATTGCAAAAATATGAAAAATCGTTAAAAAATATGTATTACTATGATTTCTAGTATTTAATGCTAAAATTTATATTTACAACTAAACAAATATTATTAATAATATTTTCAGGTTTCCCTTTAACCCCTTTACCACAGCCAGCACCACCTCGCGGGAGTTGATAGTTCAATTTTTTAGAAAGGTCGAGTAGGGTGTCTATTCCTACGTTATTAGGGCGCAGAAACCGCAAATGAACACCAAAAACAAATTTTCCCCCTCGTTCACCCCCTAATACTGCCTGGAGGGGTTTAAATTTCTAATTTCAAAAAATGTTAAGTACCATGTCTATTTCTATGTTTTTTGGGTCGTTGAAACGGAAAAAGGCCACAAAAAATAAATCGTCCATTCATTCTCCCCTTAGCATCCACTTAAGGGGTTAGTACCACATCTTTTTAAAAAAAATCGATTTTTTAAAAACTGCAGATTCTTATAGTATATATATGTAGAAATGTTGTGGAAACTATTATTTTGGTTGGAAACTTGGATAACATATAGAAAAACAGGATACAAAATGTAAGAGTTTCGCGACCCACAGTAGTTTCAAGTACCGAAATCGTGGCCAAAAATCGAAAAAATAATAAATCCTGAGTATTTTAGAACCAGAGTTAACAAATTTCGTCAAAACTTGTAAACTGTAGACATTTTTAAACAGTAAATTGCATATTCCGACGCGTAAGGGGTATTTCCTTGAAAAAGAACGTGTTTTTTAAATTTAGTTTTTGTCAAAACAACGTTTCTTGACCGGGCGGACATGCTAGAAAAAAACTATTTCACCGATCGGGCTAAAATTTATATGGCTTATTCTACACATGTACGGCTATCGTGTGAAACAATTCGGAATTAATGCTATAGGGCGATAATTGTTCATGTCAGATCTGTCACCAGCCTTACGAATCGATACAATTTTTGCTGTTTTCCATAAGTTAGGAAATTTACACTATTTTAAGGATAGATTAAAAATTTAAATAAGAGGAGAGTCGAAGATGAAAGCGCAATCCTTCAGAAAAAATCTAGAAATCCTGTCAAGTCCAGCTGACAAAAATTGCTTAAAAGACTTCAAAGACTTTAGTACTTTGCTTTCTGACAAAAAAACCGGGTCGCGCACTGAGTTTATAATAGTTTCATCCTCCTCGGAACTGTAGCTCGGAACGACTCTACTGTTTGTGCCCTTATTAGGTTTGGAGACAATTTCACGAAAAGCGTTGGAGATAGATTAAGGATTATTAAAATCGTTATATTTGAATTTCATGACATTAGATACACCTATAGCATGTATCTCTCAACCTGAATACCTTAGGTTACGATAAAGAGGAGTAGTGTAACAGGGCTGGTTCCAAAACATAGTTCCGATGTTCGCCACCAGGTGGCGCTGTTACCCTCAGTCGGTATTACCATGCGTCGGTAAGGTAGATTTCGTATATGTTATCATGTGTGTGGTTTTACCCTCAGTCGGTAATGCAGATCTCTGTCGGTAATGGTCACCGCTCGATGGCGCTAGTTTTATAAATTGCATAAACAATATTTTGTTGTTAACTTTTATCTCAGAAATAATTTACATGTCTTTGGTACTACCACCACCGATCCACCGATCGCTGAATCGTGAGATACTGCGAAGTATTAGGGGGGGGTGGATTTAGGGTGGGCCGCGCTGGGCCTGACTCGACGCATGGTGCGCAACGAGATGCGTGTGGCCAATGTGAACGTCGTCTAAAGTTTAGGTAGTGGGGGTGTCGGTAATGGTCACCTCTAGATTGCGCTAATTATTCTCCGTCGGTAAGGTAGATTTCGTATATGTTAGTATGTTCGTAGTTTTACCCTCCGTCGGTAATGCAGATTTCCGAATTACCTTGTGTCGGTAATGGTCACCGCTAGATGGCGCTAGTTTGATAATTTGCATAAACAATAATTGGTTGTTAACTTTTATCTTAGAAATAATTTGTATGTCTTTGGTACTACCACCCACAATCTACCACCCACTATCCATTTAGTATATGTTTTCAATGTATGTATCATATGTATCATATGTATCATATCCGCCCCCCCAACCTACCAACGCACCACCCATTTATTATATGTTTTCAGAGTAACAAATCTATTCCCAGCACCACCCACCTACCAAACTAATGTATTGGGACTTAAATTTTTAAAGTACCACCCACCACCCACTTTTGCATATATGATCTCAAATTTCGAAAAATCATAATGCAAACCGCATAAGACTGTAGAATGTAAAATACCGCGTGAGATTAGCGGGGGGATTAGTAAGGTGGGTCGCGTTGGGCCTGACTTGACGCATGGTGCGCAACGAGATGCGCGTGGCCAATGTGAACGGATACTCAAGCGATGTATACATATTCGGTCTAGCCTGAATAATTAATCAACAATGATTCAATAATGATTCACTAATGAATCTTTAATGAAACAATAATGATTCAATAATGAATCAATACTGAATCAGCAATGATTTAATAATGAACCAACAATAAACCAACAATGATTCAATAATGAATTAATAATGCAACAACAATGATACAATAATGAATCAATAATCTCTTATTATATTAACACGAAACCTTTGTCGTCAACAGAAATACGTCGTAAAGTGGTTCTTCACCTTCCACTTGGTTCACTACTTTTCTTTATAAGCAACTTTTAAAATCAGTTCACTTATAATCTTTTTGAACTATTAACATTAATATAACCTAGGCACTTATACAATTGAGTGTAATTGTGTGTCATGATAGTGACGCATGCGCAGTTGATCAAAATGGTACATTTGTATGCGCAGTAAACCCATATCATTAATTCTTATGCGCACTAGATGTTTATAGCAATTACACATGCGCAGTAATGCTCTATGGCAATAACACATGCGCAGTAATGCTCTATGACAATAACACATGCGCAGTAATGCAGTGTGGGATCTAACTAAGCTATGTATGTCTTATGTATATTTTACTTTTCAAAATTATATGTTCTACGCAAAGTATATGACTTTTTTGTTTACATGTTTTTTGGTTTTCGTTTACGTTTAAATTATTAGAAATCTATTCTGTTTTGAGATTTTAATAACTGCGCATGTGTAAATTATTTTGAAACCTATTGCGCATCTGTAAAGCTTACAGAAACCTACTGCGCATGCACAACTACACAAAAAAAAACTTTTGAAATATTTATAAACTTTATTCTTGAATTTGAGGCAAAGAAGCAAATTTAGTCGTAATGCAAACCTAAAGATTTTAGGTAAATAATTAACTAGTTCCTGAGAAATTTTTTAAGAATTAATGAAAAGTAAAATTTATATTTTAACTTCTTTCAGTCTTATTTTAAACATGTCATTTACCTGTAGATTGGTGATTTAAATGAATTATTTTAAAATATGAAACAGAAAAATCTTACGCTAGAAGACTTGAACTTGCGACCCCTCTCTCTAAAGCCGCCCACTGTATCCACTAGGCCATTCACGTAGTTAGAAATCTTTACAAATAGGTTACATACAAAATCTTTTAATTCTTAAAAAATCCCCCCCATATTTCTTAATTTGTAAAGACACTTTAAACTAATATTTTTTAACTTTTTTTTAATGATTTCACAAAACAAAACAATAACTTCCTTTCAATGTTTCAAAACAAAAAATCATGCCTTAATTAAAAAAAAGATTGGTTTCATTTTCTTTAATAATACAAAATATATAATTTTTTTTATAGTAAAAAAAATATAAATTATTGATAGTTTTTAAATGTATTAACCATATCACGGTAAAAAATCAACCTTTAAAAATTAAATGGGATAATTATTGGAAGTATTTATTAATGAAAACATTAAAAAAATTATAATTAAAATATCGAAGTAAAAACTGACGAATTCGTCAAAGGTGCGGATAATTTCTATTACGTAGAACGTAACCTGCACGTATTGTTAAGTTTTACAAATATTTTTTTAATTTATAACCGTGCTTTTGATATTTAAAGCATGGTTTTACGAAGCACATTGTTTCACAATTGCAATACCAAAAGGTTTATCCATATCTTTAAATGATAAGTATATGTCTTCGGAATTTTTAAAATTATACTTTGGAAGGATGAATTTGACACTGATTTAATATTGATATTAATATAAAACTAATTTATTTAAAATTTTGTATAAATCATCGTAATATTATAACACTCCCTTATTAAAAAAAATTTAAGTATATTTTTTGTTTTAAACAAAATTATTAAACAATTTATTTTAATTTTAATATTAATAATATTAATATTACTAATTAAAAAAAAATTCTTAAAATAAAATTATAATCTTTATATACAATGTTACGTTCGGAAAAATTTTAATAATTTTCTCCCACCCTGTTGTTACCTGTCACTTTAATTTTTAACATGGATAGTAGAATTTAACTCTAATCTTTACTTACGCTCTTCGGAACCACGTAGTCACAAGTATAAACTTGTGTTTATTTTTATTGCGGGATTCGTCTTACTCTATCTTTTGGAATTAGTTGCCCAGGAGTAGGAATTTATTGTTGGCAGCGAAATTTTCAAGAAAAACTAAAATAATTTTTAATTTAAAAATTTCATACAATATATTCTGAAACCCCTGTTTTCCCCTTTTACAAATTTTATATTAATTGCTAGTTGAAAGTGAATTTTTGGAACGCTACTTGCGATGTCTTAATACTTACACGTAACTTAATCCTACCACTTAAGGAAATAATTAAAAATCCTTTTTAGTCCTCCAGTGGGCTTAACCAGAAATCAAAATTTGTGCACAATCTCACACACTCTGAAATTGTCTATTGTGGTAAGAGTCAATATTTTAAAATTCTTGGAATCTACTATGGCCCTGTAATTTTAATTCTTCTTCCTCGTTGCCTTTAAATTTCCCAACAGTCAAAAAGGGGAGCACTTGTCCGCAATCGCCTTTTTTTTTACTTCCCGGAAAACTTTTTAGAGGTTCAGAAAATTTATTACAGTTATCCGCACATGAAGAAATTTATCCAAGTTTGTTCGTAATTTTTACAATTAAATATTTTAACTTCTGCAAGACTGGACGGTACTTTACTTTAATTTAGACAGTTTAACCGAAATTGTTGTCCCAATTTCTGCCTACTTAAGTGACCGCGCCCCAAGTCGTATGGCCGCTAGACGGGCGAGTTTACCTGTCGAGCCAGGTTCGCGTCGATTCAGGAACTGCGAAGATTTAGTGTGACAAATTGATTTTATAATTTCACCCAAGCCTTCAAAAAATTGGGCGGGATAGGCAGAAAGTGTGGACAATTTTAATTGGTTCAAAGAAATCGAATGATTTTAAGACGGGGAAAGAGGAAGCGATAGGAAATGCAATCCGGCTATTTTATGTTGCTAAACGGTTGCAAAAATGCTACATCGGCAACATTTAGAATCTTCAGCTTAACTTAGTGAATTTATTTCAATTAACCTTTAAGTTAATTGAATTATTAATATTCTCTACATTTGATTAATTAACTTTCAGTTAATTAATTATTTATTTTTAATAATTTAGCAATGGTGTTTAGAGTTCAAACAATTGATAACCAATTTTAGTGGTTTATCAATTTCCAATAATTCGCAGAGAATATTTGTCGAGAAGTCGACATGAGTTTTAATTTCTCACTGTGTTAGCATAGATTCGTTGAGGTAGGCCACGTGCTTGGTGTCAACAAACGCACATGGTCCAGCACGGCATTGCACCCATAGGTAAGACGGAAGAAGGAAAAAGAATTCATGATGGCCGGCGAGACGAGTCACTATTCTCGCATATGGCGATGTATGTGCAGGTATACTCTCACGCACCAGCCGCCATTCGACATGCATGTGTGCTCAAAGGTAACGCCCAGCCTGCTTTAGTTATCACGAACAGCGCGAGGAGGAAGAATCAGAAGGAATTATGTTTCTTTCAGCTCGGAAATAATTATGATTTCTGGTTCATCCCATATATCTAAATTTTCCAGCTTTCGAGAACTCTCTTTTGGACAAAAATGATCTCTATTGCTTTCCTTTTCTTATCTAGAATAATTCGACGAGATGTTTACAATAATTCATATTGTTGAAAATATACAAGAATCAATACCTAATATAGTAATGGTATAGTATAGTATACAATTATAACTTTAAATTTTTACCAATTATTATTTCTGAAATACATTTATTAAGACTAAAATAACACTAAAAATCGGTTTCGAAATTACTCGTTCTTTCTTAGGTCTTTGGCACGACACATGGTGCTTACGTCAGCGACCTTGTTGATACTTGCCTTATTTTTTGACTCTTTAGTAAAACTTTAAATCATTTACTTTGTTTCAATTTATTGTCGATTTTAAACAACAGTAATAATAATAAACAAATTTTACTTAGGGTCGTAACAACAATTTTCAAAAGATTTAAAAATAAAAACAATAAAATAAATGATAAGTTCATGATAGTTTCTAATATTTAAACTTCGATAAGCAATTTCTTTATCAATAAATATAATTGAGCGAGCGTTAGAGAGCGAATTAACATATCTAGTGAATTTATAAAAAACCAATTGCGAAGAGCTATTACATTTTTTAACAGCGCAATTATCAAATCTCATACAATGTTTTGTAAACTTAAATCTCGATATCACGAGACAGTCGGGATCGTGAACTTCCTTTTTTATTAAACCAAAAGTTGTTTTTAACTTTTTCGAAAGAAATCTCTAAAAATTGATGCTTTGAGATTACTATAAGGGTTGAATATATGTTGATTTTATAAATTTTCAATAATTCTTTAAATTGCGAATTGTAAAATTTTGTACCTTTATCAGTTTGTAAATTCTTTGGAATTCGAATTTCCGACGTAATATCCGTAGAAAACGTAGTAAGCTAGGTAATTTACATGTCAAATGTATAATGTATATCTACCCAGATAACTAGCGTACAATTACTGTTAGTCCAGTAAATCTGTCAAAAATGCGTCCAAAATTAGGGACACTTAGAGTTCAACAGTTTTATAGAGTAGGGGGGCCCTAGATAAATACATATATAAATTAGACTAGCTGTTTCCATAGCGACTATTTTTAAACAATCGTTAAAGGTGACGAAATGTGGTTTTTGAGTGCTCCATGCTCACCTAATCATCTGACTGAAAAATGAGTCCTTTTAAACTTATAGCTCTTAAAAATACCTACAAAATGACCGGTCATAAGTTCGAATGCGATAATTTGTTTACTTGCAAAATGATAAAAACCACCTAAAATCGCACTTTTTTAATTAATTAATAAATATTATAATAATAGAGCTACAGCTTTTAAACATTCTGAAAACATGATCCCCATTACCCTTAATACGTGTGCAAAATTTGAGCCCTGTCCAATAAATAGTTATTGTAAAAAGCTATTTGTTATTTAAAAAACCGATTTTCGCGGAAAAAATTTCCGACTCCAAGGCGCAATAAATTGCAACGATATTGTGCTCATTTCACTCAGAAAGAGTCACACTATCATTTACACTTTATTTTATAGGGGATTTATAATAATAAATTGCAAAAAATGGCACCCGAAAAGAGGGTACGTTTTTTTGTTATAAACAAATGCATTATTTCCGCTAATATTTATTCCAGCAAAATAAGAATTAATGAACCGTAAAGATATTTTCATTACGTGTATTTAAAAAAAAAAAGTTAATCTACGATAATTAGGGGCGAAAAAAATTTTTTTTTTTAAAAAAAATCCTGACAGCTCATTTCTTAATATTTTTAAATGAAATTTATAGGACACTAAGAAAAATTATTGATCTTTTTCATAAAAAATCAACAAGTGTGAACTAAATTTTTATTTTTATTTGTTCCTTATCGAAAGCAAACTTCCTTCATTGGTTATAATTATAAAAATAATAACGAAAAAAAATTAATAAAAAAAAAATTGATAAAAATATTCAAAATTGTGCCGAGAAGCAGTATATCAGGATTTTACTTGATTTTTTAATTATTAAAATTCCCTATAACTCAAGAAATAATTAACTCATTTTGATTATTCTTTTTTTGATCTCAGCTACTTTTTTCTAGCGATTCTAAATATACTTCTTGTTTTTTAGAAAAAAATTATAGTTTATAACAATTGTTTTTTACCATTCCCTACAAGTCAAGAAATAATGAACCGATTTTGATGTTTCTTTCTCTAATCTGGACGACTTTTTTCTAGCAATTCTAAATATGTTTATTGTTTTTTTATAAAGTTATTGTTTATAACAATAAAAATAAAAATATTTATTGAAAAATAACCGAATAACAGACTTTTGAATTTTTTAACTATAGTTTTGCATCCTAAATTGTTAATAACTTTTTTAAATATTAATGGAACTTAAAAATTCTAGTTTACACGAAAACTACACATTCAAGGAACATGCTGTTAAAATATCAAGTCGTTTCGTTGAATAGTGTCAAAATAAGAGTGTAAACAAGTTGAAAATATGCTGTTTCGAGAAAAACGCGTTTAAAGTTCGAAGCAAAAATGTACAAAAATTTAACTTAAAGTTCGGCAATATTTTTAAATAGTAAAGCACAATAAGAAAAATTTATATTAAAAACAATATACATATAACTCTTTTTATGTAAAAATATACATTTCTTATAGTTTAAAAACTGCTCTCTCAAGCGGTGCACAAGAGAAACTGTAAATTTAAAAATAAACATACTACAGTTAGTTAATTAATAAAAAATTCAAATTTTCGAGATTTTTTTTTACTTCAGACTATTTTTCCTTAGGTAAGAAAAGAAGAAGTCAACAAATATTGTTATAAACAATAACTTTATAAAAAAACAATAAACATATTTAGAATTGCTAGAAAAAAGTCGTCCAGATTAGAGAAAGAAACATCAAAATCGGTTCATTATTTCTTGACTTGTAGGGAATGGTAATAAACAATTGTTATAAACTATAATTTTTTTCTAAAAAACAATAAGTATATTTAGAATCGCTAGAAAAAAGTAGCTGAGATCAAAAAAAAAATAATCAAAATGAGTTAATTATTTCTTGAGTTATAGGGAATTTTAATAATTAAAAAATCAAGTAAAATCCTGATATACTGCTTCTCGGCACAATTTTGAATATTTTTATCAATTTTTTTTTTATTAATTTTTTTTCGTTATTATTTTTATAATTATAACCAATGAAGGAAGTTTGCTTTCGATAAGGAACAAATAAAATTAAAAATTTAGTTCAGAAAAAAATAAGTTAACAAATATTGTTATAAACAATAATGTTTTAAAAAAACAATAAACATATTTAGAATCGCTAGAAAAAAGTAGCCTAGATCAAAAAAAAAGATCAAAATCGGTTAATTATTTATGGAGTTATAAGGAATTTTAATAATTTGAAGATTCGAATTAAAATCTGGCACGAGCGACAACACGATACCCCCCACTCCCAGGCTCCAAGCACCCTTGACTTGAGCCCATCAATTCATCCCAGTTTTATTGAAGAAAATCACAAGCTAGAATCTTGTTGATTTTTTATGAAAAAGATCAATAATTTTTCTTAGTGTCCTATAAATTTCATTTAAAAATATTAAGAAATGAGCTGTCAGGATTTTTTTAAAAAAAAAAAAAATTTTCGCCCCTAATTATCGTAGATTAACTTTTTTTTTTTTAAATACACGTAATGAAAATATCTTTACGGTTCATTAATTCTTATTTTGCTGGAATAAATATTAGCGGAAATAATGCATTTGTTTATAACAAAAAAACGTACCCTCTTTTCGGGTGCCATTTTTTGCAATTTATTATTATAAATCCCCTATAAAATAAAGTGTAAATGATAGTGTGACTCTTTCTGAGTGAAATGAGCACAATATCGTTGCAATTTATTGCGCCTTGGAGTCGGAAATTTTTTCCGCGAAAATCGGTTTTTTAAATAACAAATAGCTTTTTACAATAACTATTTATTGGACAGGGCTCAAATTTTGCACACGTATTAAGGGTAATGGGGATCATGTTTTCAGAATGTTTAAAAGCTGTAGCTCTATTATTATAATATTTATTAATTAATTAAAAAAGTGCGATTTTAGGTGGTTTTTATTATTTTGCAAGTAAACAAATTATCGCATTCGAACTTATGACCGGTCATTTTGTAGGTATTTTTAAGAGCTATAAGTTTAAAAGGACTCATTTTTCAGTCAGATGATTAGGTGAGCATGGAGCACTCAAAAACCACATTTCGTCACCTTTAACGATTGTTTAAAAATAGTCGCTATGGAAACAGCTAGTCTAATTTATATATGTATTTATCTAGGGCCCCCCTACTATATAAAACTGTTGAACTCTAAGTGTCCCTAATTTTGGATGAATTTGACGTTTTTCGTGACAGATTTACTGGACTATGTGCGCACCACGCACCTGTGCATTATACTACTACTACTATTCGAGTACAGTAGGTTCTTGATATAGTGAAGCTGAATAAAGTGAAGACCTGAATTTAGGGAATGTTTGGGACTCGATATATTGAAGAAAATTATCCCCACTGGAAGTCAACCGGATATGAAACGGTTTTGACAATTAAAACCGTTAATTAACTTTGTTTGATTTTATTTCGTTATTTTCAAAGCATCCTGCATTTTTCTTATTTTTTCACTTTTCATTGAAATTCTAAATATGTTTAACTTGACCTGAACTTAAAATATTAACATAGCATAACCTAAAAATATGACACGTGTTTGTATACTCCCCTTACGCGCACATCGTTTGTACAATTTGTGCAAGCATAGCAACTAACTCACACATAGATAAAAGGAAAAGAGGAGAACTGCCAAATGAAAAGTGGAATATTCACTATATCAAGTCCTTCCGGTCCAGACCACTTCACTTTAGCAAGAACTTACTGTATAATGATACTGATTTTCGAAGTACTGATTCTAAATTGGTATAGGGCCAGTATATATGTACCTTTTTATTAGATTTGTACGAAGTACTTGTATCGTACTAGTATTACATATCAGAGTTGTACTAATCCAGCAACCTTGAAAAATAAATTGGAAATTGGAGTACATAGTAAGATTATAATCCAAGTACAGGGCCAGTACATCGTATTGTTAAAAAAAAATGTACATACTGGCACTGTACCATTTTAATGCAAGTAACTGAAGATAATTACGTTAAACTCGTATCATACTAGTACAAGGCGAAGGTACATACACGGCACGTGATTAAATGTACGTGAACTGACGTATGCTACATTATGTAGAAATGTAGAAAGGTATATTATATAGGTAATATACGTTAATGAGGAATCGGACAAACATTAAAAATTGTCCGAAATTTTTCAATTCAAATTCAATTTTAAATGATATTATTTGGTACAGTAATCCCTCGATAGTCGTGACAACCTATGAAATTTTCGCACCCTTCAACCTCGATAGTCGTACGCCGCAGAAGTTACACCTCTTTGTCGATTTCAGGAACGTATACTTCATAAATTTCTCCCGGAGACAGACGACAATTATAGAATTATTTTTTAAGAATTGATATTATAGTATTAATAATAATTAATATAATTATTAAATAGATATAAACATTTGAGTAAATTAGAGCTTCTGTGTATAAAATTTGAATGCAATTAAAATTAAGAAAATTTTAAAGAGTTTAAAAATTTATATTTATTAAAAACTGTGGATCAATTTAAATTCGAATAGTTTAAAATTTGATTCAATTAAATAAAATTTGTTTTTAAAATCCAAACATTTGACTAAATATCTGAATTCAATAAATAATACTTTCTGGTTGTTCAGAGTAAATATCTTAAATATTGTGTTTTGGTTAACTGTCGCTCTTTCAAAAAATGTAATTGAAACTCTTTATTTTTAGAAATTAATTTTGCTAACGAATATATTAAGTTCTTAAATATAATTGTAATTATGTTACTTATTTGACGTTTGAGAATACTGAATTTGTAAATCGTAAAGTTCCTTTGAAGTTCACTTAAATTTATTTAATTTCATGTCCTGAGTTATAAATACCTTAATGTACCTTTTAATTTGTAAAAACAGATAATTAACTTTTTTGAAAACAAATATTTATTGTATTTAATTTTCACAAATGTAGATTATTCTCCTGTACTGTTTAGTGATGCGCACACGCTGGAAAGCGTACGACTATCGCGGTAGGTGCCCGCCTACAAAGCGTACGACTATCGAGGGTCAAGACTATCGAGTGTCACGACTATCGAGGGATTACTGTACAACAAAAAAACATGCAAAATTAGAGAATTTTTTGCTAAATAATTTAGATGTTAAAATTATTTATTTATCATGGTCTCTTATGGAGAAACGGTAACCAAGGTACTTTGAATGTAAATTTCTAATAGATTTCTTGGATTAATTGTATTTAAAAGATGAATATTTAAGGTTTAATAAATTGGAAAAGTTTGGTCCCCTTGCAGATCATTTAAAAGCAAAAAATGTTAAAAATACTAATAAATTCTCAAGATTCTTCGAATTATTCAGTCTAGATGTAGCAACGCTGTAAAGCTGTCAATTGCAGTAAAGAACGTAGGTTACGTAAGTTAGGTTTGAGTCAGGTAAGAAGTTTCGGCTACAAGCGCACTAATTTCAAATCCATTAATATTAAAGTTTTTTCAATTTACTTAAAGATTGTCAATTATTATTATTTATTTATAAATATTTGAATATCATTCCACTTATAAATTACTGTAGGCACTTTTTTTAACTGTCATTTCAATTTCACTGTGATTTTTGCGTGTTTAAGCGCAATAGTTGTCAAAAATCAAACAACAAGCAACCTAACCCCCCGATTCTTAAACGCTGCTACCAGCCTTTGAAAAATAAAACTTAGATATGACACGTTGTTACGCTTTTGAGGTTACTTTGGAATTAAAAATAACACTTATATTTACACTAAAATAAATCTGATTATTGTATATTGCGATAAAATTTAGTTTATTAAATATTAAAATACGCTATTAACCATAAAGGTAAAAATAAATACGGAAATAAATTTCCCCAAATTTTGTTTTCTTAGGTTTCTGAACAGTACAGTTACTGTCAAAAGTTTTGTTTTCTTCTGACAAAAAATGCTAATTTCTTATACTAAACATTAGTTTAAGTAAAAAATATTGACGTTTTAGTAATAATGAGTTAATAATTTATTTATTTTTATGTTAATTTTAAAGATATAACGATCTGACTAATCACATCTCAAGTATACATTTATATTGTTTATTTTAAGTATTTTTTAAAATTTTGAATTTCGCGCTGAAAATCTACATAAAATAGGCATAATGATATCGGACACGTATTGTATTGCTAAACATATGGTATAAGGCATTTCAACTTGTGACGTACACTACCGACCAAAATTGTGGACCACTTACAAAAATGGGATTAAAAACATGATCGTCTTGAAATACTTATAACTCTGTCAGATATTAGCAAAATGAAATTTATCATAGTCCATTGAAAAGCTTGTTTTCCAATAAATGGTCCTATTTTAAAGCTTATTTGATTAACAGAAACTGAGATTCAATATGATAAAGACAGATGAATTTTTCGATTTTTGTGAATTTTCATTGTTCAATTTTGGCAGGCTGCATTTTCTGGAAAAGTACTTGGAAAAATTTGAAAAATCAAGCTAAATAAAACCTTCAACTTTTAACTTCAAAATAAGTCAAAGAAAACTTAAATATCTGGACTAGTTCTAAAGTTATAAGTAAATGTATCATACGAAAAAACGCAATGATTCTAGTGCTCGCTCCACTTTTGGATGCTTAATACACTGCAAATAGGCAGACAGGGGGGGAAACTAAGGAATTGGTGCGTTTTGTTCTTTATACACATATACTTATATCTTTTTGAACCAGTCAAGATATTTTAATTCTCTTTGGCTTATTTTAATGCTAATAGCTCAAGTTACATTGATCATAAAAAGATTAATATCGAATAAAACATTATTTACATTGCTCATAATAAGATTTTATACAATTGAAAGTATGATCCACTTGCAGTGGCGTAACTACACCCCGCGAGACCCCGCGGTGCGGGAAGACCCGCTGACTTAGGAGGGCCCAAACTGAGCCCTTATCGTTTTGACAATATTTTTTTCTGTAGTTCATGTTATATTGTTTAACCCAAAGTAATGTTAGTAGTAGAGCTATGCCAATTCTGGACAACTTACCCTGTAGGAATCTGCCTTACCGGCCGCGAGTAGAAATCTGTTTTACCGGGTAGGAATCTGTTTTACCCTAGTTACTGACCAGATGGCGCTGTGTGGGGGATTCCCCGCGCCATTTTGGATTTTTTCCCCCACTTTTGCGCAGGAATTTAAATTTTACTCCCACTTTTCAGCGGGAAGTTAAATCTTACCCCCACTCTTAGGTTTTTCAAGCGCGCCATTTTAAATTTTTACCCCCACTTTTGCGCGGTAAGTTTTAAATTACCCCCACTTTTAGGTATTTTAAGCGGGGATTTCCCTACTTTTGAACGGGCTTTTAGTCTGTTGTTACGGAGAGTTCTGCGTTACCGACAACCATTTTAGTGATTTAGCACACCGGCCACTACTGATAGACGGCGCTGCAATCGAATCGCGCCAAGTTTTACTTAAAATGCTAACCCTTTTAATTAAGTTTAACTTTTCCGAAAGTTAACTTTAACTTTTCCGAAAGTTAACTTTAACTTTTCCGAAAGTTAACTTTAACTTTTCCGAAAGTTTACTTTAACTTTTCCGATAGTTAACTTTAACTTTTTTAAATGTTAACTTTACTTCTTATGGGATTTACATGTTAATTGGATTTAACTTTTTCAAAAGTTACCTTTAACTTTTTCAAAAGTTACCTTTAACTTTTCCAAAAGTTACTTTTAACTTTTTCAAAAGTTACCTTTAACTTTTCCAAAAGTTACCTTTAGCTTTTCCAAATTTTCCTTTAACCTTTCCAAAAGGTATCTTTTACTTTTCCAAAAGTTACCTTTAATTTTTTTAAAAGTTACTTTTAACTTTTCTAAAAGTTACCGTTAACTTTTCCAAAAGTTACCGTTAACCTTTCCAAAAGGTACCTTTCACTTTTCCAAAAGTTACCTTTAATTTTTTTAAAAGGTACCTTTCACTTTTTCAAAAGTTACCTTTAACTTTTCCAAAAGTTACCTTTAACTTTTCCAAAAGTTAATTTTAACTATTCCGAAAGTTAACTTTAACTTTTCCGAAAGTTAACTTGAACTTTTTCAAAAGTTAATTTAACTATTCCGAAAGTTAGCTTCAACTTTTCCGAAAGTTAACTTTAAATTTTCAAAAAGTTAAGTTTAACTTTTATTTTCCAAAAGTTAACTACATCACTTATGGGATTTACAAGTTAATTGCATTTAACATTTATGGGATTTACATGTTAATTTTTACAATCACCTTCCATGACTGTTTTGATGTTTTCTAAACTTTTCTGAAAGTTATCTTTAACTTTTTTAAAAGTCAACTTTAACTCTCAGTTAATAGGTTATTAAGAAGGTACCAAAAGCTTACTAGAATTTGAAATAAAACTAAAAATTTGTGGAAAATGTATCGCAATCAGGGGTGTAGCCAGGGTGGGGGGGGGGGGGGTTATTAAAGTTAAATTTAACTGTTAGAGTTAAATTTGGTGGTGGTAGAGAAAAGTCGTAGATGGGTGGTATCGGATGTTGGTTTGCCTGACGGGGGGGGGGGCAGGAGGTTGAGGGTGGTACGTGGAGAGGGGGCGGTGATTTACCTTTTCTCAACAGCCATACGCACTGGGCTTTCTACCAAAGGTACTTTTAACAGATGTTCTTTCATCAGAGGTTCTACAACCAAACGTTCCTCTACCAGAGCAGCTTCCAATATTTTTAATTAAGTGAATTGTACCATTTTTTGTTTACAATCTTAATACAAGCAATGTGTATAGCTTTCAAAATGATTTTAAATGAAAATTTAACTTTTTCAAAGAAATTAATTAATTTTATTTTCTAATCATATTTTAACTTTTTAATGAAAATACTAACTTTTATTTATAATGTAATTACATATTCTAATATGAAGGTTGAATAAAGGAAAAGCAATTTATATGTAAATTTTGTTTTTATTGAACCTTTTTTTTATTTTATTTTTTATTTACAATTGTAATAAATCAGGTGTCCTGATAGGGAAATAAGGAGAGAGATAAATGAAAAGTGGGGAGAGAGAAACCAAATTGAATATATAGAAATTAATAAGTAGTTGAGTTCCCGACGCGCTAAAAGTCGGACTCACAAATAGTCGACTAAAATAAAGACCAAAATGAATTGATCACTCCTTTCTTAATTATAATTTTATATATTTGTATATTGTAATCAATTGGTGTTTTATTACTGTGACTTATTCTGGAGGCGCATATACCTCAGAATATCTGAATTCTCTCCTCAACTTACTATTCCTGATTTGGACCACTTTCTTGGAGATATCTCAACCCTTTTTCATCGCTACTCACCAAGAGGACGTTTCAGTGTGGCCAACTGAGAAACTCAACGATCTACGCTTCATTTGAGAAAAATCCATGGTATTGAATTTAATGTAAATTTGTTGTATGTATATATGATTGGGAATAAATGTATGAATTAAGTGAGGAATGAAAGTTTATATTGACCGCAATTGATTTAATGCCATATTGTGCTTATTTCTATAATTAAACATTAACAAACAAGGAATAAAAATTTGTAATATCTTTAATCTTAAAATATAATTGCAATTGATACGATATCTGTGTGAAACAATTTCTTTACCATAGTCCGAAGGGCTACACAATGTTTTACAATTAAAGTGTTATAATATTTATTATCTTAATAGTCAGGGAAGGTGATTGTAAAATGAGTTAAAGGAGAAGAGGGGGTAATACAAGATAATATCAATAATAGCACATAAAAGATTAACTGTATTAATACTTTATTTGAATTGTCATCAAGATGGTATGTAAATCTAATTTTATCACTTCTTAACTGAATTCTAGGACGTTGCTTATTTATATATTTTAATTTTAAATTTTGCTCATTTGTTGATTGTTTTAAATAGTCTAACTTAGTGCGATCCCTAATTAATGATTTCTCAAGTCTTGTAGGCAGGAAAATGTTGAATGCACAATCTAATTCTACTAAGATTTTAGCTCCAAAGCTGGTGCTAACTTGGTTAATTTTTGAGACGTTGTACATACATTCAGGAGTCAATGCAGTGAGCAGTTTTAAAGGGATGGAACCCTCTAAGCATTCAGCTTCGTTTTATTTGTTGAGATACATGATTGTTAAATCTCTGCTGGAACCTGCAAACAGAAAAAGAATTTAGAAATTTATCCAGAGGAATATAATAATGGATTGCAAAATTTTAGATAGTTAGAAATACTTACGGAGCTACTCTAAGGAGTGTTCAGATATGTCTCCACTTGGCTTTAAATCCTTCTTATATCTTTTAAACCCCACTTTTTCTCCAATTTCCCAATCTTCTTACCCTTACTTTGTTGTTGCACGCGCAACTTTACTTTCACTTAGTCTCACGATCAACGCAACTTTACTCTTCCATGCAAATTATTAGTATTATAATAGAAAAACTTTATGAATCAATTCTTAGACGATGTCTTTGTTCTGTTTTAAAAGCAAGTTGAGACTTGTTTGAACACGCTTGTTCTGCTAAAATCGTACACTAAAGATCAAAGTGTCTTTATTGCTTTACCTTATATTATTTAATTGTTTTCTCTGTTTTTTTTCTGTTTTCTTTTTTTATTTTATTGTTTTTTTTTCATTATATTTTTTCTCTCTTTTTTTTATTTTTTACATTTCTAAAATATAAAGGTAGAATAAAAAGAAACAGTTTATAGGTAAATTTTTGCTTTTATTTAAACATATATTTTAAATATTTACAGTATATTACAATTCTCTTTATTACAATATTTATTAGATAAATTTAAATTCTATAATATTATATTTTCCTCCAATATATTTTAATTTCAACTTTTTGAATTCCACAGCTTCGTCGAGCACCTTGAAGTTGTCCGACTTCTTCTCAAACAGGTTCGTAAACCTTGCAGGCAGGAATGCCCATCTAGAGGTGACCATTACCGTCACCCCCACTACCTAAACTTTAGACGACGTTCATATTGGCCACACGTATCTCGTTGCGCACCATGCGTCGAGTCAGGCCCAGCGCGGCCCACCCCAAATCCACCCCCCCTAATACTGCGCGGTATCTCACGATTCAGCGATCCCTCGCGGTTTTCATTATGACTTTTAAAAATTTGAGATCATATACTCAAAGTGGGTGGTTGGTGGTATTTCTGAAAATTCAAGTCCCAATACATTAGTTTTGGTATGTAAGTGGTGGGGAGTTGGGTGGATAGTAACAATGAAAAGATATGCTAGATTAGTGTTGGGCTGGTGGGTGGGTGGGGGGTGGGTGGTAGTACCAAAGACATGTAAATTATTTCTGAGATAAAAGTTAACAACCAAATATTGATTATGCAAATTATAAAACTAGCGCCTTCAAGCGGTGACCATTACCGACAGAGATCTGCATTACCGACTGAGGTTAAAACCACGCACATGATAAAAAATACGAAATCTAACTTACCGACGCACGGTAATACCGACTGAGGGTAACAGCGCCACCTGGTGGCGAACATAGGAACTATGTTTTGGAACCAGCCCTGTTACACTACTAAGAGGCACGTATTGTTCAAACACCTAAATTATAATAGAAATAAACTTATCCCAAGCATATTTAACATCAAAGCATTCATCCAAGAAAGACCAACAAAATTGTAACAATTCCAAAACCAATATAGAGAAAAGTGAATTTCTATAAACTTGTAAGCTTTTATTGGCATTGCTTATTATTAAATAATTAAAATAAATAAGAAATTAAGTTAAATTTGTTTCAACAGTATTTTTAACATTGTTTAAACAAATGTTGATATTTTATAGTCAAATCCTCTTTTCTTTCTGCTGTCCGTTCAAGTAATTCATTTTTCACCTTTTGGAATTCCAACATCGGTCGCTTCGTTCGCTCTGGGGAGTAATAATTTTTGCTGTTTGTTTGCAGATTGAAATTCATTGTCTAAGTTTAATTAAGTGATAATTTTGCCTTGAAAGAAAGATGTTTGTGTCTCCTTTAAAAAGTCACATGTCACCTTCAGTGGACCATTGTTAATAATCTTGAGTGAACCGTCTAACTTTTTTCATTTTTAATGTCAATTTACCATTTTTATGGATATAAATTAAAAATAAACCTGATTTTAACTATGTTTCATGTTCTTTATTAATATTTTTTGTGATTTCGAAAAAGGTATTGTCGAAAACAGTAAAGAATAACAGGGAGTCAAAACTAGATATTTTACTGAAAAAATTTAAAAATCTTAAATAACTTTTACAATTTCTTGAGTTTTCATTGATGTTCTGACCTTTTCTTGCAATTTAACAAGAGTGGTCCAGTCAATGTTACATTTTTTTCATTCCTCAAAAAAAAACGCATATTTTTTTACGACAATTTTTTTTTTTCTAAATAACAAAATCAAAGCTCTCATGACATAAACTCTTATCTAGGGATCTAAACTAAAGCTTGGCATCGAGAAGTACCTTTAATTTACTTTCATAAAGAATTTATTTGAAATAAGCTTAAGAGGTCAACTCATGGTGACATTACTCTATATATACTTTAATAAAAGCTTAATATATTTTCATTATTATGTAGGTGGTTAACAAACACATTGAATGAGCTATTTAAGAACCTTCTATTGTAAACCTGTTCCGATTTATCAAGGTTTCAAAAATTGAAAATTTTTATAATAATTAATATTCTCATGTTTTTTTTTATTTTTATATAAATTTTATAAAGAATAATTTTTACTCGTATTGTAAATAATTCAAAAGTGCATCAATTGGCCTACTTAATATTTTTTCTTACATTCATGCATAAAAACTTGCATTTTTGTAAGCTTGGTTGGAAATTTGTGAAAGAAAATAATTTATGAACAACGAGTGGACCTCGTTTATTGACTCACACAATGTTCGTCAAAAAACTCGGGTTTTCCACCTTTGGTGCATAATATACTATTTGTGAGCTATTAATTGAAACTTAGTGATGTTTTTAGTAATCTCTATGAGGAAGCAATGTTTTAAAAAAATGAATACCAAAAATTACTTACACCAAATAAATACTTGAAGTACAACTTGGCAGAGGTTTCCTTTATTTATTTTAATGCCTAATGCTTCAATTTAGTTTGTCTTAAAGTTTACTAAATTGAATTTATTATTACGTTTGGCCAAGATAGCAATTCCTCCCCTCCTACTTCCTGAATTTAAACTGTTATTTCTAATTGTAGTAAAACCCGGTGTTGTAAATTTACTTTTTTTTACTTATTTTAGTGTCGTATATCATAAAATATGAGCATCGAGAAAGTCCCTCATTTCCCTATATAAGGATGGTTACACCATCTAGTTTATAACTCTAAGCATATTGAAAATTTTAGTTCGTAAGCAATGAGATAGAAAAGGACAGACATATATAACTGCCTTTTTCTATCTCATTCTTAAGAACTAAAATTTCACGAATTTTGGATTAAAAGTTCCATTGTGCTTAGGGCTTATGATACGTTACTTTCCAAAAAAACACCTTATGATAAGCTAGCTGATATTACTGCGACTGCGCATTACTTTGTCGCCATGACAAGAAACTTTTGCGCAGACGCCCACAGAGGGAGGGAGCGTATTATAATGTGATTTTTCAAAAGTAGCGTATCTTAAGGTAAATAGTGTAACTAGCCTCTTTGTTTTTTTAAAATACCATTGTCATTCCAATGTGACATAACTAAATTATTATTAAAATACATTTTTAAATTTAAGAATATATTTACTGAATATCAGATCCTGATTTACCTTATCTTTGTTTTACGCTAAGTCTTTTCATAATTTGTTTCGCTAATTTAATCAATTTTTTAATATTAAATTTACATTCTAATTCTTTGCTTACATCTACTACTTTTTTAAATAATAATACATTTTCGTTGTCGTCCTCTCGTTTCTTAAGTCAGTCATTTCTCACTTGCGCTCCTTGCTATTGATCCCTTGTAGCAGAAGTTGACGTTGCGTCTGCGTTGTTACAGCTGGTTTTGTCTAGATTGCTCCGTCGCTCCAGCTTCCTAAATGTCCGGGAAGTTTTTGTTGTATAGCATTAATGGCACTGCTTGTCGTCCTAGATTCTTTTTTGATGTTGCGTTTATGCTTCTCTTTTCCCTATCCTTTGCTAGTATACTCTGCAGCCTGAATAATTTGCAGGATGGTTTTGGCCGCAGTTTGCACATTCAACATCTGTGTCCGCTGGTTTAGTGCAAGTCCTTGTTTCGTGTCCCTTTCGCATTTCACACATTTGTGTCGATTAAAGCAGTTTCTGTTAGCGTGTATAAACTTTTGACAATTGTTACACTGAGTTACTGATCTATTGTTTTTATAGTTTTTCCATGTGATTCTTATTTAGAAAAGTACACTTACTTTTTTTAGAGTTTGAATTTTCGTTTCGTCATAATTTTTGTCTAAATACACAATGTATGTTGAGAAATATAGTGGTCTGTCTTTCTTCGAGATCAACTGTTTCACTTTAACAGGCTGAAACCCAAGCTCCTTTATCTCTTTTTCCCTGTCCTCGACTTTGTCCCCGGTAGGCAACATTGATGCCCGCCTGATCTTTTATGATTAGAGGGTTGGCAATGTCGAACGAAGCGTTGTGCGACTGGATTTGACACTACAGCTTCCTTAGGCGGTGTTTTTCCAGGCTAGTGGTGATCTTTGTAGTGTTTGGATAGGGAGTAGGAAATTCTTTACTTTCTATTTCTTTTCTTCTTCTTTCTCTTATGGGTATGGGCCTAGGCCCTAAGTACCACTTCTGTCTCCTCTTTGAGGGCAGATTTACATTCAATGTCCTCGACATGTATTTTTGGCAAACGTTTTAAGGGGGGGGGGGGTATGGTTTAAATAGCAAAAAACACCCTTTTTAAACATTTTTTTTTGCCGAAACTACTAAATATTTTTTAATCCTTTTATTACTACATTATTTAGTAACTTTTAAAGTAACTTACTGAATTTTTAAGAAAAAAATGTCCAGAAACAACGGAGTTGCAGCCACTTCCAGTAGGCCATGTCGAATTTTACGGTGTCCCGGCTTTAAAATCGTAGAATCATCTAAAACACATGGGATTCAGAAAAATTAGTTATTTGGAAGTATACCTCCCAGTCAACGTTGTCCTTTTATCTTTTTTAAAATAATAAAGATGTTCTTTGTCACATTTTTAATATCGTTATAGATTGTCAATTTATCAGAGTGCTTCATGTCAGGGTCGTTTATAACAATATAAGGATATCTCCTTTAGTTCCTTGTCATGTTTTTAGTATTTGTTGTTAAATTTTTGGTCTCTCGGTCATTTATCTCGTCATTAAGGTTTAACAACGCATCGTACCTGTCTGTAAATTCACATCTGTGTTGGTTTTGATTTTCTTTATAGAGACTGTCGATTTTTCATCTACAAAGTACTGTCTTTGTTTTCTAATGGTTTGTGTTTTACACTGCTGATTTTTTCTGTTTGGTTCTTCCATGACAGCTATGCTTTTGTTCCCAACGCGCGCCTAACGCCTTTGTTGTGTACTAAATGAGAGTCGAGGTACGCACTGCTTTTACTTACTTTTCTCTCGCAAATTACATTTTAAAGTTCGCGAAGTAGCATTACCCGCGGATGGAAAGATCGAGCGGCAATCGACTGAGAAGTGTGAATCAGGTGTAGTGGTTGCGGCGCTGACGTCAATCGCTACAACAAGATGACTGCCACCAGTGTTTTGGCAGTTTATAAACACGACTGATGACATCATCTTCAGATCCTGGCACTCTTGAAAGAACGGAACTCACATCCAGACACATGTACCAGGACAATCCTACGACGACCATGACTGCCAACCACGACGATGACAACCACCAGGACCACCTTCTCGACGAATCATAATGTTGTGAAACACTCTAAGTCAGAGTTAAGAGCAGTGTTCGTGCATGTGAAAAGAAAAGTGCGAACATTTAATGTTTATCGCGCAAAAAAATAATTGTCCGATCTGACAAGTTGTCAGGTAAAAACCGGAAGTTCAAATAACAATATGATTTTGTTAAAAATGATGGACCGTGGTACTTCACGAAAAACTCACAGCACTTTAGATTTTATAACAACCAAACAGCAGGGTGGCACCAACACAGAAATGGACCAGTTCAGGGCAGCATGACAAAGCTGTACATTTTGTTACGTCGTAACAATTTTATTTAAATCAGATAAAAATTAATATTATTATTTATCAAATTAATGGCTTACTATCATAAAATATTACAAACTTGAAATAATCAAAAAACATATTTAGAGCTGAATTCTTATATTAGTTTCTAAAATTTATTAATTTGATTCTTTTAAATTTGCTATTTTTGAAAATAGATTTGTAAGGAAAGTAAAACTAAAAAATTAGTGCTTATTATAAAATTCAAATTGTTTTAAAATATCTCCAAATCGATTCAAGGCTCTGCGACGGCAACGTCTGGCAGCGGATTAGGGCTCCAGATTTCATTGCTCGGACCCAACCATCGGCTGTGCCGGGTTCTAACCGTGCAATTAAAGCAATATTTGTCATTTTTAGATTTTCAGTTGTACTTTCACTTTCTTCAAAATTTTCCTAGGTTGCCAAATATGAAATACTTTACCAGCGTTGCCAATTTTTGTAAATCTTTGCGGCAAAGCCTTGCATACAGATACTTCAGAAGCGATTTAGCGCTCGTACCGTTTAGACGCTATCTCTATGTATTTTGTCTTCCTCCCTATTTAATGAGTTAAATAAAGTTATCTGTTATTATTAAATAAAAATATAATTAACCTGAGTTTTATTTTAAAATACAATGAACCTTTTCAATAAATAAAACAATTATTAAAGTTATAGAGATTTTAATAAACGCCTAACAGAAGTTAAGGAAAAATTTCAAGTGTTCGTTTTCTACATCGAACACATTTTAAGAAATAGCGTGAAAGCTCTGCTCGACAAATTGAGTCTCAGGAGGCATGAAGCAGCTGCAGGACAGAGGAACTCAAGTACAGCGTGGGACTGCAGCAGTAAAACACGGCTCATAAGTGTCGTGATGGTGCTGCATGATGACCCAGCGCAGTGGCAGCATGACAAGGTTGCAGGATGAATTGACTCGAGGACAGGTTGGTAAGGTTATCCGATGACTCGGCACCCGGGCAGCTTGGCAATGCCGCAAGAGATTCATTCCTTGCAAAGGTGGGTGGCTCTGCTAGATGGAACCGCTTACAGAACTTGGCAGCGCTGCAGGATAGCTCATCTCCCACAAAGCTGGGTAACTTTGCGAGATGATGTAGGCCACAGGTAGCTCAAGACGCAGCAGGGTGACTCAGCTTACGGGCAGCTTGGCACTGCTCCAGGATGATTGATCTCCTGCAGAGCTAGATAGCTCTACAAGATAGCGTATGTAACAGGTAGCTTAGACTGTTGCTGAGTGGTTCAGCTCACAAACAGCTTAGCAGTGTTGCGGGATGAATGAGCCTTTACAAAGCTGGGTAGCTCTCCAAAATGGCGCGTTCCACCGGCACCTCAGAGTGCTGTGGGATGGATGAGCTATTACAAAGCTGGAAACCTCTGCAAAATGGCACGTTTCACAAGCACCTTAGAGAGATGTGGGAAGACTCAGCTCACGGGCAACTTTTCACTGCTTCAGGATGGTTCAGCTCCTTCAGAGCTGCGTAGCTCTGCAAGATGGTGTAGTTCACAAGCAGTTCAGAGCGTTCTGCTAGAGGAAACAGCTCTGAGGTAGAATGGCGTCAGTGATGGATAGTACAGCACAGAGTCAGCGGATGAAGGTGCATGTTAGAACGGCCCCAGAGGAGCGTAGCACTACTGCATGACAAAACAGCTATTCGGCAGCATGAAACTGTTGAAGAACGGATCGACTCAAGTACAGCGGTGTGCGACATTTTACCTGTGAACAGACTTTAAGCAAAGGGCTTCTGTTATCCGAAGACAAATGTTCATAATAGAAAAGGCTCCTCTAAGCAAGGTGTTGATAAAGGACAAGCACCTCTAAACAAGGTGTTGGTAAAGAAAAGGCACCTCTAAGCAAGGTGTTAATAAAGGACAAGCACTTCTAAACTAGATGTTGGTAAAGGAAAATCACCTCTAAGCAAGGCGCTGGCATAGGACACGCACCTCCAAGCAAGGTGCTGGTAATGAACACACACCTCTGAACAAGGCGCTGCACTGAGAAAAATGGAATTTTCTTAGTGTGGTAACGGACACGCACCTCTGAACTAGGCGGTGCATTGAGAAAAATGGAATTTTCTCAGTGTGGTAATGGACACGCATACGCACCTCTAAGCGAGGCGCTGGCCGCCACCTGCAGGCAAGTGAATGGACACGCATACGCACCTTTAAGCGAGGCGCTGGCCGTCACCTGCAGGCAAGTGCTGTGTACATGCACCGAGAAAGTGAGAGATTTGTATGTGCACCCCCATGATTCCACCTACAGAGTCGGAGAAACGGATCCAAGAACCCAAAAGGAGTTCGTAGGACGATATGAAGTAGAGGCCCAGAAGGTAAGAGATAGGCACACGGTCACACAAAGAAAAAGAAATGCAAGACAGGTGTGACATGAAATGAAATGAAAGTGAAATGGGTGCACCCAAAAGACAAGACATGCAAAAAAAAGCTATTTAAACTCCCTTTGAATGACCACGTGAACACGCGCCGATTACTGACACCGATGTCGTACTGCACCAGTTGAAGACGGCCTGGCCTGCGTCCTCTCCTTTCCAAAGGTACACCATCCGGCTCAAAGGACCATAAATGTTAAAAATGATAGACGGTGGTACTTCACAAAAAACAATTGGAAAACCAGTTAAGAAACCGTCTGGAAATGCACGGGTAGACGCGCCCGATGTGGCCTGTAAGAGGGTCGTAACGAAACTGAACTGCTTCATCACATCAGGCCCTCGCTGTCTGACCAGAAGGGTGGTAGAAGACTGACCAACGATCCAAGCTCCATCTTGTAGAGAGAGAAAGAGGGGGCAGGCATGGCCATAGAACTGGGGAAATTACACCACAATAGGATCCTTAAACTCAATTAGAGATTTTATGACAGATTATAAATTACCCATTTAAATCATGCGAGAAATCCTACTTATAACTTTCAACATATTTCAATATCTTAATTAATTCAATACAAAGTCAAAATAGAAATAAATCTTAATTTACAAAAATTTTAAATTTGACAATAATCAAAATAAACTCTTGAATCTGAAATATTTAATAAAACTAAATAATGTAAACTCAAAATAATAACAGGCACAAATCGCTAAGTTTACATTAACTTGGTAATTGGCGAGGAATAGAAAACGATTGATATTTCTAGTTTTAGTCGCGAAAACGAGGATTTAATAATAATTCTGAATAGACGAATTTTCTACAAAACCCTATTCCCCACTGAACTGTGAAATATGGAAAAAGGAATTGCTTTCAATTGTCGTCAGAGAGAAAGCAAAAGAAAAGAATTCGACCTTCCTTATTTTTTGAATGCGCAAAGCTTCAACGTTCCACCCAAAATTTGGGATCCTATTCTCTTGAATCGGCAACGTGAAAATTTTGGTAGCGTATTGGGAAACATAAGAATTAGCTAATCTTGGTAATTGCCAATTGAAAGAAATAGACACTTGTAGGTTTTACTTAAAGCACTTCGTTCCTTTAAATTCGCTCCCAATAAACTGCTAAAGGCAATTGTCAATTTAGCTAGAGCTTAAGTTTTCCAATGCGCTCGAATGCGCTTTCAAAATTTTCACCTTGCCGTTCATCTACAACACTTTCTAAACATTATTCCAAGAGCTAGTTGGCCGAGTGGTACGCGTACGTCTTCATTGGAGAAGGTAGGTTCGAAACCTGTGTGTGCCCAAATTTTTTAAAATATTTTATTTAACGTATGAGAGTCCAGTCAATTCAGAAATATAGAAATGTCTACTACTTTTCTTTACTCTTCTAAATCATTTCAATAAGCGCTTTAGAAAAGCGGAAATTCAGAAGATTAGGAATTGCTATCAATTTGGATTACTGTTTCATTCATTTCAATCCGTGTTTAAAATTTTTATTAAGTCAATTCATAAGAGTAAGATTTTCTTGCGTTTTTTGCTCTATCAGGGAATAGACCTGCTTGGAAAATTCGCCCATTCGGAAGAATTCAACTTTCTGAATCGTTTTCTATGCCTCGCCAATTACCGGGATGGCTAAACAATAGCCTGGAATTGATTTCAGACTGACGTGTAATAATTTAATTGAACAATTAATATATCATTATTTTATTTTTAAATTCATTTAAAAATATTGTGCAAGATAACTTTTTACCTCGTTACAGTACATTCACTTTGCTTTAAATCTGATCTTCTTTTGTAAGGTCTTTGTTTCTAAATCGGAGTTCTTAAAGCAGACAGTTTTTTCCTGATTTTCTCAGTTTGACGAGAGATGCACTTATGCATGTAAGTTTTTTCTTAACACGGAAGAAATGCAGATAGTGTGTTTTTAAATCAGGACGGCAAAATACACGTGATGTATGTAAATATATTAAAACAAATGATATAAGTTTATATTACAAACTACATGTATACTTTCAAATGTCAAAAACAAATTTTCTATTAAATTTTTACTAAAATTCGTGTAGAAATTCTGCAGAACTATTTCATAGAAATTCTACAGAATCATTCTAGTAAGATTCTATAGAACCTTTCCGACTGAACTTTTAAACCTGTTTTTTTCAACCAGAGTCGATGGAAACTTTTCTTTTCAAAACTTAATTTTGCCTAACAGTGTTATTATCTTATTTGTAATATAATTATTAAATTGTTTTTAACACAATTATTACATTACCTATTGTCGTATAAATTGTACCGCAATAAAATACAGCATTCCAAAATGTCCATACTTTTTCTGACTTGTCCATTAGCCCACCTTTATAGTACTTAAATAATTTTTCCTCGTACATGGCTAAAAGGTTACTTGCTTTTCCTTTCCAAACTTCAAAATTTTGGGTGGCTGAGTTGTCATTATCCAAAGCTTTTATTGATTCTAATGTTTCATTTCTATAATAAAAGTATTAAGAAATAAGTTTAGTTAAATTAGTTTTTTAATTCACTGCGTTACAGAAAAAAATTTAAAATACTTCATATATGATCTAGTAGAGTTTGTAAAAGTAATAAAAAGCTCAAATGATTGGTATATATTACATTTTCGATACACACTAAAAATTTTGTTATGAGCAAAAAAACCGTTTTTGGATTGTCAAACAATTTTTTTTCAATCATACGATCCTCTACAAATAAGTCATTAAACTTTTATATGACTGTTACGCTCAATCGTCAAATCTTCAGAAAAATAAAAAAGGTTTAGAAAAAAACCTTTACGCAAAAAACTCATCGTTACAAAATTCTGAGCGTACACTAAAAGAAAAGATTTCTTTTCAAAATAATAAAAATATGTTTACATTGATTGTATTGAAAGAAATCGTTTTTATGCTTGTTCCAAGAACAAGATATTTGAAGTAAACTCTGGTCTCCTTCTGTCATAAGCAAAACAGTTTAACACAATTTTAGATTCTTGGGTCCATAATATTTTATACTAGGACCGATTTTATAAGCATAATTCATACTTGATCCAATGCATTTTTGCATCGACGCAAAAAAAGTTTTTTCTCAGTGTAACTTGCACTATAAAATAGAATCAGAAGGGCATCAATAAGTAAACTCAACAAAAAAAAGCAGGATTATGAAGGGTGTAAAAGAGAACGGATGAATGGCGAGAGTTGTATATGTAAGTGCGTATTTGCACGTGTGTGTGTATGTATGCACACATATATATATATATATATATATTGTAACGAATCTTTTTCTTTAATAAACCTTTACTTTGTAACGAAATATTTCTCTCTAAGCAATAATTTTGTAATGAATTTATCTCTTTAAAACGATAATTAAACTTTTCTCTTTTATTCAACAAACTCTAAAAGAAAATAAATTAATTCTCTAAACTTAATTCACATAATCTCAGCAATATTTTGTAACGCGAATTATAAACTCTAAACAAAAAACTAAAAATATTCTTAAAACTCTCCTTACCACAATTCCGTAACAAACGAAAGAAATCAATCTGCAAATGGCGGTAGCTTATTCAAAACTTAAATCCCTTACCAATTTCTCAATATTAACTCAATTATAACCTTAATCCCAATAAGCCTTAAAAACTCTATCGTTACATGTGCAACCTAGTTCCCTGCTAAATTTGTCTAGGCGATCCCCGGAAGGGCGACAGATAATTTTTGTATCGCCGGTATTGTCAACCGGACTAAAATCACAAAATCTCAAAATCTAAACTCAAAACAAACTCAAAGAAACTTAAATAAGATCGACTAAACAAAAGCATGATTAACTAGATTTTAAGCACGTGTCAGTGTCGCTCAGTTAAGCAGGTTGTGGAAAGAGGGTCGGGATCAGATTTTCGAGAATAGAATGGAGCATTTTATAGGTTCAAAAATACAAAATAACGACTCTAAATTGATCAAAATAAAAAGAATATATTACGAATAATAATAAAAACAGTTTACAACAGTAAAATTAAGGACTCTAATAATTCAATACTTTGAATTAACTTTGTTACACAAGAATTGTTAATCGTGGCTCAATATTTGAGCATTTACAGTCAAATTAATTAAATAAAATAAATTAAAACTTACAGAAACTTTACTTTAGCGAGAATCATACTTGTACTCCACACACACGCTAGTTTTGAAGCTCACATATTCTATTCACAAATTTAAATAAGACTCACTAAACTGGAACTCAAATTCTGTATTATAGTTGGGGTTTGAATATCAAGCGATATTCCCAAAACTGTAGCGATAATTCGATGACTAGAACCAAGCTGAAAACTGTAGCTTACAAATGGACGCTATCGTCGTTCACATGATGGTAGCTCGTAAGCTGAAGGTGTTCACTCGATGATGATTCGGAAGCAAGAGAGCGATTCTGATTCACTCACAAACTCATATATTATTCGGGGGTCACGTGACGAGATCTTTCTAGTACTTCTAGCAATTAGTAAGCACTACGCCTCATAGATTGCGTTAGGATTCCCAAAAATTTACTTAGCACTAAATTTAAATTCAAAATGACTCTAATCTAAAGCGAGAAATCCCTGGTAGTTACTTCTCCTGGGATCCAGATTGGACAGGGTAACCAAAGTAGCTTCCACCGCAGGATAAATGTGTCAATTTACCCACGGAGGCCTGCTAAAAGCTTCCTCCCACAGACGACGCCCCATCGCCCAAGAAAGGCATGCAAATTCCCAAAACGAACACAAATCCCAAAAACTAAAACCATTTTTATGTCACAACCTAAACCCCATCTAAGTGGAGCGCCAGTATCTCAACTGAACAAAATAACAAATCAAAATAAATCTCAAACTGAAAATCAGGAGAAGCAAACAGTAACAAAACTCAAAAGCGACTTATTCTTTTTACCCCAAAAATACAAAATATTTAAACGTAAAAATTCAAATTAAAAATAACAAAAATTACCAAACATACCAAATCCTAAACACTCTTTAGAACTGACTCAAAATACTCTAAATTTCAGCAATCCACTTGGCCTGTGCTTTGTGACGGGATTAACCAAAAAAATAACGTCACAACTCGCCTCTCCCCGAAAAAGACTTAGACTTGATCTTAAATCTTTTACTTAAGCAGTATCCAAAACAAAACATCATCTCAGACATAAGCCATAATTAAATAAACAATGTATATACTTGTTATTTATAATTCAATTCGGTTTTAGCGTAATCGACTCAACTTTGTGATCTATTCCTTCGAAGGAACAAAAAAAAATCTGAAGCGAAATTAATTTCATCTTTGTTTAAGCAGTGTAAGATAGAGAGATGGAGCGAAGTTAACGACTAATTTTTAGGTGCAAATAAGACTGTAGCCATTAATTAAATCAATGTCATTTATTAATCTGGAGCTTTATTTGCAAAAGGATAACGAAATGAGATTAAAATAATAATTTTGAATAAAGAATAAAGAAATAAAGATCATAGTTTACAAATTTGGTTAATTTATAATTTTCCGTTAAAATTATTTAAATTTGAATCCAATAACATGTTTCTCAGTTTAATATGATAATAGCAGGTACTCGATTACACACTATGTCGATGACTAACGGTCACTGCGGTTTTGTGTGACAAACAAAAAAAATAGTAATATTTTACATTTCTAGCAGTAAAGACTTAATTTTAATTTGAGGTAGCAATACAGAGTTTAACTACTGAACTGTCCAAAAAAAATTATAATTTGGACAAAAAACAAAAGAATTACATAATAAATCAGAACTACTGGATTATTGACAACCAAAAATTTAGATTTGAACGGAGAAAATAAATTAAATACTAACATTTAATTGCCTGCAGGGCGAGGGAGATTTCTCCCCAGCTTTGGGACATATGGTCCCATCAATCTCCACTGCTTTCCGCATCTCGGGCAACTTCTCGCCATTTTCCCACGACGGCCGCACATGTAGCAGAACATGATTCTACTTTCTGTGCAGTCGGAGTAACGATGTCCCTCTCTTCTGCAATTCCAGCAAAGCCAAGCCGGATTAGTCCTGGGGTCTCGTTGCTCTGGTGGTCTGCGCATACCCTGGTGATTAGCAGCTCGATCCATTAGATTGACTCTCGGTGGTCTCGGAACTGGAGGGATCCGTCCTGGAATGTGTGGTCTAGCGGGCTGGTTAGCAATGATATTGTTGCCTAAATTTATTTCCTCGGCTCGTTGAGGTAAAGGACTAGCTTGCTGCGGTTCTGCTGGTTAGACATCGGCTGTGTTGGCCGCAGCAACATCCTCCCCGGCTTGCCGTTGACAAGGGTCTTCCTCTGGCTGTCCACCAGCCACGTCAATTTTGCCAAGCAACCCATCGGCTTGTTGTTGTGGGGCTGCTAGAGGTGGTTCTGGTGGCTGTTCATCGGCCACTTTGTCAATAGTAGGCAGCTCATCGGCTAGTGGTGCTTGAGCAGCCTCTCCCCCGATTGAGCCTCTAGGTCCAGCTTCCTGATTGTCCTGGCGTGTATCAAAATAACCACTACGCTCTAAATCAATTATATCTGGTCGAGGCACGTTATAATTGGTTGCTCTGACAGGGATAGTGGTAAACGGTGAGCCAGTTTGTGTTCCTATGGACAATGTGAATAGTGGAATATAATCCAGGATGTGGATGCCAACTCCTTTGTTACGAGTGGATACTCGGGTCTGAGTGGCCACGTCTCGGGTCTCCGAAATCACTGCAGGTAGTGCCACTGCCTCAAGAACCTCTATAGAGCGAGATTCCTCTGTATTGTCAGAGCTAACTTCCCCACGGGTAACTCGGACTGGATGTTCTCTGGGGTGTTGTTGGAGCGGTCTTGTAACTGCTATCATCATCACTCTCTGAATCATCCTTCACCGTAGTCTCTATTTTCAGGAGACTGTTTCCCCGTGGATTCGTTATGGATAACTGTAGCGCTTGATTCATCACTGAAATCCTCCTTGAGTGTGAGTTCCAAAAGGCGATCGGTTACTGATCCAACGTAGTCCCTGTCTGGGCTTCTTACAGGCATAGGGTTCAAATCCTGATCAGCTACTGGACATGTATCATTCGATTCGAACATAGTAAATTTATTTAATGTACCTAGAACAACATACCCAAATATAGGATCCGACGGCTAGAACATCTATACAATTCCTCTAGAACCAGTATTTCGAGAACATTAAATAGACAGGGTTAGATGTCTACTGTGACTACTCGCGGGAACAAGCTTGATAAGCGAACTGTAAGTACCAGTATTACAAAACTACTGGTAACGAAATTCTGGAGCATGGCGCAATCTAATAAGTTCAATAAACGAGTTTGAACTCGATAGAAAACTTAAAAGAAGGAAGTGTAACTAGAACGGATCAGTCAAATTGGTTGCAAAAAAAAAAAACAAACAAACAAACAACAACAAAAAAGGTTTTAACTCCTTTAGAAATCTACTAATAATTCGCTTTCTTTACCAAACAAACTTTATTATTTTTGGTCGAATTGACTTTAATTAAGCAGTTCGATTTTACCAAATGACGATTAGTGATTATCCATTATTATTAATTAATATATTTTATTTTATTTTTATTTTTAGTTTAACAATTTGTTTTTGTAAGTTTAAAAATTACAAAATACTTTTGATTAGATTGACTTCCAACTTGAAGGTTACGGCAGCAAACAGAATTAATGGCTTTACGATTATTAAAAATTGCTGAAAGAAATTCATGATTTATTATCAAATAGAAATACTGTTGACCAATTTAAGCTTCGCGTAATGCAGAATAGAACAGGAATTATTAAGTATTAAATTTAAATCATAAGACAGAGTAATTTTTGTTAACAATAGATAATGGGTTGTTCTCTGATTTATTTACATTATGAGGTTACGTAACCAATACCTGGAACTAAAACAACTAAATAAAATTAGGTATTGAATCTTCTTCTTCTTTTTTTTTTTTTTTTAATGTGAAATGTCAACAAGGACTTTGTTTTTAATTTACCAATTAACGTTCAATAAGCCTTTGACTCTAACCTGTCAATGGAGTTGATTTTTATTTAAATTTTAGGTTAGCAAAAAAAAACTATTAAACAATTCAATCAAATACCATCATTCTTTAAAATTTAAATTAAAGTAAAGATTTGTGTTCTAAATGCGAAATGTCAACAAAATTTTAATTTCAAATTTAGTAACGAATAATCGTTTAATTTTTAATACAATAAATGATACTCTGACTCTAATCTGCCAATTGATTTGATTTTAAATTAAGAAAAAAAAATATATTAAACATTATTAAGTGTCAGTTTTTGTGGATTTGTGTATGTTAAATAAAAAACAAGTTTTAGGCCATTAATTCCACATTTCTTTTAAAATTTTCAATATTTTATAACGACGTTTCGGCAGCTACCGCTACCCTTATCAAGTTTTTTATTATTTTTTTTTCTTTCATAAAATGCTAAAAATAAAAAATAAAATTGTTTTTAGATTAAATTTACATAAGTGTTGATAATTTTATACTTAGCTTTTTCCACATTTTGATGTTTAAAACAACTTCTTGGTTATAGATTTGTGATACATTGTAGTAAAATCCGTTGTAATTATTGTTGTTAAAATAAAAGTTATTGTTTTGTGTATTTGTATTTAAATAATTTGTTTGTTTTGAGATTGATGTTCCTTGTAAAGAATGAGTCTGTTGTTGCCATGATGATAAAGTTGATCGTTCTTGTCGGTTATGTTCGTGGTATAGGTTATGGTTCATATTTCGAAATCTTGTATTATAATTAATACTAAACTAAACTTCACTGTAACTAAAATGCTCAGTTCTTTTCCTCGAAAATATGCAACACGCTTTGGGCGCCATTTTGTAACAAATCTTTTTTTTTAATGAACCTTTACTTTGTAACGAAATATTTCTCTCTAAGCAATAATTTTGTAATGAATTTATCTCCTTAAAACAATAATTAAACTTTTCTCTATTATTCAACAAACTGTAAAAAAAACTAAATTAATTCTCTAAACTTAATTCACATAGTCTCAGCAATATTTTGTAACGCGAATTATAAACTCTAAACAAAAAACTAAGAATATTCTTAAAACTCTACTTACCACAATTCTTTAACGAACTAAAGAAATCAATCTGCAAATGGCGGTAGCTTATTCAAAACTTAAATCCCTTACCAATTTCTCAATATTAACTCAATTATAACCTTAATCCCAATAAACTTTAAAAACTCTATCGTTACATTTCTCGCTTTAGATTAGAGTCATTTTGAATTTAAATTTAGTGCTAAATAAATTTTTGGTAATCCTAACGCAATCTATCAGGCAAAGTGCTTACTAATTGCTAGAAGTACTAGAAAGATCTCGTCACGTGACCCCCGAATAATATTTATCCCAGGATAAATGTGGCAATTTACCCACGGAGGCCTGCCAAAAGCTTCCTCCCCCAGACGATGCCACATCGCCTAAGAAAGGCCTGCAAATTCCCAAAATGAACACAAATCCCAAAAACTAAAACCCTTTAATGTCACAACCTAAACCCCATCTAAGTGGAGCGCCAGTATCTCAACTGGACTTCTGCCAATCTACTAAAAAGTCCCAAAAACTGTAGCAAAAATTACAACTCAAAGTAAATCTCAAACTGAAAATCAGGAGAAGCAAACAGTAACAAAACTCAAAAGCGACTTATTCTTTTAACCCCAAAAATACAAAATATTTAAACGTAAAAATTCAAATTAAAAATAACAAAAATTACCAAACATACCAAAGCCTAAACATTCTCTAGAACTGACCCAAAATACTCTAAATTTCAGCAATCCACTTGGCCTGTGTCTTGTGAGGGGATTAACCAAAAAAATAACGTCACAATATATATATATTTATATATATAAATATTTATATATAATTATAAATATTTATATATATAAATATTTATATATAGAGGATTGAATATATAATCATATATAAAGGTAACAATTACAGAACTTCGTAGCACGACATATAATATTCTTAATATTTATTGACTTTTTTTTGGTTTTAATCGATTTTTTCCAAGGCCTTAGCTGATGTAGATTCTGTCTCCTTCTCATCTTCTTTCTAGTCTACTACTTTTATAGAATTTACAGCTTCCACTATTTCTTTTCTTTTTTCCTCACTATCAGTGTCCATAAGTAAATACATTTCTTTTTCTATGTCCATTTTCGATTGTTCTTCTATTCCTTCGTCTGACTTTGATATTGCCTCATGTTCAAAATTTTCCTCTTTCACTTCTTCCATGTCCAATTCCGATTGTTCTTCTATCCCTTCGTCTGACATTGAACTTGCCTCATGTTCAAAATTTTTCTCTTTCACTTCTTCCATGGTATTGCCTGATGCAGTTTCTTTTACGCTCTCTTCCTTCTCATCTAATTCCATGGAACCGTCTGTTTCTTCTTTTCTGTCTTCAATATTTATAGTGTCTAAAATCCGAACTCTTTCTTCAACTTCTATTTCCAAATGAGCAAACGGTTTACCAACATGAGTTTTTTGACTTCCGTCCATTATAATTGTCATATTTTCTTACTTCTCATGTCCTACCAAATCAGGTCGATTTTTAAGGAAGTAACACTTGTTACTCATTTGGATTATTTCTGTGATATAGCATTTAGTTCTTATGAAAAATGTATCGTCGTCATCCATTAGCTCCTTATACAACTTGAATTTTTTGACAGCAGCTGACAAAATAAGGAAATTCCTCAATATTGAAATATTCTGTGCACCAGTTAACCACTCCGATGGAAGGTGGAAGGATATAGGGATGCAAACTGATTGCGACATTTCCTGAAAACAAAAAAAAGTATTTTAATTTTCAATTGACGGATAACTAAATTTTTTATATTTGAAAATACAGCCATAAAAGGACATGTAAAATTTCTTAGTTTTTAAAAATTTATGCAATTTTTGTCTTTAATTTTTCTTTTTAAAACACTTGAATATATATTTTGGTCAGAAATATTTTTATAATGACTATTTAGCTCATTCTACAAAATGTTGACTACAGTATATTATTTAATTTTTTATAAAATATTGTGTAAATAAATAATAATAAAATGTTGAAGTTCAATAAAAAAAATTAATGTTAATATAAGTTAATTTCACCACTGAGACAGATTCGCATTCAGATTGATTAAACAATTAATGAAATCCACTTGGCACTTCTAATATTTGTACTTTGAAATTTTGAAAACTGACATTTACTTCATACTCCGAATCAATAAAGCCTAACATGATGTCCCGGCTTCTAATTTTCCAATTGCCATCATTGCGATTTTTTTCAATGTTTGAATACTAGTACTTAAAAACCACTGTCTTGAAATGAAGATATCGATGTGTAATTTGGAGTAGTTTTCCATTTCGTCTTCTTCTTTCTGGTGAATTCTAAAATGAAAAAAATATTTGGAGTTAAAAGAAAGTTGTTAAAAGAAATAGTGAAGTGAATTTAAAAAAATAAACATTTCATTTTAAAATGTTCTTATTGTTGAATTGCAATTAAGTTTTAAAATTAAATTATTCATTAAAATAATTAAATTAAATAACACTTATATTAAACATATTTAAAATAAATAAGATGTTTTAATTAATTGTAAAAAATTATGTTCCTTAATTAAAATTCACTTAATTTTAATCTTGCAACTTTTTTTTTGTTATTAACAAACAACTAAGAACAAAATTTTTGAGTCATTGAAAGGTAAAAAGATGTTTACTTTAAAAAAATTAAAATTAAATAATAAATGCATCTAATAAAATTAAAAATTAAATAAATAAATTAAATATTTAACTTATTTTTAAAAAATCAGTGTATATTTATATAATAAATTGAATTTTATTTTTGTTATTAATAGCAAATGCATAAAGCAGATTATTGTAATCATTCGAAGTTGAAAAGAAATTCAAGGTAAAAATGTCAATTAAAAGAATAAATACTCATAGATATATAAAATAAATTTTTGAAAAATAAATAACATGTTAAACATTATTTTAAAAAATCATTGGATAAATTAAAATTTAATCAAATGTTATTTTATAATTTATTTCCAACCTATTGTTATATAATTTTCTTTAAAAATTGTTGAAAATTAAAAATTATTATAAAAATGAAATGTTAAAAAAATTAATTAAATTATAATTTAATTTTAAATATTGCTTACAGTTTAAGTGGATTTAAAAGTTAATTAATTAATTAATTAGATGCTCTTTACTGCAGGTCAAGTTGATCTTCTTCTTGTCACTTTTAAAATGATGATTTACCCCGTACATCAGGTTCCTTTTTATACCCGAGGATTGTTTATAAAACTTGAGACCGAAGATATGTGATTATGAATTGAACGAAGAAGGTGCATAGAAATAACATTTTTCAATCTCTTATGACCAGACAAATCATATAATATGCTGAGAGAATGAATAAAAATTATTTAATTTTTTGAAAAAATTTATTTAAAATCTTCTGAATCCCCAAGGTAGAGTATCTGTACTTTTGGGTAATAGGATTCTTTTGTCATCTCGCCAACTTAAAGCTTGTTTATTTTGTTTTATTGTGTAAACTTCATGTTTTTTACTTTTAATTAAATGCTGTGATTTGGTTAAATTTTTATAATCGAATAGTGTTTGTTTATAATAATCAAAAGTAATTTTTTTAGTGTAGATTTTTTAACACCTTTAGCTTTTTTCTGTTCCTCTTTTTCATCATATATTTTAAATGTATACAATTTAGAACGCAAACCAATAAATTCTGTTATAATTTTTCCATTGCATTCGTCTTTCATCAATCCTAGAACTTTTTTTTGTTTAATGGATAACCATAATGATTGTTTGAACTGTAAAATTCTTTTGATTTTTATCTATTTCATTCCTAAATGTAAATAATATTTTAAGTTCCTATAATAAATAATTTTTTTTTTCTTGGTAATAAATTTGTTATTAATTTTGGTGTTTAACAATCAGGAATTGGCGGAATAATATGTTCGGGAC
Organism: Ganaspis brasiliensis; assembly: GCA_037103525.1. NCBI lineage: Eukaryota > Metazoa > Arthropoda > Insecta > Hymenoptera > Figitidae > Ganaspis > Ganaspis brasiliensis. Next base: position 55,617 of record JAZKLR010000801.1, on the reverse strand, counting down.
ATAATGGTAAATCTTTGTGTAAATCTTGCAATTTAGATGGGTATTCTAAGTCTACTTTCAATATGTAGCTAAAAGAAGAATTATTTTGTATTTTTAAAACATCAAATTCTCTTAAATTTGTCACCCATTGAAAATCTGAGCAAGGCAAAAATTCGCTCATTCTTGCTCCATATAAATTATTAATGTCCAAGTACATAATATAGGATTCTTCTAGATTTTCATTAAAATCTGTTCTCGTAAATCTATTGTTGGCTTTCACATACCTATTCGAACACTGTGAAATTCCTCCGTGATACCTCTTTCAATAAAAAGAAGCTTTTCTATATCAGTTAATAATTCTAAGTTTATTTTTGTTAATTTCATCATTGCATGAAATGCACGCCCTGGCTCTGCAAAATAATGCAAAGGATCTAAATTATAAGCAGAACAACAGGTTTTTCGAAAATTTTCAAAAACATCAGCTAATAGTAAAATATCCGTTTTTAAATATAGATCTAAATATTCTCCTAAGTTATTTAAATTAAATGCTTCCCATACATGACAATCGTGTTCATAATTATCTTTTGAAATATTTGCATCAATTAATTTGGAATAAAAATCTGTTATTGGAGGTAATCGCTTCTCCTGCAATTTTTCCCAATTATCAATTATAGGCAACAACTTAACAGAACCATTAAAGCTCGTACATAATTCTTTTATAAAAAAATGAGCATCGTAACCTGATAAATTATGAAATATGAATGGAATGGAATGACATGTGATTTCTTATAATTAATATTACAACCTTGGTGACTAGGACCTCTAAATTTTCCAGTAAAATGATTATGATCACGATGCTTAATATCACTTGTATTAAATTCTTGTTCATACATGTGACAAATTTCTGCATTTCTAAATTCCATTTCTTGTTGAAAAGATAATGTTTCCATTAATTGGTACTGCTCTTTTTAAATAAAAGTCGACTAAACCTGATATTTCTTTTAATTTATTTACAAACCACTCAACACAATCTTTGCCTTTGTAACTTTCAAAACCTGACAAAGAATCATCAAATTTACATTTTAAATAAAAGGCAATGCTGTATGGAACGTGTTTTTGATATACTCCAGACATTAATTTATTATCAAAAAAAGGTTCTACAATACTTTTTGTGTCAGCATAATGAACAAAAGGAACTTTTTCCTTAAATTTAAAATTCTTAAATTTTAAAACATTTTCTTTTTCCTCAGGTAAAATAACACTGCAATTGTTTAAATTATAACAATCATTTTTGTGCTTTTCTAATAAACTTTTGAATTTAAAGTGGCACAGACATCTTTCACAAATCCATGTTTGACAATTATCTTTCGTCAATTGTGATTTTAATAAACGAGATAAATTGCGAATCCATGCAAAATGGTAACAATTAACATTATTTTCTGAATGTCTAATCATTAATAAATGAATAGTAGGTTTCGCAGAAAACTGTTCACTCAAGTAAAGCGGAACAATTTCCTGTCTTTTATTTTGAGTACTGTCTATTCCATAAATGTTTATTTTTAAGTTATTTATTTTTTCGAATTTGGAAATATCAGTCAAAGTAATTGGAAAATTTATGTTATCATATTTTAATACTTTTCTAAAATGACGATAAGAACTTATTAAATTTGAATTTGTTTCATCAGGATAAAGAGCTGCTACTACAGACCATAAAAAACAAACTTCATCTGCATTTTTTATATTAACCACTGCTTTTTTATCTACAATAAATTTTGGCAATTGTGTAAAAGTAGAAAAACCTATTTGAATGGGTGCATAACTGTTAATATTGACCATTAAATTTATAATTTCTTTTAAAGAAAAGCCTGATTTTTTTGTATTAAATTCCTCGACTTGTTCCAAAATATCTTTAATTACTTCATCAAAAATTAAGTTAATGTCTGTAGATAAAAATATAATTTTATTTTTCGTATTGAAAAATTTTTTGTTTTCAAAGATTTCACCTTCGTTTATGGTAGAAAAATTAGCTGCGAGAATGAAGTCACTTTTAAACTATTATTTCTTTTTAATGCATTTCTTAAACGACTTTTAATTAGGGATTTTGAATCTTTTAAAAATTGAAATAAATCTATATGCTTTAAATTTATAATTGCAGCTGTTCTCACTTTATTTTCTAATGCTGATTCTAAGTCTTCCCACTTTAGTCTATTTGCCTTTTTTTCACTTACATATCCGTCAACTTTTTTCTGTAACTGTTTAAATTTTAAATTTAAAGATTTTAAAATTCCTAAGGTTGTTATAGTTTTATTCTTGTCTCCCACTGTAAAATTTTTTTTAACCCTTAAAAGTTTATTTAAAAGACGAATATTCTTGTTATGATAGTACCTATCATATTCAAAATAAAAACCTTATTATAAAAGAAGAAAGATAAAAACAAAATTTTTAAATAAATAAAAAAAACATAAATCATTTGAGTTTAGTCAAATGATTTTCTTTTTACAAACATCAGAAATAATACACTGACTCGTCAGCATTACGAAATGCAGGAGAAATGAACTCGGTTTAAATGAAACATTCCATAAAAATGCGGAAATCGACAAACAGCAATTTAGCATTAAAATTGTGTCGTGATTTTCGGAGTGATAAATGTTTTCTCGTTAATTAAGACAATAAAATATATTTCGAATACAACGTCTATACGATGCCGTCATGTCTCTTTTTTCTAAAGATTTTCCTCACTACCTTTTCTGACATTATTACATTTCGAGCTAACAATAAGCCGCATATGTAAAAATAACAATAAAGTTGCAAGTTTTAACTCTTGTGAAAATTACTCGATAGTTTGGTGCTTAGAAGGAATTGACTCTTAGCACTAGAAAGGCATAAAGTTTTCCTGGAAATTTTCACGAAAGTAAAAATCTAATTCCATGAAAAAAAAATAAACTTTGCTTGTTGCAGAATTCTGCTTGCAAGTCAAGTTTAAGGCAGCAGGTCGTTGAACCTGCTGAGTCAATTTCCTTTCTTGCAAAATTGTTTAGAAGTTCTGTGGCAATCGGCCCAGAATTGGCTTCTCAACTCATCACTCACCTTGGTCCTCAAATTAACTGATTGGTAACATTCCGATGTTTTTCTTTAAAAGCAACTGAAGACACTAAAACCATTGCCGTACGATTTTCTTTCGCGAACGACTATCAGCTTCGTGCTGGAAGTTTCGGCGTGATTTGAAATGACCGGACTAAGCCGGTGTAAGCTGAATTCGGTTTGGACAGTCCACTACATGATAGTGACTAAATTCCGGGCGGACGATAATACAATTTAATTCTTCAATCCAGCGAAGTACCTAAGTTGTTCTTGGTGAGAATACAATTAACATGGCTAATTGTAAATCTTGTAATTTAACCGGCCAGTCCGCACGTGTAGTGCCTGCGTTCCGTCCAAGTCCAATGGGTCCACCAGGTGTGCATGTCGTAAAGTGATTTCACACAAAAGACGATAGTGTCACAATGTGACACACAAAATTTCGGCTTCGCCCGTCAGAAAGAAATAAGTGTGTTGAATCATCGCCTTCTCTTGACGGTAGTTTTAAGAAATTGGGTAAGTCAAAAAGAAATTGTATCGTTCTGATTTTTCTTCTTTCAAATTGTAAATTCTATGAATATTTAAAATGATTAAAACAATTGCTATCTATAAATTCTTGTGTTGGGTCTACAAACGATATTTAATTTAATAAATTATAGAATGAGAGAATCCTTTGTATGATTACAAATTTTTTTATTCCTTTCAGAGTATAGAATCTAAAATTTTGCCTTATTATTGGCTGATAGTTCGAATCCTTTTTTTTTTTAGAGAGGATAAACGATCCCATAAAATTTAAACAAGGTCTTTCTGACCTTGGTAGCTTGGATCCTCCGGGACCAAATTAAGTAGGACCATCTCAAAAGTCACTTAACATAATAATAATAAATTTTCTATTTATTCTAAATTCTAAATGTTATAAAATATTTAATTCGGTTTGTTACAATTCTGTGTCCCAATCTTGATCCATTTTTTGATTTCACGAATTAGTTTTGAATAGTTTTTAATTTCACTTACCGTATTGTATGCACTGTCCATAATTTCAATAAGTGATTTACAATTAATAGAATTCACTTCTTTAATCTTAAAAATAGACCTTAGAGTTGTAAATAATCAATAATTGATAATAATTTATAAAAAAATATTATACATTAAAATGGTATTTTTTTTAATGAAAAGTAGAGTGTCTATGATTGAAGCGAATTAAACAATAACTGTCTTGAATAAATAAATTGTCTTTTATACTATTTTTCCAGGTCAAAGAATTCAAATTAAAATATTAACTTACCTTCTTCTTTCCATTATTTATTGTCTTTATCACATTCTTTCTCGCATACCAAAAAACCAGACATAACATGTATCATTTAATAATATAATACTTTTTGACACCTGAAATATAAATCTGTGGCTTATATAACTTTTAGACATATCTGCATCTTTAAATATCAAATTTATATATTATCAACAATTTAAATGTTTTTAATAAGTTTTAAAAACAAAACAATCTTCCTGTAAGTGACCACAGATCAGTTGACATTTGTATTCCGTATTTTATATCAACAAAGAAATCTCATATAAATTTCCGTCTAGAACATTACACTACTATTAAAATCCATCAGAAAAAAAATTTTTATCATTCTTTCAATATCAATAATAAAATAAAATAATTAAATACGATATTTTTAATAAAAACAAAAATATCCGTTGCGGATTTTTCCCAAACAAATCATCTCTTTAAAATGCAAATTATTTTCTTAATCAGTAATAAAAAATTTATTACGTCATCATCACACTCCCTGAAAAAATATCGGCCTGTAATGTCGGTAATTAGGAATCTTCTATACAGAACTCTCCTAGTATATCTACTTATAATATAATATATAATATGCTTATAATATGTTATTATATGTTAATATTTATTTTTTATTCTTTATTTCATTCTAAAAATAAATGGTTGGACAAACTTTAAATTAATTTTTGCAACAATCATTTGCTATTGTCAACTTACCGTGGAGGAAATATTTAATGATGCGCACTTTTATAGTGAAATAAGTAAATATATCAAATTTAAAACACGCAATGTTTATTTTTAAAGGAATTCTTTGAAATTGTAATAAGAAAATTATTCACCTGATATTTTATACGTCATTTACACGTTTAAAGTATGCATATGCATCTACTGACGGCGGCACTTTCAACCCCAGTCGAACAGCATTTTACAACCCGTTAAATTAACAAACACTTTTTTAAAAATATTAAATAAACTGTTAATTAAATCGTTAATGTTAATATAGGGTAAGTCGAGGAGAGATGGATCACTTTTTTGTTTTTTTTATTTACAGCCGAAAATTTGTTAAAAAATTGATTTTAAACAAGTGTGAGTTATAGTTTCACTTCTTGTGGGAAATGACATACCTACTTATAAAAATTTATTTATGTTAATATTTTACACCATAATAGACGTTGGTAAAAAAGAAAAAATTCGAGGAGAGATGGAACCTTCAAGGAGACATGGATCAAGAAGCAAAACTGAGTGGTACTATCTCATTTCATACAAATATGGACTGTTAATTATCTATTTTAATCTTAAAGATACCGGAAAATGGTACAAGAAAGGAAGTACCAAATCTTTTTGTGAACTAAGTTGAGATATGAATAAGTAAAAACACAACATATTTATCTAAAGAAAGTGAAAATATCACTTATTAATAAATGAAATTTTCACTTATTCATAAATTAAAAAATTGTACATTTATGAAAAAAAATTATTTTTTACATAGTCATATTCATGGAGTAGTGAAGCATCTCTTTTCAAACATCAACAAAAAGTCATTTGCGTAATAAATTGAAATAAGTTTTGGAATCATGTTACATTACATATATTCAACTTGAAATAACAGCCACACTTCCATTTTTGACACGCGACAAAAATATCAGAGTGTTTTTTGAGCGAAAAAAAAAGTGATTGTCTTATTGATTCTTAAATAAACTTGTTAATGAAATTTTATTGGAAACCTTCTGAACTTTTAGTCTTTGTATTATGACATACTAACTGACAAACAACCAGATCTGTAAGTTAAAAAGACTCAAAATGGCGAGAAGTGATCCACCTAACCTCGTGATCTATCTTTCCTCGACTTACCCTAATATTCAATTTTTAAATAAATTAGGATCGTTTTAGTAAAATATCTACACCGGAAGCTTTAAAAATGTATTAAATAGACCAAAATGTATGACCATACAAATATTTTCTAATGTGACTCAAAAAGCTTAAATTCACAAATACAGTAACAGCTCATTTTTTTGCAGTAGCAGATAAACAAAAATGATTAACAACGAGTCGTCTTCATTAAATATTACTTTTCTTGCTTCAAATTTATTTTTGTCTCTTTTCATTTTCAAAATATGATAATTGTTGACAATTTAGTTGTGATGATGTGTACGTCATGCGCTAACACTTTGTTGCATTAAATTTTAATTCTATACACAGTGCCATAAAAACGTCAACAAGTAAAACTAATAATTACATGCTTTTTAAGTAAATTTTTGATTTTTTAATTTATTTTCTAAGCGGGACAAGCCCTTTAATAGTTACAAACTAATAGTTACTAATAGTTACAACTAATAGTTACAAATCGCAACATATTTTACCAAATAATACTAATAAAGCTAGGATTGCACTATAAATTCAAATTTAATACATTTCGCAGACATTTTTATAAAATAGTTTATATAAAACCAAAATTACATAATAAATTCACTATAAATTCAAGTTCAAAACAAGTCGATTTAAAGATGTGGTACCCAATATAGCAGAAGAAAACATATTATTATGCACCTCCTCAAAAATTCTACACATTTTGACGGAATATAAAAACTAAAGATATTAAGATACATATATTTTTGTTTAAATTTAATAAATATGTGCTCAATCAAAGTAGATGTAGTACTTATGACTGAGCTTTTGATGATACACTTAGTCGCCAACAAAACTTGACCTTCTTTCGAGCTGTCACTTGTTTCATCACATCGATCATAACGATAAACATCATAACCATGAAATCCAAGTTTTTTGGAATTAAAATTAGAATTTAACCATGCTTCTGTTAGAGCAAAAACACTAAACTAATTTAAAGAAATACTCTTTCGCAGATCATGAATTTTAGTTCTTACGCCCCTGACAGTCTGGTAATAGATTTGAATAGGTGAAGAGTAATGAGAGGAGAGGATACTACTAACAGTATCACAGTGAGTCAAGTCTTTATACTTGTAATATCATCACTAACACACCAAGGCAGATAGATATAATTACTGTTTACTGCCGAGAGAGATTTTTGATTATTTTTGGAATTCCCTGTCGAAACACCAGAGCAAGATCTAATTCTCCATCTCGCACAGTGGGGCCAAAGTCCAAAAAGCTGGCCAAAAGTCAAAAAATAAAGTTTTATTTTCAGATATTTTATCCAACTAGTTTGATTGAAGAAGGATCAAAGATTATAATGCTGTTGGTCAAAAAACCCTAATGTATTTTTTCGACCCGTACTAAGAATTTGAAGGCTGTCATTTTTAAGCATACTATCCGCTTCCTTTTGTTAAAAAAATAAGTGTTTTAGTAATTGTGTATTTAAAAAAGAACATTAAGTTAAAATTAATATTAGTAAAATAGATTCTTTAGGTGGAAGTAAGTACATTATATTTTGATATTGTAAGTCCAAAAAGAAAATTTTATTCCATCATTATTAACTAAAGTTTTTAATAAAAAATAAAGAAAAATAACTTTTAATAATAATATAAATTAAAGGAAAAAGTTATTTGCCCGATGTTGCCCGATAAAGTTTTTTTTTAAATTATAGATTAGACATTTCTTTAACAGAATTCGTAAAAAAAAGTTGCCCCAATCTGCTTTTGCGTATTTTAGACAAATTTTATGAAAACATTTACGAATTTCACTTAATCTTTTCACATCTGAGCAAAATTGGGTGTTAATATAAACTAATGCCTTACGATTCTAAGGATTTTCGTGGTCGTTTATTACAAATTTATTGTCAAATTGATAATTTTATAGTTGACAGCTGTCAAATCAACTGTCAACTTTGCAGAAAAGCAATTCATCTTTATAAAAATTTCAGTGCAAGCATTTTTGGGGTTGCTGAGTACCAATATAATGTCAAATATTATAATTGACAGTTGACAGCTGTGAAGTCAACTGTTTTTATACATATAGCAGCAAGAAGGTTTTTAGTGTCGATGACTACGAATATATTGTCAAATTTACATTTTAACAATCAAAAACTGTAAATTACCATATTGTCAATATGACCTTAGATTCATTAGCAGCAACCCCTTAAAATTCTTTTATTTACTTGATTAATACAGACGTTTCTACAGATGGAGATTAATAATTTTTACATTTTGTAAACAAATAATTTGTCTTTTTCTAAAATATTTGTTTCTAACAAAAATAAAATTGCTATTTTAGAGTTTCAAATATTTTTTTAGTTTAGAAATAAGCATCATTAGAATACATTAGATTTAGACTTTCAAAAAAATTAAACGTTACTTTTATACTAATACCAGCCATTTTAGATTTTGTAAATCATACTTTAGATTCGTATTTAGAGACATTCAACCCACCCCAGACCAAATTTCATGAATTTAAAAAAACTTTTGTAGTTTGAACTTTATATCGGTTCACCCTTTTTAATTAAGTGAAACACACATTAGATTCATGATAAATAACCTCAAAACTCCCTTGAAACACAAATTCATGATTATAAAAGGAAATTTTTGTAATATTTTAGCCAGATTGGATCCGCCATTTTGAATTTTGTGAAACAGACTTCAGATTCGTAATCAGCGACCTCAAAAACCCCCTGAAACCCAATTTCATAGAAATTAAAATAAAATTTTTGTATTTCGTCCGCCATATTGGATCCGGTTTTTTGAATTTTGTAAAACAGACTTCAGATTCGTAATCAGCGACCTTAAAAACCCGCTAAAACTCAATTTCATGAACATTACAATAAAATGTTTGTATTTCGTCCGCCATATTCGATCCGCCATTTTGAATTTTGAGAAACCGACTTCAGATTCGTAATCAGCGACCTCAAAAACCCCCAGAAACCCAATTTCATGAACATTGAAAGACAATTTCCGAATTTTGTCCGACATATTGGATCTGCCATTTTGAATTTTGTAAAAAAGACTTCAGATTCGTAATTAGCGACCTTAAAAACCCCCTGAAACTCAATTTCATGAACATTAAAATAAAATGTTTGTATTTCGTCCGCCATATTGGATCCGCCATTTTGAATTTTAAGAAACCGACTTCAGATTCGTAATCAGCGACCTCAAAAACCTCCTGAAATGCAATTTCATGAACATTAACATAAAATTTTAGTATTTTGTCCGCCATATTGGATCTGCCATTTTGAATTTTGTGAAACAGACTTCAGATTCGTAATCAGCGACCTCAATAACCTCCTGAAACGCAATTTCATGAACATTAACATAAAATTTTAGTATTTTGTCTTCCATATTGGATCTGCCATTTTGAATTTTGTGAAAAAGACTTCAGATTCGTAATCAGCGACCTCAAAAACTCCCTGAAATCCAATTTCATGAACAATGAAAGACGATTTTAGTCTTTCGTCCGCCGTATTGGATCCGGTTTTTTGAATTTTGTAAAACAGACTTCAGATTCGTAATCAGCGACCTTAAAAACCCCCTGAAACTCAATTTTATGAACATTAAAATAAAATGTTTGTATTTCGTCCGCCATATTGTATCCGCCATTTTGAATTTTGAGAAACCGACTTCAGATTCGTAATCAGCGACCTCAAAAACCTCCTGAAACGCAATTTCATGAACATTGAAAGACAATTTCCGTATTTCGTCCGCCATATTGGATCCGGCATTTTGAATTTTGTGAAACAGACTTCAGATTCGTAATCAGCGACCTCAAAAACTCCTTTATACCTGTCCCCCCGAAAATAGGAAAAAGATTTGATATTTTGGCCAGCTTTTTGGCATTTGGCCCCACTGTGTCTCGTTATCGTCTTTCCAACTGATCCTTTACCGCTCTTATTTCCTCCTGTTGCATTTTTGTTTTGTCGTTGAACAACCAAACATCTTCCAAATCTGAAGAAGAAACTACGTTTCTCTTGGCAGCGATAAACGATCTCAGTATTACCAGGGCCTTCTCCTCCGTCGCACACACCAACTTGACAGGTCGTGGTTCTCATTGTCGAACCTGCGCAGTGAAGCCAATTCTAAATGCACGCAAATTCCCTAGTTCACTTGGGAGAATATACTCTTTCAGCTTGGTAATAATAGATGGACACAAGTTTTCAATATCACCACTTGGAACATTATTAGCATTAATGGGAATTTTTAGTTCAAGAAAACCAAAAAGTACAAGATTACATTTCTACCCATCACGATCATTAAGTTCTTTTATACATGCACCTAAGATAACATTGACACTACCCACATCTAAATTCCGATCTTCTTAAATTTTTTGTTTACCTTACACCAAAGTAAGACGGTCAGACAAATCTTTTATTTTACCGTCTGCATTTTTGAGTCTAGTCAATGCTTTATCAAGTTTCCCTGCCGATAGGAAATACCTAAAAAATGACTGGCTAAAATGACTAAATGAATTCAGTCATTTTTAAAGTACGATTTGAATGATTCCGTGCTTAGAAAATGTCCAACGAAAAATGGATCAAAAGGTTAACTTATGGCTATTTATGACCGTAAATTCTAAACCCTGAAGAATTTTATTATGCTTTTACACTCTCATAAAATGAAAGGTTCTTTTACAGTCTTTTTTTCAATTCTAAATTATTTATATTATTTATTGCAAAATTATACTCGTTTTTCAATAATTTAGTTATTTATATGTTTATATGGATAAGATATATTCTTTTGAAACAAAATTCAAAAATGATATCAGATTTTTAATATCTTCTACTGTTTACGAGTTACGCTACTATTCTTTTAATTGTAAGGCTTTTACCGAAAACTTTACATCTCCGTAATTGTCAGGAATTACAGATTTTAAATTTAAAAAACCGAAGTTCTAACTTAAAAAATAGAAAAATTTTATTTATTAAGAAATAAATATTTTTTACCACTACATTTTTCGCATCTGAGATGTTGAAAAAGGGACGAGCTATGTCGTAAAACTTTTAAACATCTGGAATGGATTAAAAATCAGAAATAAAAATTTCTCTAATTTTGTAATTATAAATTTATAAATTGAGAATTTGCCTTCTACGTCTTTCAACGATTATGTGTATCTAATTTTTTTCCCGATAATGTTATTTTTTATAAAAAATAACAATATTTATAATAATTGATTGTCATTTAATTTTATTAATTTTGAAATTTTTTTTAGATATTTATAATCGTGAAAAACGAAAGATTTATAATTTTTTAATTTACAATTTCAAATTTGCAAATTGCAAAATTTTTCAGATATAAAATTTTTGGGTTACCGAAGCCATAAATGAAAAAATATCCTGGTAGGCATTCATTTCCAGTTTATCGCATTTATGATCCTATTAAAACTTAAATAAGTACTTCCGAAATTTAAAGGTACTACCTACTCGGAGCAAAAAGTGGTACCTGGCATTATTAGAGTAAAAATGTCTAAAAAATGTCGTACCAGTCATATTTTGAATATATTTTAGGTATATCCTATCAGCAGGGTTATCATTGACCTGAGTAAAACCAACTGTCATTAAATCCCTAAGTACATGTAACAAACTTTAAATTGATTCCAAATTAATAGAGGAGGCAGATAATGGTGATAAAGATCTTTCGGCTCTGCAGCACCTTGCATAAGATCTATCTTGAAGTGTTGTAAGTAAATCAGCACATCTGGGGTGGTATGGTGCTTTACTCCGGAACTCTAGGTGTAATTGTTACAATGTCTTTTCTACTCTTAGTGCACTTTTCACTTACAGTATTCTTATCAGCCAGATTATAAGAGTAAATTCAATTTATTTATTTATATACCAAATAAATAACACAACGTATACCAGAGAGTCGTAAAGGCAATTCACTTTTTGAGGTTAGACCAATGTTTAATCCAAACTTCCGTAATAAGAAAGATCTTACCAATAAAAAAATTTAGTCAAAATACAGTAGACAGCAAAGAGCACAGACAAAACGTGAAGAAATTTAAAAATCGATACTAATAAACTCAAATCAACCAAAAAGAATGAGACTATATAAGAGCACGTGTTACATTGTAGCCTCCTAGCGGTAAAATAAAAAATAAAATAAATTCTAAAAGTTTTTGTCATAAAATAACTCAAGAAGTTTAGTAAAAGTTATAATAATTTAAATATTTAAAAAAATAACTACTGTTGTAAATGTAAATTTTTGTGAAATTTCAGTGTTTTACTTTCAAATTAGTTAAACAATTCCTACAAAATAAATATTTGTAGCTTTGATTTTTTTTACTGTAGTCTAGAATATCTAGGAAAAATACTTTATACATCATAAACGATAAAAAAATTTTTTACACAACTTTATAAATAAACAAACTTTGATGCACAAAATATCCCCCTAAGTGGGGTTATTTTTTTTAACTACTTTAAGTTGCTATAACTCAAACAAAATTTCTTTCTCGTCAGCTAACACATAGAACACTTTTAGAAGAATGTCTACAACATAACTGAATAGTTCGATGTTTTATTTTTTAAATTCTGAATTTTAATACATCATACACTGAGAAAATTCTATCTGTGATGATTACAGAACTAAACTGTACTGCTTGGACGAAATGACCATTTCTGTTTTATATACTTATTAACCTTGTTGTTCTTAAGAATATGTCTGCTAATTTTACAAAACGTTCTGTAATCTGTCATAAGCTGTACTATACTTCGCATCAAATTTTTGTACTGTTATTATTACAGGATTAGGAGGAAAAAAATTAACTTTTAAATACAGTGGTCTGTCATAAAAGAAAGTTAAATTATTACAAAACTCATTATATAAAGCTGTAAGGTTCCTTTAGGCACAGAGTGCAGTATAGGCAAGATAATTTTACAGAACTGCTTTGTAAGCATTACGTACGCAACATTAAAGAAGGTAACATTCGGCAACTTTCGGCATATTACGGCTTCATTCGGCAACAGACGACGCTACACACGACGTTGTAGTTCATATAGATGGGTCAAAACTAACTGACATGTGCTGTGATAGCTGTAGTCGTTAAGGCGTTCGTGATAAGGTCGGGTCGCGCGAGTTCGAATCTTTCACCATGCGAATTTGTTTTCAAATAGCTAGAAAAAATATATTTGTAAGCAACAGGAGGGAGGGTGTATCAGTAAATAATTGTAGGTTACGTGCGAGTTGCGTACATAAATTTACTGAAAGAGAACAACTGAAAAACTGGAAGAGAAATTTTTTACATGTGAACAGATTAAATTACAGAACAGTTTTGTAACGTTTCACGGTGAGTTTATATCTTTTTCCAAGTTATAACATAAGTCTTAGTGATGAGCAAATGCAAGACCAAGACTAAGACTTCCATGGTCTTGGTCTTGTTCTTGCATACACAGTCTTGGTCTTGGTCTTGGTCTTGCAAGCAGAAGTCTAGTCTTGGTCTTGGTCTTGCACACTTTGTCTTGGTCTTGCAAACAAGAGTCTTGCAGTTTTATATTACATGAGAGAGAAAGAGATGTCACTATAGTGTTATCTTTTTCTATCTTACACACATATATATAAGGCTTTTGTTTATTCTTTAACCCCTTGACAGTGGATGACGTGTATACACGTACGTCATGATGAAAACAAGAGAATGGCTTAACGAATTTTTATAAAACTTGGTACTAGTAGGTTTTTCGGGTCGCTGAGTACGAATTTGAAGTCAAATTTTTAAAATTTAAAATAGCGGATCCAATATGGCTGCCAAAAAATTTAAAATCTTAAAATGTCAATGTAATTTTGCGAAACTTGGTACTCACCCAAGCAGCACGTAGTATTACATGAATATCACAGTGACATCATATTGTACACTGAAAGAAATATTTCCGTGGAACTGCGATAATTATGGGAAGATTGGCAATATTTTATTGCTGTTTTGGGAACTGCCATACGTATTTGTGTTTTAGCCATACGACTATGTGAAACCGCGAGTGACATTGTAAGGTTAGGTAAAATCGACAGTGGCGCACCGATGCATTATGTCAAACTTTTACATAACCTGTCAACCATACTCAAATGTCTAATCTGATCAGAGTATTTTTTTCAGTGTAATATTGGTAATATTACGGGGTGATATTACAGTGATATTGACGTAATTTTGACGTGATATTGAAATGTCCGCCTCAAGGTAATATTACAGTAATATTACAAATATTTATTTATTTAAATATTTATTTTACATTAAATAAAATATTTTTAAACACCCGGCTCACACGGGGTTTGAACACGCAACGTTCGACACGACGTGAATTTTGAATTTTGACTTCAAATTCGTACTCAGCGACCCGAAAAACCTACTAGAACCAAGTTTGATAAAAATTAAATAATTGGAAGTGGCTGCACAGTTTGAGCCCACTTTATGATATATTTCAGCAGCACAGTCAAGGGGTTAAACATCACTAAGTTCTGATTAATAGGTCACAAAGTAGTCTTAAATATGACAATAAATGCGTTTTTGAATAAGTATCTACAAAACAGATAGATTTGATATGACGAAAAATCGCAATTGACATTTTTACCTTTAAAATATAATCTAACATTTGCTTCTTCTGGTGAATATATTTTATTATTTGCAAGACTGCAAGAGTCTTGCAAGACTTGAGGATAAAGTCTTGTTTTTGGTCTTGGTCTTGCAGACTGAGTCTTGGTCTTGGTCTTGCAAGCATAAGCCTGGTCTTGGTCTTGGTCTTGCAAAATGTGCAAGACCAAGACCAAGACTGCAAGACCAAGACCAATTTTGCTCATCACTAATAAGTCTTTCTTAGACTCTTTAATACTCGTTAAGTATATTTTGTCCTGTAATTTTATCACTACGTACGTTAATTTCTTTGTTTCTGTAACATTAAATAGTATGAGACAATCTCGTTTTTTTATAAGATCATTTTATTTACTATTTACTGAAGGTGGCCTTTCGTCCGAGCAGTACCATAGCAGTTCTGTAATCGTTACAGATATAATTTTCTCAGTGTACAGTCAAAAAAGAGCAACTTTGTTCACAAAATAGCACCCACTTTTTTATAATTTAGAACTTTTTTTTGTGTCTAAAATCGATTTTTTTTAAATGTGCATCATTTTTACAAAAATTGATTTAAAAATAAATCTCTATGTACTTTGAAGGGCAATCTTATGTAGATCATAAAACTATTTGACTTTTTGTTATAGATCTCATACATTAGGAGAAAAAAAATAATTTAACGTTATTTTTTCATACTTCAATATATGGCCAATGAACTGGTTAAATATAAATTCCATCCCTTTTCCCATATTCCCACAATAAATTCTCAAGGATGAGTATTTTTCGACCTCTAGAGTGGCTTAAGCCCTTAATTTGTTAATTAAATTGTTTATAGAAATTACGTAACTAACAATTTTTTATTAGATGTTTATAATTTTTATTTAAAAAACAAAATGTTACTCATTCCAAATGATTTTTAGAAAATATTAACAAATTTTGTGTGACGCAAGGGTCCAGATGAAAACAAAAGAAAGTAGGTTCCGTAGTGGAAGGGATATAAGGTCACCCCTGAAGGCGATACGTTAGTAAAAGGGCTTTTCCCTGGGGTGGCCTTAAGGTCCCAAGTATAGTTGGGACCTGAGAGCAGCTTTTCACATCCTACGCAAAAAAAAAACTCTAGCCCCATTAATATGAAAAATTATGATTTTTTATTAACTTCCAACTAAAATAACAAACTAACAAATTATGTTCTTCTTAATTGTGCTTGAAAAAGGTTTAAAAATTTACTAAGCTTTAGTTTAAAAAAATTATAAATCGGTTGAAAATGACCACCTGTTAAACTTTTTGTATACATTTTACACATTTCCTCACTGTTCGCAGTCTCCTATAAGTTGAAGATGATACTTTTTCTAAAGACTGCGAGCAAAGTGTGGCTCGGCGGTTGTTGAGAGGGGACAAATGAATCTATTTTGATATCCTATGATGTAATGAATATAATATTCAACACTGTTTTGCGTAAAAAATAACTCACCTGTGAAGCGGTAAACTTCGTTTAACTTGACGAACTCCTGGGTGATGCTACCGGTTGGGTATTTGTGAGTTTTTCATCCCGATTGCCTTTTCCGCATATTAGTTAATTGGCCATAGAGTGGGGCAGAATTAGAAACGTGCCTAGTTGAATCACCGATTTGAAGAAATTCTCACGAATGGTAATTAATTTATCTTCGTACCTCGCAAACGGTGATTTCAACAGCAGGCTACGCTCTCACGTGCCTGGCCAGGACACGGAAAGGTAAAACTCTTATATTTTTTCTTGTTTTATTAAATTTTCATATAATTAAATATTTCACAATCTGCTTTGATTTAATTAAAGTGTGGCCGTTATATTTATTACTGAAGTAAAATTTAAAATCTTGATTGGAGACATCTGGCGAACTTGCAAAACATGAGTGGCATCACTCAGGGATCCCTATAAGTCAAAAGAAGAATTCTCAAAAGATATCGATTAAAAGGGTTCAAGGACCGAACGGATTTCTAGTTGTCTCTTCAATATTGTCTCCGTTTAGATGAGTATTTTCCAATTTGTTATATTTTATGTATCAATTTTATTAAATATTTAGAGTAGCAAACCACGTTGAGTCAATGGGACCACTTTTGTTTGTTTAATTACTGTTTTTATATTTTTTTGTAACAATATTGACATTTATAGTTTCTTTGATAAGAATTTTTATTATGTGTGTAATTTAAATAATGTTTGGTAATTGTTGTAGTTTTCTGTGCATGATTAGAATTGACCAAATTATGTTAATTATTAAAAATATATTTAGTGTTCTTTGGACGGAAAGATATTAATATATTAGTGTTTGTGTAAATTCAGTGATCAGATTATTTTTCGTTGACATTTTATCTAAGAATAATTAATTTTGTTGCATAATTTAAATGTTATTAATCTATCTTTATATTGTTATTTAAATTATTTTGTAAGTGTTTCGGTTTTAATTTTATAAACAAAGAAAATCGTTACACCTGTTATTATAGAAAGAGAAACCACTGAAAAGTATACAGAGGTACCAGAAGGCGCCGAAGGAGGGTTCGAGGGGCGAAGCCTTTCATAACAAAAAAACCACCTCCAAAGTTTAAATTTTTGTAACAATCTTTGAGGTTAAAACACTCAAACTAAAAAACTTTATAATAAAACGACCAACTTTTAAAATTAAAAGATTACTTTCCAAACACGACAGCTACACCGCATCAATTATTGAGCTAATTCAGTCATTTGAAAACACACATATAGTTAATTACCATTTATAGAAAACGCGGACACTACAACGTATAGGTTACATTCGCGCTTGTCACAACATTCCTGTAGGTTAGAAAAGCTAGGTGACGCATGTGCAGTGGTGTTTTTGGCGTTTTGTCTGTTAGCGGCATTGGACATCCTGCTGATAGCTAAAGTTAGCTGTGCTTATTCAGTGAAGAAGATCAAATTATTTCAAAGAATTCAATGCGTATGGTACAGAATTAAACAATACTTACTTCCATCTTTAGAGATCGGCTCACCAGTGGTCAAAATAACTTCGACAACTCACACGCCATAGATCGAGAAATCGATACATTGTTCATCTATCAACTAACCTCCAAAGTCTCACTTCGCGCGCAGGTGTTGGAAAAATTTATTTTTTAAAATATCTTACATTTATATCACAGCCAGCTTACGATTTCAATTACCTGATTTTTCGCATATCAAAACGATTTCTTGTTTCCTGAGTTCCTTCAACAGTCACAAATATCATAGCACCAGCTATACTGTACAGAAGCACGATGACAAACAGAAAAATGTGTGTAAACCAACGCTTACTCCATGAACTAACCTGCAAGGAAAATTAATGTTTATCATTCAGTGGTTAAGCTACTCACATCATTAACACCATATGAATTTTATAAAATTAAAAATGTGGGGTTTTTATTAGGGGATACCGAAGAGAAAAGTAACAGAGGTGGAAAGTAACAACGCTTATAACTTCGAAACTAATCAGCGGACAGACATGGTCCTAAATTAATTTTCAGTCAGTTTTGCCATCTCTACCTCCCCAAATTCTGTAAGGGGTTAACCGGAAGCTATATATCTTATATTATCATTTTCTGCAAAAATTAAAACAAAATTAATTTTTGGACTTTTTAAAAAATATTTTATTTCTTTGGTTTTATAAATATTTAAAATATGCTTCTCTTTATTTTGTAGTTTTATTATCTGTCTTTAAGTCGTGATAGTGTGTAAATAAAAAATTTGAAATAATTTCTTGTAATTTAAACTTTTTTTTTAAAGAAGGATGAGAAGGAAAGTAACACATTGTTATATATAATAATATTGTGCACATTTTAAGAAACCAACGACATAAATCACATTTAAGTTTTAACTAAATACTTAAAACTATCTGATTTTATATGTTTAGTTTATATTTTAAATATTAGATATTAAACTTTTGATTTTTCTTAAAAAATATGTCCAAAAAACTCAATTACATAAAAGTGCCAATATTTTTTTTAAACATATGGGTCATTTTTTCTGTTAATGTCTGAAGTCCAAAAGTCAATATCTCTGATCAAAGTGATACTGAGATTAATTAGTGTCCTATCTAGTAGTAATATTGTCCCATAAAAAGTTTTACATTTCTTAAAAAATTCAATGAGATATAGGCGTTCCAATATTAGGAATTTTGTGTAACATGGTTCACAAGCTTAATTTATTCTACTTGTACACGTTCCAAAAATCATTTAGAACCAAGTGATTCTTATAGATTTTTTTAAAGCTCTTTCGTTTAGTGATTTTTGTTTTGTAATATTTTCAATATTTGACCATGATTTTGCAAAATTAAATTGAATTTATTATTTCACCAAAATCGATATTTTTTATTTGAAAATAAATAATTCCTATCGAAAGCTGAAGTATTATATTTGCGTATATTAAATTCAGTAAACCACAGTAAACTACTCTCTGTATTTTACAGGGTTGAGACTGTCATTATTATTAATACATAATATAAATGTATATATAATATATCTAATGTAATACCTGCCTTACTGTTACTCAAACTAATATTAAGGAATAAATAATAAGAAATTATGCAATTTACGTCAAACATTATCTAAATCAAAATTACAAAAATGTAACTATAATAATAATCTATTGTGAAAGAAGTTTACTTCAACTCACCAACATTTGGCTTATATATTCTCTACCTTTCTCAACGGTGAATATCTAGTACTACAATGGTTGGTGGAAGTACGAACAATACTCTTAACAAAACCAGGAAATTTGTCTTGGGTGTATACCAGGTGTATTACCCAATACTCGATATTTTATCGACGTCACCTGTCGATGGCTTAGATTGATTACCGAAAAACATTTGACTCTAGAAGTCACGAGCTCCTTGAATGTTTTGAGGTACATCCGAACATCGTAAGATTTTTAAAGGAGCTAATGCTTATGTGGAGGACAAGGTTTGTTATCACATCCAACAAATAGCACGTGATGACTCACACCATCTTCCTTAAAAGAGGTGTCTTCCAACAAGACTCCGTCAGTACTTAACTTTTTTGCATCTCCCTCTTGCCTATGATTGTTGTATTCCAGGAAAAATACTCTGGATACATGTGTGTCAAACCCAGAAATAGAGTCCATAAATTTAACCATCTATTTTGTATGGATGATCTTAAGCTCAATACATCTAGTAAGGACGCACTTAAAAAAAACGTGTCAAGGAAGCAGAACATGCGCTTCTGTTACAGAAACATATTGGCAGACCTGTACATTGACAATTGTTCAGACTCATAAAAGAAATGGGATTGTCTGTGGGTTTTTCCATTTTCTTTCTTTAAATCTATAGTTTTGAAATCGTAAACTGAAGGATTTTTATTTGCTTGTCAGGATAAAGTAATAAATACCTTGTTGTACCGCAGTAAAGTAATACAAATATCTTGCAATAATACCAACTGTCGTGCATGCAAACAATACCCGGAAACACTTAGTCATATTGTTTAAAATAATTTTAGTTATAAAGAAAATTCCTTGCATTATAAACGGGTGGTTTATGGCTTAAATAGAGCTTAAATACATATAAGGGTGGGTTTTCCCCTGGTCTGCGACCGTGCCTGTTCCCTTTCTCTCTCTATAGTACGAAGAAGAAGTAATGGTTCGAGGGGGTTCCAGCTTTACTGCGTGTGCAAAAGCCTTGTCTCGTCGCAGGGAAGAACACCTGAGGGATCCCTACCAATCAAAATCGTTCACGGACAGCATTGCGTCCTCATGCAGCCTACGGCGTTCGAGCCAGTTCCCCTTTGGGTTTCATGCAGTTTACGCCAAGTGTGAATGACGGAAAATGGAACTAGAATAAAAGGACATTTATGAATAGTAAATGAGGATCTCAATGGGAGCATCACACATTCACGCAGAACAAATACTTGCGATCGGCGACGTAGTGCAGGGCACTGGGAGTGACGTGTCCTTATATGGTTTTTCAGGCCAAATAGGGGTCCCGTCTGATGTGAGCTTGCTCTGCCGAGATGTTTCTGTAGTGCGAAGTCAGGAGCCAGCCCCTTCTGGGTTTTGATCAAATAGTGTGCAGTGGGTAAAGGTGTCGAAGCCTGTACTGCTACGGTGGAGTCCGTTCCGTCTGTGTTGTACCGGGAATGGCTAAGCGTAAGGGTTGGGCCTCAGGGAACTGGAGTAGGACCGTTGTCTCCGAGAGTACACCCGTTCCCAACCTAGGCGACCCCCCCCCCTTCTCCACACGATGCACTGGTAACCTTAAATAAATGTATTTTTTGAAACTTAATAAAAATGGAAACAGTGACAGCTTGGAGACTGAGACAGATAAGTCGACGGATGCCCCATCAACATCCGTTTCTGCTGCCCGGACAACGGAGGCCCCGAGTAGAGAGGAGAGCGCTGCTCTTCCGAAACTCGAGGGATGGGAAGCCATTATTCGGCTTTTGGAAAAGCAAGTGCTCGTCACTAAGGAACTCACGAAGTCGTTATTGTTCATGCAGTCGACGCGGCTGGAAAACAATCCAAACCCAGTGAAGGAAACGATCGACAAGGTATTGAAATGGAGTGGCTGCCTCGAAGAGTCAACAAAGGACATAAAAGATTAGATGATAAAGAAGCTAAAAGGCGCCTCCAAACCAAAGGGAAAAGCAAAAGGTCCCCCCTCGCCCAAAACCCGATGAGTTGGGGACGCCAGCATATCAGAGAAAAGGCGAAAAACGAAGAGAGAAGAGAGAAGCTTTGAGTACCCCTAAAGAGAGGTCCTCAAAGAAAGAGAAGAAGCCCGAGAAACCCCAGGGTGGGATTGAAAAATCCTTTGCTGGGGCAACCAGCAGGCTAAATGACCTTGTGGTGGAGTTAAACAAGGAGTGGCAGGTAGATCCAGACACTCAGAGAAAAAAGAAGAAGAACAAGAAAAAGATGGAGGAAAAAGCGGAAGCCGCTAAACAGAAGGCTGAATTGGCGGCCCAAAGGAAGGCCTCCAGCGACAGGAATATAAGAAGAAATGACGCTATCAGGGTGACGTTAAAGGATAACGTCTCCTGTGCCGACGCCCTGAAGCATATGAAGTCAGTGGTCAACCCTGCCGAGACAAAAACGGAGGTTCTAACGATCCGGAGGACGATGAGGAACGATATGCTTCTTGGCCTCAAGGGCAGGGAGGACCGATCGGGTCTAAGCAAGACCTTGACTGCCGCCTTCGAGGAAAAAGGAGAGGTCACCACAGTGGTATCGAAAAGGTCCTTGGAAATCAGGGACCTGGACGAGAGCACTGAGGTGGAAGAAGTGGTGGAAGCAGTGAAGAAGGCATTAGGCAGGACCAATTTAGAGGTGTCATGCCGCCTCTTCACTCTTCGAGCTAGAAACAGACTAGCGGTGCTCCATCTCCATGAAGCATGCGCTGAAGCTTTGTTGAAAGCTGGAAAGGTGAAGGTTGGTTGGATCAACTGCAGAATCCGGGCCAGGTTGGAAGTAGAGAGGTGCTTTAAGTGCCTGAGCTACGGCCACCTGACAAGGACCTGCAAGGGCACGGATAGGAGTAAAGCCTGCTGAAAGTGTAGAGGTCCCGACCATCAGAGCAAGAGCTGCAGTTCCGAGTTCCACTGCACTGCTTGCTCTGACAAAGGAATGACGGACGTCAGACACCGTCCAGGAAGCGGGTTTTGCCCTATTTATAGAGCAGAACTTAACAAGTTGAATAGAAGGAGCTAAGGTGTCTTCAGATTAACCTTGGCAAGGGTAAGCTAGCGAAAGATCTCAGGTTTTTGACGGCCATTCAGAGGGGGGTTGATATACTGTTTTTCAGTGAACAGTGTAGGAAACCGAACCACTCTGTCTGGTACCAGGATAAAACATGTAGATCTGGGATTCAAGTGTGCAATCCGGATTTGAGCGTCAGCGATTTCCTGGAAACCGACAAGGGGTTTGTTTGGATAGAGGTGGCAGGTATACGTATGTATAGCTGCTACTTCTCTCCGAACGATCGCCTTAAAGATTTCGAGGCCGAAATGCAATCTCTTGAAGAATGCATAAAAGCTTTCGGTGGGAGGACCCTAATAACGGAAAACGTCAATGGTAAGTGTCCCGAATGGGGAGAAACCCGTTTAGACAGGAGGGGCACTTTGATAAGCGAAATGGTGGCCAGAAATAACCTGGTC
This sequence comes from Ganaspis brasiliensis, assembly GCA_037103525.1. Lineage (NCBI taxonomy): Eukaryota > Metazoa > Arthropoda > Insecta > Hymenoptera > Figitidae > Ganaspis > Ganaspis brasiliensis. Next base: position 32,678 of record JAZKLR010000801.1, on the reverse strand, counting down.
GTAGCGAACCGGGGCCAGGAGTTTACATTTCGGCGAGGCAAATCAGGATCAATTTTGGATCTCACAATTGTCTCGCCTAGCTTGGCACGGAAAATCAGGGAGTGGGAGGTGCTTTCAACCTTGAGCGATTACCAGTATATTGAGTTCGTTATCTTGATGGAAGAGCTTTTGAGGGGCAAAAGACGTGGTAGTCTTAGTAAAAACCCCTCATGGAAAGTCGGTAAGCTCGATCAGGATATGGTAAGAAAGTACCTGCAAGAAGTCAAGCTGATCTCCGAACTTGGCTGGATAAGGGAACCAGAAACGGTTGAGGAGAGAGTGCATGCCGCGAGACGTAAGATGATTGCAGCTTGCAACCACTCCATGCCCCGACGTAGACGCGATTACTCCAGGAAGAGCTCAAATTACTGGTGGAACGACGAATTGGCAAAGCTAAAAACAGAGTGCAATAAAGCGAGACGGAGATATACCCGCTCAAAGGGGGATTCCTCGCTAGAGCAGGAATGGCACAAAGCCAGAAAAGCTTTTAAACAGGGAATAAGACGTAGCCAACGGAAGTGCTGGAAAGACCTAATCAGCGACGTTGAAAACGACCCATGGGGACTGGCGTTTAAGATTGTGACCAAGAAATTGGTTATTAAACAACAGATCCCTGGTCTAGACAAACCTGATTGGGTCCGACAGATCACTAGAGCCTTATTCCCGTATGTGGAACCATGGTCTCGAGAAGACTATTCTTTTTGCCTAGTACGGAGAGAAGATCTTTCCACTCTTGAGGAGTTAATAGCCGCGGGAAAGGGGTTGAAGACTGTTAAATCGCCAGGGAGGGACGGAATACCCAACGAGATTCTGAAATTGGTGATCGATGTGTACCCTGAACTTCTTCTTAACCCTTTGAACGATTGCCTCAAGGCTGGAAGGTTCTTTATGAACTGGAAAAAGCAAAATTTAGTTCTTCTCAGAAAAGGAGACAAGGAGAAAAGACGTCATCCTATATACCCATATGTCTTCTGGACACAATGGGTAAACTTCTAGAGGGTATGGTTTTGCAGAGACTTCAGGGTCTTCTGACTGGCGAAAATGACCTATCAGAAAACCAGTACGGTTTTCGCAAAGGCCGATCCACCGTCGACGCTATTTCGGCGGTGGTAGAAGAGTCAAAGAAGGTCAGAAAAGGCAACGGGAAAAAGAAAAGATTTTGCGCATTAATAGCAATAGACGTACGTAATGCGTTTAATTCTGCGCGATGGAACATCTGCATCGAGTCGATGAGGAGGAAAGGGATAACGACCTACCTGTTGCCAATGATGGATAACTATCTTAGCGATGGTGGATCGAGTATGAGGGCAAAACATTTCCGATTCGCGAGGAGATGACTTGTAGAGCCCCCCAAGGGTCAAAAGTAGGGCCATTCGTGTGGAACGTCATGTATGATGCTTCCCTGCGTAAGAAACTACCTACGGACATTAAATCATTCGGCTTCGCGGACGACAAAATTATCGTATGCGGTGCGCAAACTACAGAAATCCTTGGCATAAGGGTCAATGAAACTCTGCGACGAGTCAAGCGCTGGATGGATGCCAATGGTCTGGAAATGGCCTTGGAAAAGACCGAAGCGCTGCTTGTCACGAACCGGAGATCCTTTGTTGTTCCACCTATTGAGATTGATGGGACTGAAGTAAAATGGAGTAACACTATAAAGTACCTGGGCGTCAAGTTGGATAAGAAGCTTAGCTTTAACCAACATTTAACATCCGCAACGATCAAAGCCATCCAATGTGGAGGAAATATTTCCCGGCTTACGCCTAACATTGGTGGTCCTAGGGAAGCAAAAAGAAGATTAGTAGCGAGCGTGGTACACTCGAGATTGCTTTATGCAGCTTCAGTGTGGGCATCAACCCTAGAAAAACACACCATCTCTATGAGACTACTTTCAGCCCAAAGAATAGTATTGTTGAGAATAGTCTCAGCCTACCGGACTATACTTACTAGCGCTGTGCAAGTCCTAGCAAGCGTTCCGTCGATAGATCTATTGGCTAAGGAAAGACAATATGTCTATTTCCTCGCCAAAGATCTGGCAAGCTTGCTCCCGGAAGAGGACAGGCAGCGTCTAGAGCCCCAAATTCGTAGAATCGCGAGGAGTAGATTAGTCGATGAGTGGCAGGTGAGATGGAATGGGGAATCTACCGGAAGGTGGACTCATCTCCTTATTCCCCACCTCGCTAAATGGATAGAAAGAGGGCACGGAGAAGTTAGCTACTACTTAACACAGGCGCCAACAGGTCATGATTGTTTCAACGAGTATTTGAAACGTTTTAAATTAAGAAGAAAGAGATCGTGCTCCTATTGCGACACCCCCGTGGACACCGCGGAACACATCCGCGATATTGGGAGGAGGAAAGGCAATACATGTTTCGGGTGGTGGGTACTGAAGTCACCCCCGAAAACATGATTGACCTTATGTTAAGGAATGTGGACTCGTGGCAGCACATTGAATCATTTATTACCTATGTAATGAAAACCAAAAAAATCAATGTTCGCAGGGGAAGAAACCAGGGTTAAGCTGGAGACAAAGGAAAGTAAGAAGGTAGGGAACCCCCATTGGTTTGTCGGCTGATCGAGATCTGATACTGGGCTGAGAGATCTATGGGTATGGGTGGAGTAAGCACTCGGTGATGTTGGTTGCTTAATTCAATCGTTCCGCTGAGTGTTAAGTACTACTATAAAGCGAGGAAGGTTTAGTGGGTATTACCCAGAGACAAACTTACCAGGGAATATTTATATTCCTAAGTAAACTATTCTCTGGGCTCGAGTCCTACACACGGAGAGCGCCCTCCTTAAGTTCCGCTGAGTGTTAAGTACTACTATAAAGCGAGGAAGGTTTAGTGGGTATTACCCAGAGACAAACTTACCAGGGAATATTTATATTCCTAAGTAAACTATTCTCTGGGCTCGAGTCCTACACACGGAGAGCGCCCTCCTTAAATGATTGCGAGCGTCAAGCCGATGCTTTAGCATTGCGAATGCAAAAAGTTGTTTTTCTCAGTTCTTTCAATCTGGTTCAACAGCTTTGTTAGTTATAAGATTCTCTTCAATATATCTAAAAAAGCATCCAACAAAGTCATTGACCACCGCTTAAGAACGTCGGTGGGTATGGCTGAGAACAACAGTGCAAAAAAACAAGAATAACGTCCCTAGCACATGAATCACGCTGCTGCTTACCCACTAGAAGGGATGGAAAAATTGCGGATTACAGTAGGTAAAGCAAGAATGGGAGAGGTTGTTTTACAAAAGGTACTACCACAGTACGTGGTCGAGTTCCATACAAACAGGTGCCTAAATGCATTTTTCCTCATTACTCAAATATTCTTTAAATTTAAAATTTTCTTTCTAAATACGAACAATAGACTAAATACGCCCATTGGTTTTCGAGTCAACCCTTGCATAATGAGTGTTATAATTGGTTTTGGAAAAGAGAAACAATTTTCGAGCTTTAACGAAAAGAGAGATAAATACATTAGTGCGTGGTATAGAAGTGCATGGTAGTGAAAATTATTAATGAATAGAACTTGAGTGTGTATAATGTGAAAGCGAATAATGCTAATTATTGTGTATTTTTTATTAAGTGTTTATAATAGAAATGTGTTTAATGTGAAAGTGTATAGTATTAATATGCTTATTGTTTATTAAGAGTTTGTGTTGAAAAGTTCTTAATACGGTAAACAAAAAGTGTTTATTAAAGAAATGAACTGTAAGTGATAAATAATAAACAATAAATTCACTCTAATAGTAAATATACATTAAACATTAAATGTGAAAAGTGACAGTGATTAAAATGAAAGTGTGCAAAATGTGTTGACTAAAGTAACAATATTTAAAAAGTGTTTAAATTTTTTATTTTCAATAAAGTTAGTGTTATGAAATGCTAAAAGTGTTCATAAAATGGGATTGTGGATTTATTAAACAAGTGATTAATAACTGTTTAATAAATAAATTAATTGTAAATGTTTAATAAATAATAAAGTGATTATAATGTTTTTAAAGAGTCGTTACAGTGTAAAATAAGTGTTAATAATATAATTATATAAAAGAGGTGAGATAAAGATATAAGACAATAACATAAGACAATAACATGAGACAATTACATGAGACAATGATATGAAATAAACAGATAAAAGAATGAGAGAAATATGGTAAAAATATAAGATAATAGCATAAGACAATGTGATGAGATAAACATGTGAAACAATAAGAGAGAGAAGGTAAAGAGATGGGATAATGAGATAAGATAAATATATATGATATAAACATATGAGATACAGAAAGAAAAAAACATTAAGGCTTGAAATATAAAGATACTTTAATGACATGTAGTCTAAAGAGGTGATTATGGAGTTGGATCATGAGAAATAAAAAAAAAGATTCATTTTTTGTTAATTTTTTTTTTAAGTTGTTTTTGAAAAATAATTTCTCAGTTAAAGAAAAGATATTTCAATTTAAATAATAAAGAATAGGATATTTGTAATTGGGAAATGCTAAATGACAATCACATGTATAAGTTTCAGGAATTATTGGAACTTTTTTCAGGTGGTAGTTTAAAAAAACAAATTACAGGATATGTAGAAATGTTAGATGAAATTAAAGCAAATAATAAGAATAAATCACATATTCAAATATTGTTTAGTGGAAATCGACTTTTGGGTCACAGGGTTTGAACTTACTAAGATGGAAATGAACTTTTTGTTTATGATAGTCTTAATGAAGGATGTTTAAACGAAGATCAAAGAGAAAATATATGCAGGATATATCCATTTAAACCTAATGTAGTTTTAGAGTAGTATACAACAACCAAATTTTGTTGAATGTGGTGTATACGCCATTGCGTTTGCTGTTTCTTTATATTTTAATATTAAACCTGAAAATATTGTATACAATTATGCTTTAATGAGAACTCATTTTTATATGATGTTTAAAAAAAATGTGTTATCTCATTTTTGGATAATTTTACAAAATTGTATAAACTTGAAATTGGCAATATCGAATAAATAAAAAACAATCATTTACATGTGAGGAATGTAACAGATGCGACATAGAAGAGAAAATTAATTTATCAAACTAATGACGGCTTTACAGAAATGAAAGGAGATAGTAGTAGTCCTTCATTACATACAAAAATAGAACAGAAAAAAGTTGTCAATATTCCTGACTTAGAAACTGAAAAAGCAGTACCAAATATGAAAAAATGTATTGTAAAATACCTAAGTTAAAAGGAGAGATAGAAAAAAAAGACAAATAACAAATTTGGAAAGTGTAAATAGTGACAGATTATAAATGTTTGTAAGAAAAAACATGTAGAAAGTGCGTGAAATTCTATTGAAGTAGTAAAAGAATGTAATAATTATAAAATATTAGAAACAATAGTAGTAAGAAGATATTTTGTAGCAATTCTAATGAGAAAAAAAGAAAAACTAGAGCAGAATATCAGAAAGAATATATAGTGAAATGATGAAATTAAAACGAAAAAAATTGATAACAAAGAAACAGAAATATCAGTTATGTAAGAAGTATGTTTAATTTGGGAAACAGATTTACATTTTTCTAAAAAAAACACATAAATAGTGCTGTTTAAGAAGAAAAGAGAGATAATAATTCTGACAAATTAGTAATTTCTAGCGATTGTAATTAGACAAGTAAAAAAAGTCGTGCAGAATATCAAAAAATGTTAAAAATCAGTTAATGTATCTTAAAGAAGTAGGAGGAGATGATAAGAATGAGAAATTATAAAGAATAGTGAGACAGACGAAAATTGTTAACACCTCTAATCAGAAAATTAAAAAAAAGTAGAGCAGAATGTAAAAAAAAGCTATTGTCAATAATTGAAATTGATACAGAAGATGTTTCATGATAAGGATGAAAATAATGAAATACTATATTCAAAATATATGCAGGAGAAAGATGTAAGGATTTGTGATGAGAAAATGAAAAAAAGTCACGCAAAATAACAAAAACAATAACGTAAAAGATTAAAATTAAAAAGAAACGTAATCGATGAGGAAAAAATAGATGTTTCGGAACATATAGGTAAAAAATGGAGTCATTTATGGAAATGAAAACAACATTGATATTCGTGATTTTGCTTATGCAGAAAAAAATATTAGTAGCATACATGTTTTAAGCTATAACGAACATTACACTGGTCAAATGTCGTGTTTTTGCAAAAGATGCAAGGCTAAACGTTTTGAGAAAGAAAAATTCAATGAAATTAACTTACAATTATGGTTGCAGTCATGGTGGTGTATCGTTGCCCTTAGAAAAATACCCTCATGAATTAAAAAAATTGTAATGTAATTGCTATTTTTAATATGAATGCTAAAGGTTTAATACCAGAGTCTTATGTAACGATTTATAATACATCGATTAAACAATTGCAATTGGTTAGTCATTTAGATCCAAATGTTGAACCTTGGATATATCCTATACTTTATCCTCTAGGAAGCAAGGGTTATAGTCTCGATATGATTCGTACTTATACATAGTGACAAACCAACCAGAAATCAAACTGTGTCCAGATCTGCTTTTATGAAATATAAAATAGGACTAAGAGATCTTACTTTCAATCAATTTTTATATAGTGGAAGAATGTTTCAGCAATGGTTAGTTGATAATTATGTCAAAGTTGATAAAGTTAGGTTACATTTTTGTAAAAATAATCAAACAAAATTAAGAAGTGAAACTTACAAAGGATTAATTGATCATTTAGATAAACAAGAAATTGAAAATAATGTACATGTTTGCAAGATGTTGATACTGCCTTCAACATTTATAGGATCACCTCGTAACATGTTAAAACAATATTAATATGCAATGACCATTATGTAGCTTTTTATGGTAGACCAGATTTATTTATTGCAATGACATGTAGTTCAAAATGGAAAGAAATTTATGAAAATTTATTACTTATTTAGTCAGCTTCTAATAAACCTGACACCGCTGCAAGAGTCTTTCATTTAAAAGTAAAAAAATTAATGGAAACTATAGTAGATGATAAACTATTTGGACAAGAAAAGTCCTATGTTTATGTTATTGAATTTCAAAAGCGCGGTTTACCTCACATTCATTTATTGGTTATATTGGAAGAAGGTTCTAAAATATTAAGAGCAGAGAGTGTTGATCGGTTAACTTTTTAAAGTAAAGTTTTTAAATTGTATTAGGTATATCATAATTTTTTATAATTATTCTTGATATTCTTCATTTCATTCTTCATTTTTTTTATTTAATTAATTTTTAATTAATCCAAATTTGCAAATTGACATACACGATGAACCAAAGATCAGATCATTTTAAATTTATTGCAATGTCTTCTTATCATTATTTTCTTTTTTATTATATTATGTATTTCTTTTATTTTACATAATTATACATAAATGAAACATTGTTTTTAGAGGGAAAAATTAGTTGTAATTTTCGAAAAATCGTTTTTTCTTTTTTTGCATTTTCTTAAAGTATACATATTTAAAAATGTGTTTGTAAATTTCTAAGCTGATCCAGTGAAAAATAAATGTGTTATACAGCACAACTTGAAATTTAGTATGCTTAATTTACACATCTAAGTCGAGTAAGTGATCGAAGGATTTTTTTTTATGCAAAACTTTTTTTTATACAGCTGAAAATCGACAGTTTATTTTGACGAAAATCATACTGTTGACTCTGACAGATCACCATTTTGTCGAATATCTTTTTTTTTCAAATCCTTCGATCAATAACAGGATAATCTTATAATAAATGTAAATCAATTTCATTTTTTCATTTCATACGAAGCATACTTGCAGAATCCTGATCACAGCGAAACACCTTTTTTTGGAAGGCGTCGCTTCAATGGCTCACATCAGAAAAGTTTTGGTTAAAAAGCACTTTTATTTTTTTTTTAATTACAGTTTTAACATGTACTTTTAACTAATAAATAGTATTCTTCAAAAAGTTTCATGGTTTTCTAGGAAAAAATTCTTGAAAAAAGCACTTTTTTTAGTTACAACTGGTGTTTCCCCCTTAAGAAATAATAAAATTTGGTGTGCGCTTTAGCGAGCTTTTTTTCTAGTGGGATTAAATTGATTATTTATTTGAATTTGGATTTTTTTGTTTGAATGAGTAACTTATCTCCTAAGTCAAGTATTAATTTTTAAAAGTTTCAAATAGTATAAAGTGTAATTAGCCACTTATCAAGGATTTAAATCGCGTAGTGATATTTCTTGTATGCCATAAAGCGTTGTTCTTGAATGTTAAAAGAACCAAAACGCGTTGTGATATTTTTTTGCTTAATAAGCGTTTTTGGTTTTCAAGCCTAACATTTCTATATCTGTACTAAGCAATGTCGATAATTTTCGATCTAGCGTATATCATAATGTAAACAAGATTTAAATTGTTAAGTTTTCAATTCAATATCGACAGTAAATAACTCATTAAAATAATACTATGTTAAGCAACAAAGGGTTAAAGGTAGCCATTTGTCGAGGGCGAAGCCCTCGATTGTCACTCGTATACAAACATCATTGTAAACAAATTGAAATAACTTTAAACCCGTGTTTCTTACGATACTTTTTATTCCAAAGGCACAAAGAAGGTGCTTTTAAATGCTTGTAGGTTAGGGTCTAAATGTGTCTATTTGTTTGACCGTATGAAAATGGCGTCCGTGTTTTCCCTAACGCGAAAAAAATGCATGAATCAGTTATTCATTCTTCCGAAGGAAAAAAAGACCCTGCATACAAGCATCTAAAAGCGCCATGTTTGTGCCTGTAGAATAAAAACGAAATTTATATTGATTAGTTTGCATTTATCTGTCAGCAGTTATCGCCATGCGAGATTATGAAAATTTAAAATGAAAAAATTTGTTTCGAAAAAATTTTAAAGAAATTACAACATAAAAAATACGCTAATAATAGTTACGGTCTTTCTTCTGTGGAATATGAAAAGTGTGTGCAAAAAGTGGAACTTTTAAAATCAAAAAGGATTCACGTAATTTTAGATATTTACGAAGATTTGACACAATTTCTGTTAATAGTCAACGGAAATTAATAAAACCAATAAATGGAAACAATGACAAAAATTTTTTTTCAGAAAATGAACATGGCACTCTAAATAAGAAATACGTCCGAAGCGAATTCTACAAATGCGGCAACACTCTTATTGAGATGGAAAATGTTTTAGCTTCGCAAATCTCATTGAGCGAAGCTGCTTCCAAGAAATAGCATATTCGGTGCTCAGGGTTATAAGAAGTGTAACTGCAAAACGGGATATGTCTAAAATAAGTGTAAATGCTTTAGAAACAACAAAAATGTAATTCTGAGAATCACAGTAGTTTGTCCTTCAAAAACAAATTAATATAAAATTTCTTGTTTTTCATTAAATAAAAAATCTTGAATTATATTAAATCCATTTGTCATAATTTCTACTGATAATAAATATTGCCAGATCAATTATTATTGATATTACCCGGCTCTTGAACATTGCCCATAACATGTACATCACATATAAATTGATTCCTTTTTTTTAAGAGGACAGGGAATATTCTACGGACGTTGTGACCTCTCCTGTCCCTACTTAGTTACGCCCATGATGACTTTAAATTATTGTTTTTGAAATTGTTTAAACAATGTATGGTCGTTAATTGTCTAATATATTGAAATGTTGTAAATATTACATTGTAAGTATAATAATTTCTAAGATTATCTTAAAACTAGGTGTTTTGATCATAAGAATTAACAGAATTGAAAGATCACTAGAAGTGTCGAGCCTTATATTTAATGTATTGGAAACTTAACAACAATAAGAAGAATTGTTTATATAACAATTTATAATTTCGTTAACAATATTTAAATATTCACCGAGATCGGAGTGTTGCCCGCCATAGATGGCGTTGCGTGTATGCGTATGGAAGGAAAAAGGGCAGAATGGACAGAATATGTGGAAGCACGGACCGGTGTAAACGCTTAGCCTTTGTGGTGGAATAAATTAGCGTAATATTGTTTTCGTAACATCTGAGTGGAACGATAAAGTTCAAGCTTTTGTGAAGGACGATATTATTGTATCTGTTTTAATTATTTAATGAAGTGGTAGCTTATCATTAATATAATAATGCTTGTGGCTGAGTGACCATTTCATCCTTAGTCATACTGCAGCCGATATTCTCAGAATTGGGATGAACGGCTCGCCTTAAAACAGTGGAATTCAAAAAGTTGTGCATAATTAACTGTGAGTAAATCTGATTGTGATAGCGTGCTAAGAACAGGCAAAGTGGCGAATGTAGCGTGACGCCTGACTACTGCGCAAGTCATACTCCCCCTTAGGGGGAGGAGCACCGCCAAATGTCCCTAAGCCAGGAAATTCTCAATCTCCACCACAACCCAACAACGAAATACATCAGCTGATTGCAGCAATGACGATGTTATTGTAACAAAATACGACAATGATGGCTACGGTTAATCAAAATATCACACAACAACCACAACAGTTTTACAATGTGCTTCCCGATTTGTCGCATAACATCGCTGATTTTGATGGTTCTGTCAGGACCGGCGAACGCTAAAGTATGGCTCAAACAACTAGAGTCAACAACCAACCTACATCGATGGACACAAGCAATTGCGTTCGAAACCGCTAGGACTCATTTATCTAAAGCAGCCAAGAACTAGTATCTTGCGAATATTGATACCATTTCAGACTAGAGTTCGTTTCGAAAAGCATTTGTCTCGACGTTTATGTTAGAAAAGTCCCTCACGGAGAAATGGCAGGAGATGCAAAATCGAAACCAACGTCAAGGTGAGAACATAGCGGAGTACTTTTTCGACAATCTTCGTCTCTGTAAGGCAGGGAAGTCCAAGCGTCACTATTTCTACGCTTTTAGTGATAGCGTCACTACTTTCTCTAGGTCAAATTCGGTCTACAATAGAGACTTTATAGTTCCGGTCCTAACGAGGAGCCTAAACCTTTTAAACCGTATCGAGTTGAACGCGAAAAAAAGGGTCACATAAATAGCCCCTTGTCGGATTTTCGAACATCGACGAAAAAAATTTCCTGTCACTACTGCTACCGTAATGTCACTACGCACTTGCTGTTTCTAGACACCCCTGCTGTAAGGCGTTAGGTATGGGATTGGACGAAATTAAGACTCAAGTCGCAGTGGGATTATGGTCCAAGGAAATTAGCACTGCAATTATGAGCCACCCTCATTTTGACGTCGATGACTTCCTGAGGATGATTGTCGAACTTGAGGCTCTGGAGAATTCTAGAAGAACGCAAATCAACGTAAATCGAGATAATTCAGGGAACCAACATAGCAGTAATAGTTTTCCATCAACATTAAAGGATGGTCATCGGAAAGGTTATCAACGAGACAACGATAAGGTTAGCTCACTATCAAATTCGTCTACACTTAAGAGTGCCAGAGCTAAAAATGTAAGTAACGACATTGTTTGTTGCCGATGTAAAGTGTCAGGACATATCTCTAAGAATTGTCCGAAGCCACGTAAAGTGAAATGTTATCAATGTAGTGAACAAGGCCATATATCAAAATATTGCATGAAACCTAAACCGATGTCAAAAGTAGATATCAATGTAATTGAATGTAATAACGCGCAGAATTCGATAAAAAAGTACGAAAAAATTGTTACGGTAAACAAAATTAAATTGATCGCGCTAATTGACCCGCGGAGTTAGAGAAGGATAGTGTTTTTAAAACTGATTCAGTGTTCGATGATATCCCGGAAGTAAAACCGCGGTGGGCTCCGATAACTGAGATCGATTTAGTTAATTAGTTATCGTTAAATGTCGAACAAAAGTTTCTTTAGAGTTTGTTTTGCTATGGATTTGTCGGAGTTAGGATGCACTCATCTTTTGAAGATGGATATTCGGTTAAAACCGGGAAGCAAGCCTCTATATTCAAAACCGTACCCGACAAATAACCAAAAAAGGGAAATAATTAAAAACAAAGTGCACGAGTGGAAACCGGAAAAGATCGTTGCCGAAACAAGTGCTCCTTACGCTAGTTCATGTGTGTTAATTTAAAAACCTGATGGTACGCATCGTTTGGTTATAGATTATCGTGAATTGAACAGTTTAACGGTTAGAATGCATTTTCCACTTTCGAATCTCGACGATGGATTGGAAAAGCTACACGGGGCGACGATATTTGCAGTTCTCGACTTTGCGCAAGGATATCTACAGATTCCTTTGATAGATGATGCCAAGGAGAGAACGGCTTTTATCACCCAAGATGAAACCGGACAATTTGAACGAGCAATCTTTGGATTGATGAACCCAAAGATTTTTGGGTCGTACGGTAATGATCTAGCAATAACTTACTTCGATGATATTTTAGTGCATGGAAAGGGATGAAAGGGAGGAATGCAACCAGGAGAAAGAAAAATTCGAACGATTATGGAATTTCTGACTCCAAAGAACATACACGAAGTTCGAGCGTTCGTGGAATTAACAAGTTCTTTCCGCATGTTTATTCCGGGTTTCGCAAAGTTGATTGCACCGCTTATAGAGTTGTTTAAGAAAGACGCGATATTCATGTGGCAAGATCAGAAACAACGTGCATTTGTCGAAGCGAAAGAAAACATGACTGAACGACCGGTGTTGACTTACTTTAATCCGAAATCACCGCGAACGGAACTTCATAAGGATGCATGCAAAAACGGATTTTGAGCCATGTTGCTACAAGAATTCGATGGCAAACAACTTCATTTAGTCTATGCGATCAGTCGCCGCACTTCGGAGGTAGAGAGGAATTATCGTTCCACAAAATTAGAACTAATGGCAATTGTATAAGCAATGGAAAAATTGCAGTCATTTTTAATCGGGATACTGTTTTGTGTCATTACCGACTGTCAAACGCTGGTACATATCGATAAATTATAAACTAAAAATCCTCAAGTTGTCCGTTGGTTGAATGCTCTTGCGGAATATGATTTCAAAATACGCCATAGACCTGGGGATAAAATGCGTCACGTCGACGCACTTTCGCGTGCTCCGGTCGAGAACTCGTATGAAGATCTAAATGTTGCGGTAATATTAAATACAATGATAATGGAAGAAGAAATAGTAATGTACCAACGAAACGATGAGTTGATAGCACAAAAATTATGATCCTTGAAAGATATGAAAAAGAAAGTACTCATAGGGAAATAGGAGAAGTTAAAGATTATGTTTTGAGAAATGGGATTTGATATAAACAGACTGCAATCGATTGTTTAAAAGAATTGTATGTTGTTCCTTAAATATGAGGAAGGCTCTTGTTATCAAGAACCACGATTTATCAAACCATTTCGGTATAGATAGAACGATTTCTCGTATTTGTGAACACTACTATTTTCCGGGAATGAGGAAATATGTTCGTAACCTTATTGGAGCATATGTGGAATGCCTTTTCACAAAACACAGGGCGGGTAGGCAACCAGCTGAACTTCCTCCGATTCCACCTGGCCGTAGATCTTTTACTGTGGTTCACTTAGACCTCCTGGGACCTTTTGTTACTTCGAGGCGTGGTAATAATGATATTCTGATAGCTATTTGTAACTTGACAAAATTCGCTCAAATTTAGGCCGTAAGAGATACAAAAGCGACCACTACTGTTAGGAAAATAAACGAGTTTTTATTCGCTTTGGGGCTCCTGAACGATTTGTGACAGATAGGGAAACATGTATTACAGCTGATTTGTTTAAAGACTTATGCAACAAACATGGTATCAAATTAAATTTAAATTCGAGCAGGCATGCGCAAGCCAATGGACAGGTGGAACGGTTAAATCAAACCATTCTACCTGCATTGCAAACTATTTTATCCGATATGGATGGACGACTTTGGGATGAAAGTCTTGTCTTTTTAGAGCGAGATAAAACGACCGGACGTACACCTTTTTTCCTAGGGCTGAGCATAGCCCTTCAAGGAACCATAAAATACAGTAAATAAGCGTGAATTATAATTAAATATAAAAATCTATCTTTAGTTATAGAGTAAAATAAGGTAAAGTACAGTAAAGTAAAGTGTAATTGCCATTTTACAATAATATGTAACAATAATAAAAATTTAACTATAAAATTATAAAGTTAAATATTCTGCAAAAGCTAATAGAATTAAAACTATCAGATCAATAAACTCATAAGACACAACATGTTTTATTTAAATAATAAGAATATTAAAACTAAAACTTTAATTGATCTTGTATAAAACTAACAATAAAATACAACAAATAAGTTAACAGTTTAATTACCAATAAGAAATCTCAAATGAAGGAGATTTAAAATTAAAAATAAAAAATGAGATTTTAAACCGTGCTTGCGAAGCTGCATTGCGAATTGAATTGGGTATTTTATTCCATAGTCGAGCAGCTCTGATAACAAATGATTTTTGAAGGGTGCAAGTGCTTTGCGTAGGTATACTAAGTATGTTATTTCTTTCTCTAAGCCTACTGTGGATCAATTCATTTACATTTTTAAAGAAAAAAACTTCAAGAAGATATTGAGTAATTTCATTTTTAAAGATTGAGAAGAGTAAGTTACCCATAAAAATTGTCTTCTGGTTGCCACATTCAATAAACCAGCTCTAATCCTGAATTGTGAAATATGCTCGAATTTATTTAGATTATAGATAAAACGAATGGAAGCCTATAATGCTCTTTCTAATTTAATGTTTAACTCGTTTGTTATATCATCATAAATTACACAGCAGTAGTAAAAGATAGGAAGTATAAGAGACTTGACCAGAAGCAATCTTGTCCAGGTCGGTAAAGATGTCTTACTTCTATATAAGCGTTGCAAGGTCATAAATGTTTTGCGTGAAATATTGCAAACATGCTCTTTCCAGGTCAGGGTTCGGTCCAAAATAAGTCCTAAGTCCTTAACTGATTCACAAAATACTTTAGGCAAACCCTTCACTTGTAAAGGAGGCAGAGAAGACAGTATATTCATAGATGGATTATTTGAAGGACCAAAAACAATTGCATTGGTTTTAGATGGATTAAGAAAAAGACCGTTTATTTTAGCCCAGAGAGTCATAATATCATTATCCATTTGTATCTTCCTTAACATTGAAGTAAGATTAGCAAGGGAACCAGATATGTACAATTTGAAGTCGTCGGCAAATTTATGGTATTTACAATACTTAAGTAGCAATCCTAGATCAGGAATGTATAAATTGAAAAGTAGGGGCGCAAGAGAGGTTCCTTGGGGTACCCCACATTCAACTTTTCCCCAATCAGAAAATTCACCCCTCCCATTCATTACTCTCTGTAACCTATGGTCAAGGTAGGATTGGAACCAGGAACATACTAAATTCGCTAATTAATAAAGTTGTACGTTATCAAAATGCAGCAAAAGAAAGGTACGACCGATCGCGATTAAAAAACGTCCATTATAATACAGGCGATATCGTCGTTATAAAGTAGGCAAAAACAGTGACGGAAGAAAGCCAAAATTAAGATTTGGAGAGGTCACATGGATGACGACAGCGATGATAGTGGAGATGAAATGGGTCCAAAAAAGAATACTGTAGCCTCAACTGAAAATGTATGAGAAAATAAAAATTTTAGTTGAGGAACTAGACTCCGAACAAAACCCGATCGGTATGAATATGCCAACGAATAATATCAGACATATTCTTTTTTTTTTAGTAAAAATTATTTTTTTTTAAATAAGGAAAATTGTATAAATTGTACAACGAACAAAAATAAAATGTTTCTCTTATTTATCTTTTCTTTGGAGCTTGGAGACCAAGCTCGGTCAAGATGACCGATTATTAACAAAATTTGAATATTCAGCGAGATCGGCGTGTTGCCCGCCACAGATGGCGTTGCACAGTGGTTCAAATCGCCAAAAACGTGGTCAAAAGTCTAAAAAGTGCTTAAATCTTTCTAAAAATCGTTACTCGGGGGTTTTTGGGGTCACTGATTTTGAATTTGATATTATTTTTGAAAAAACAAAATGGCGGATCCAATATGGCGGACATACAATGCAAAAAGTGCTTTAATCTTTCTAAAAATTGTTACTCGGGGGTTTTTGGGGTCACTGATTTCGAATTTGATATTATTTTTGAAAAAAACAAAATGGCAGATTCAATATGGTGGACATAAAATGCAAAAAGTGCTTAAATCTTTCTGAAAATCGTTACTCGGGGGTTTTTGGGGTCACTAATTTCGAATTTAATATTATTTTTGGAAAAAACAAAATGATGGATCCAACATGGCGGACATAAAATGCAAAAAGTGCTTAAATCTTTCTAAAAATCGTTACCCAGGGGGTAAATTGTGAGAATCTCGTTAAGACTTTTTGATAGCAGATGCGTTTTGACAACATCGAATATTTCTCTACGAGTGATCTTCAACTCGTCATTACTCGATGTACTTTCTGAAATCGTAAAAAAATAATAAACAATAACAATTTATGTGCCCAGGTCTATAATAACAAAATCTTTTTTCAGAGACGATGATTACAAATCCCGCCAGAAATTCGTAAATTCCAAAAAAACCCGAGTATCGAGTTTCAATGTAATCCGATCAGTTTTTTAAAACTCTCCCGCCATATTGGGTTCGCCATTTTGAATTTTAAAAAACAACATCATATTTGTAATCACCAATCCTGAAAACCACCGTGTATGCAGTTTCAATTGAATTTGATCAATTTTTTACAAATTTACCGCCATTTTGAATACGACATTTTGAATCCGCCATTTTGAATTTTGAAAAACGAACATAAGATTCGTTATCAGGACTCCAGAAAACCCCTAAATATCCAATTTCAATCAAATCCGATCAATTTTTCACAAATATCCCGCCATTTCGAATCCGCCATTTTGAATCCGCCATTTTGAATCCGCCATTTTGAATTAGCCATTTTGAATTTTGAGAAACGAACATAAGATTCGTAATTAGCACCCCAGAAAACCCTTGAGTATCCTGTTTCAATCGAATCCGATCAATTTTGTACAAATCTCCCGCCATTTTAAATCCGCCATTTTGAATTTTGAAAAACGAACATAAGATTCGTAATCAAGACCCCAGAAAACCCCTGAGTATCCAATTTCAATCAAATTCGATCAATTTTTTACAAATTTCCCGCCATTTCGAATCCGCCATTTTGAATCAGCCATTTTGAATTTTAGGAAACGAACATAAGATTCGTAATCAGGAATCCCGAAAAGCTCTAAATATCCAGTTACAATCGAGTCTGATAAATTTTTTTAAAATCTCCCGCCATATTTAAGCCGCCATTTTGAATTTTAAAAAACGAGAACTATTTTACTTACCTCTATAAAACTCTTCCATTTGACAAAATTAAAATCACAAACAACTGCACTTTAAAAAAAAAAATTTAATATATTTCTTTTTTTTGGACTGAGGTAGCAGTCAATTTTTTGATATGTTTCATAAAATGTTTCCATCAACTCAGAAAAAAATACTAGGGTGGTAATAGGTGGTAAAAATTAGGTATGCATTTTTTTCTGAATAAATGTTATCTGATTTAGTAAATTAATTACATTCTTAGTTTATAACAATAATAAAAAAATTTTTTAATTTTTTGTAAATTAATCTATGTCACTATGTTTTACACACCTTCCAAAAAATTCTTTATTTTACAAAATTAACATAGCTCACACGGAGAAAAATGGATTATACAAAAGTCATTGTCTTGGATTATTAAAAGAAATATCATACTGAATATAATTTGTATTATACCATTTATAATCTATAATCTACTTTTTATTGTATTTAAATAATACCAAGTATAAATAATGGATTATAAGAATTATAATTTAAATTCAATTGATGTACAATTCCAGATTATTAACAGTCTAAATTTAACATACAACTAAACTACAACTAAACATTAAATCAAGTTGAAATTTATGAAGTTTAGAAAACTAAACAATTAATTTTTTAAAAACTAATTAAATACTATTATTTTATTATATACTTTAATACTAAAATTCAAAAGTTAATTTATTAACCACTTCGGGAGTATGACGCCAGGGACATTTTCCATGTGGGGCACCTCTCCCCGGGGCAGAGAAATTGAAATCCATATGGGGCTACGTAAAAATTAAAATCAAAAAATTGAAAACTTTTTTTTTCGCTCCTCACCCTGTTGTCAACAAACATCCTGTTGCAGGATGATCCACCGGGGGTCATTTCTATGCTGGGGAGACTTGCACCCATGTGAAAATTAAAATTAAAAAATTGAAAATTTATTTTTGTCAACAAGTATATCGTATATTTTCAATTTTTTATTTTAATTTTCACATGGGTACAAGTCTCCCCCCGCATAGAAATGACCCCCGTCGGATTATCCTGAAACGGGATGTTTGTTGATAAAAATAAGTTTTCAATTCTTTGATTTTAATTTTTACGTGGGTGCAAGTCGACCCCCTCCCCATATAGAAATGACCTCCAGTGGGTCATCCTGAGACGATATATTTGTTAACAAAAATAAGTTTTCAAATTTTTTATTTTAATTTCCATGTGGGGCACCCTTCCCCGGGTTTTTTATTATTATTTTATTTATTACCGTTAACCATAGTTAGTAGGTATTTCAAGTTATCTTTGTTGCTAGATGTTCAATCCTACTGATTAATAAATAAACTAACTCATATTTTATAAGCCAAACTAATATCAGGTACCCAATGGGAAATGCCTATGTAATGCCGATGCTTACTATCGGCGCGGTACAGATCTAGGGTTCATGCCATTATTCAGCCAAACTCTGGCAAGTTAATGCTGGCGCGGTACTGAAAGCATCTTCAATTCAGTCTTATGCCGATACTAATAAAAAAAATAAATTTTTAATTTAAAAAAAAATATTTATTTTTTTTATAATATTTTTAAGAAATTAGTAAATGGATTCGTCGCACCGATCACTTCTAAGACCGTCTAGACTTGGTAAAGAGTGACAAGTTTCTTTTGTTGGTTATGTTTACGAAAGATTATTTAACAGCCAAAACATTTAAGGATCTTCACTCGTATGACGTAAATAATAAATAAACTATATACATGGCCTACATAATCAATCATTATTTTAAATCGCTTCCCCAAATTACTTCTCGAGTGAATAACTTGATCCTGGCACTTTTTGCTCACTACTTCACTGTCCCCTAAAACTCCTAAAATTAATAGAAATACAAAATTTGCCTAGATTGGCATTTCAATGTACACTCTGCGTTTTTTTTTAAAACGCAGTTGTTATCGACGCGGAAGCCCGGAAATTCGATCTATTTTATTGAATAACTGATTATTGATTTTTTCTGCGAGCAAAAGTAGCGCATGCGCGTAGAACAAGAGCTACACCAGCGATATATATAATATTACCCGCGAATATATAAAATACCAATAATTTTAAGTAAGAGAAGTTATTTTATAAACATAAATTATTTCAACATGGATAATTTCAGTTATTAATTTACTAATTTTATAAATCATTTACCCGATAAGTTTTTTTATTTAATTTAACTTTTAATTTATTTAATAAAAAAACTTAAAATAATAACCAAACAAGTGAAATAAAAAAAAATTAAAATAAAATTTTTATTCTACAAAGACTACATTAATAAATAAATAAGCAATATATATTTAGCTTTTTAATGTCAATATTTAAATAATAAATTCTTAAAACTAAGATGTGAAAAATTGTTAATTTTCATACACAATGTTATTTAGTTTTCCATAATTAATATTGAATATTTTTATTTTGCTAAATAATATTTTAAACAATAAAATAATTAAACACTTTTGAAATTAAAAGTATATACCTAATGAAAAAATAAAATTACAAAATCTCAAAGAAATTTGAATATTTTAATTTTTAATTTGAATCAACAACAATTTTGTAATTATTTGTAAAAAAAAGTGTACCTAATTAAATAAAATTAAATAATTTCATTTAATTAATTTCTTTATTTCAAAAATATTCTAACATTATTTTAAGAAATTTTTAAAATTAATAAAATAAAATGTTAATGTTTAATTTTTTTTTAAATTAATTTCATTAACGTTTATTTCTATATTTAATAATTTACAAACATATTTTTAAAATTATTTGTTTCTTATCTGTTGTTAATTTAAAAAATTCAATTAATTAAATTTATTTTAGATAAGAGAGAAAAAGGTTAGAATATATTTTTTGTTCAATTTAATTCATTTTAATTAATTTACAAGCTTAACTATTTTCATTAATATTTTAAACAATAAATTCTTTTAAAAAGCTTGTAATGATATTCGTATTAAATTAAATATTTTCATTTCTATATTTATTATTTTACTAAAATATTAATTTTTTAGTTATTTGTTTCTTATCTGTTGTCGGGTTCTCTCTAACTCGTTTAATTTTATTTAATTTTTAATTAATTTAATTTAATAAGTTTTAATTATTTTTAAGTCTGGAAAAATAAATCTTATAAATTAAAAAATTAAAACTTTATATTCATATATACAATATTTCTAATATTATGTGAATATAATTAAATTAATATTGTTAAATATAATTAAAGTTTAATATCCAAAAAAAATTCTTGAATTATTGTTTATTTTTTTAAAGATATTTAATATTCTGTCAACATTTTATATATTTATTTATTTCTTTCTTATCGTTAATTGAGTTCTATGACGTTTAATATTATAAAGAATTGTTTAAAGATTGCGTAATTTTGTAAAATAATTTATTTCTAAAAAACTTTAATTATATAAATTGAATAAATTCTATTACTTTTACCAAAATGCCTTTCAATACATTATAATTATGTAAATAATTTGTACAATTTACTTTTGTATTAAATATTATTGAAATTAATTATTTAAATAATATTTTATTTTTAAATAATAATATTAAATTAAA
Organism: Ganaspis brasiliensis; assembly: GCA_037103525.1. Classification (NCBI taxonomy): domain Eukaryota; kingdom Metazoa; phylum Arthropoda; class Insecta; order Hymenoptera; family Figitidae; genus Ganaspis; species Ganaspis brasiliensis. The sequence continues at coordinate 11,805 of JAZKLR010000801.1, read as the reverse complement.
GTTATAAATAATAATTAATACTTATTAGTTATTTTTGTTTACATATTTTGCAAATATTGTTTAAGAATATTTATTTAGGAAAGTTAGGAGATTGGATTATATAAACTGTATATCAGTATATACAAAGGATAAATAAATTCTATTCTATTTATTTATTTTTGATAATGAATATGTTCCAGAACTATTAAAACGTAAATAGCATATAATCCAGGTCTGAACCTCCCAAAGTTGTTTCTCTCGACTCTCAACTACCCGTCGTAGCCGAGTGGTATTAGCGTGCGATTACCGCGAGCGAATTCGTCTATAGGGCCGTGGGTTTGATCCCCCCTTGAGCGTCGAAATTTTAATTTATAGGTTAAGTGTTTATATGTATTATAATTGTTAATTAGTCTTAGGTATATAATAATTAAGTGTTTAAATGTACAATTAATCTTAAATTATAAAAATAACAATCTGAAAACAGGATTGTTTTTTTCCATACAATCGTACGGAAAAATTACAGTTATGAAATATTATTATTATATTATTATTATTATTATTAATATTCTTTATTCAAATTTTTTTAAAACTATTATTATAACTTATTATTATTATATTACTATTATTATAAATAATATTATATCAATCAATGTTCGTCAAGCTTGTTCCTATAGCTTGTGTCGGTAGATTTGTCAGCCACACAGGATATCCCAAAAAAAAAAAAATTGACTTCGGCACAATTCAGATTTTCTATGCAGCCAATATTATGCCAGCATTGGCAGTCGGTACAGCCTTAGTACCGTCAGACAGTACAGGACCTTGTTATCATCCCAGTATTATGCCAGTACCGCGCCAGACCTCGCTGCCAGTACCGCGCCGACATTGCCAGTATTGGCGCAGTACTCAGCCGATGCTTAATTTCCTCTTGGGTATAATTTCAAAACTATAATACTAGGATGAGTTGTTTTATACTCCTGTTAATTGTCCCACCGTCAGTGTTAAAATATTATAATTCGTATAATCCAGATTATACCTGTTATAATCCATTTTTCTCCGTGCACTTTTGTCGTAATTTATAACATTTTAAAGTAGCTGCACTAGTTCATGAAAAAACGTGTATCGATTAATTACGTAATATTTGTCTGTTTGAACCGCTGCTGTCGAGAAATGAATAAAACTTTGATCTAACTTTTTTCGTTTAAATGTGGGCAACATATTCAGCTTTAAATATGTTAAATTTTTCAACATTCCAACAACTTTCATTTTTTGACTTTTGGCCACCTTTTTGGCATTTTGAATCACTGTGCGTTGCGTGTATGCGTGTGGAAGTAGAGAGGGCAGAAAGGCCAGAATATGTGGAAGCACGGACCAGTATGAACGCTTAGCCTTTGTGGTGGAATAAACTAGCGTAATATTGTTTTCGTAATATTCTTGTAGAACGATAAAGTTCAAGTCTGTTTGAAGAACAATACTATTGTATCTCTTTTAATTATGTAATAAAGTGGTAGCTTATCTTTAATATAATAATGTATGTGGCTGAATGACAATTTCATCCTAGTCATACTGCAGCCGATATTCATGAAGCTAGAATCGTGGGGTGTGTGTTTTTGGGAATAGCCCCAATGAAAAATTTCTGGGTTATGCCGATGCTTACAACTGGCGCGATACCGCGCCTGTTGTTTCTGCCAAGGATTAGCTTGCCAGAGTCGGCGCAGTACTGGCTGTAACGCTGTATCAGTACTGCGCCATTATTGATTTCCAGTATTGGCAGTCAGTACCCAGTTGGTGCAGTACTGGCTGCAACGCTGTATCAGTACTGCGCCAATATTGATGCCCAGCATTGGCAGTCAGTAACAGCCCAATGCTGGCGCGGTACCGCGCTTCTTATTTCTGCCAAGGGTTGGCTTGCCAGAGTCGGCGCGGTACAGGCTGTAACGCATTATGTGTACTGCGCCAATATTCATGTACTGTTTTGGCAGTCACATTTCATTTTCGATTATTTTAATTGTTGTTGTAGTATTTTATTACTTAAAAAAAAATTGAAACACGTTATTCTTATAGATTAAAGTATTTTCAAATAATTTTTTTTAATAATATTATTATAATTTTCAATCTTTATTGTTTTCAATAAAAGTTGCCATATATAAAGATTTAAAAATTAGATAATTCAAAAGTGAATCCTCAAAAATGAAAAGTTAGAAAATTCTGAATTCTTTATATAGACTAAAACTAGCACAACTTTAATTGAATGTTTAATTTTTATGAATATTATTCAAACAATTTTTCTTATTAATTATTTAGGCAGAGTTTACTACAGTTTAAAAAATATTTATTAAAAAAAGTAAATGGTCCTCTCCTTAACTGATCTGAAATTCAAATATTGGTTTTTGTAAATATTAAACTAAGCCAGCGTGGCTGTGGGGTTTAAGCGTATAACATGCGTCCGAAGGGTCCCGGGTTCGATCCCAACCAGAGTGCGATTTTTCGTTTTATATAATAGTTTCAATTGTTTAGGTATAGCGAATATTAATCATATATGTTAAAATTTATTTAAACAAATTAAATTAACTAATAAAATCTTAAAATAAAATTTGCAAGACGAAGTTTTAATTCGATTAATGAAATAATTGTACATAATAGTTGTATTCCAAAAATATAAATTTTATTTTTTTCCCCTTGGGTTATTTGATTCCACTTTTCCGCCCGAATTTCTCCTTGACAAAATACGCTTATACTGTTCACCAATAATGCGTTAGCCCTGGCAGGGCCATATTGCGCCAGCCATGGCAGTCAGTAGCGATCGTCGTTATCATCCCAGAGTTAGGTCAGTACTGCGCCAGCACTGGCAGCCAGTACTGCAGTAGTATTTGCATTCGATACTGTACCAGTACTGGCATACTGTACTACGCCAGCCCTGGCAAGCAGTACTGCGCTGGTACTGGCAGTCAGTACTAAATGGCGTTACCATCCCAGAGTTAGGTCAATACTGCGCCAGTACTGGGTTACAGTACTGCGCCAGCCTCGCATAATACTGGCCAGTACTGGCACGGTACCGCGCCAGTTGTCAATTTTCCATTGGGAGACAAGTGTATTTTTGTTCGATTATAACAATTTTGCCAGATAATTAGATGGTTTGCTTACAAAAAATGAGCAGGTAGGAAGAAAATGTAAGTCTCTGTACGATTTTGTGATTTATTCACAATTTATGAAACATCTTTAAATAAATGGAAATAGATCAATAAAATATTCTGGACTAAATTGTTAGAAAAAATACGGAATATGGCAAAGAAGTATAGCTTATATTATTTTTATTTGTTGATAAAAACTGTTGCTATTTCAAGCACATTATCCATCATATCAAACTAGTTTTTTTGTCTAAAAGAATGCCATCAAATAGAGCTGCCAAACATTTTTTTTTACTAATTTCATGTTTAAAAATGGTTTAAATAATAACTCCTGAAAAATTAAAAATTTGCCAAACAAGTTTACGGTCATATTTCTAATCAAAAGTAGTATAAAATTATTAATAAGATAGGGGAGGGTGGTTCCAAACCGACCCCATAAAAGGCAAAAGCCAAAAAGGTGCCAAAAACTTCTTTGATTGCTGAGGTCAAACTTTTTTCAGTAAAGGAATCATTTTTCTATGTTTCCACTGGTTGCCGAGGCTCTGGATCTCCCCAATGAAAGATTGACAACTGGCGCGGTACCGCGCCAGTACTGGCCAGTATTATGCGAGGCTAGCGCAGTACTGTAACCCAGTACTGGCGCAGTATTGACCTAACTCTGGGATGATACGCCATTTAGTACTGACTGCCAGTACCAGCGCAGTACTGCTTGCCAGGGCTGGCGTAGTACAGTATGCCAGTACTGGTACAGTATCGAATGCAAATACTACTGCAGTACTGGCTGCCAGTGCTGACGCAGTACTGACTTAACTCTGGGATGATAACGACGATCGGTACTGACTGCTATGGCTGGCGCAATACGGCCCTGCCAGGGCTAACGCATTATTGGTGAACAGTATAAGCGTATATTGTCAAGGAGAAATTCGGGCGGAAAAGTGGAATCAAATAACCCAAGGGAAAAAAAAATAAAATTTATATTTTTGGAATTTCATTAATCGAATTAAAACTTCGTCTTGCAAATTTTATTTTGAGATATTATTAGTTAATTTAATTTGTTTAAACAAATTTTAACATATATGATTAATATTCGCTATACCTAAACAATTGAAACTAACTATTATATAAAACGAAAAATCGCACGCTGGTTGGGATCGAACCCGGGACCCTTCGGACGCAAGTTATACGCTTAAACCCCACAGCCACGCTGGCTTAGTTTAATATTTACAAAAACCAATATTTGAATTTCAGATCAGTTATGGAGAGGACCATTTACTTTTTTTAATAAATATTTTTTAAACTGTAGTAAACTCTGCCTAAATAATTAATAAGAAAAATTGTTTGAATAATATTCATAAAAATTAAACATTCAATTAAAGTTGTGCTAGTTTTAGTCTATATAAAGAATTCAGAATTTTCTAACTTTTCATTTTTGAGGATTCACTTTTGAATTATCTAATTTTTAAATCTTTATATATGGCAACTTTTATTGAAAACAATAAAGATTGAAAATTATAATAATATTATTAAAAAAAATTATTTGAAAATACTTTAATCTATAAGAATAACGTGTTTCAATTTTTTTTAAGTAATAAAATACTACAACAACAATTAAAATAATCGAAAATGAAATATGACTGCCAAAATAGTACATGAATATTGGCGCAGTACACAAAATGCGTTACAGCCAGTACCGCGCCGACTCTGGCAAGCCAACCCTTGGCAGAAATAAGAAGCGCGGTACCGCGCCAGCATTGGGCTGGTACTGACTGACAATGCTGGGCATCAATATTGGCGCAGTACTGATACAGCGTTGCAGCCAGTACTGCACCGACTCTGTCAAGAAATTTTATTACAGACCTTGGCAAAAACAACAGCCGCTTTACTGTGCCATTATTGGGTCGATATTTACTGCCAATACTGGGTATCAGTATTTGCGCAGTAATGATATAGCTTTATAGCCAGCACCGACTTTGTTAAGAAATTTTTTTGACAGACCTTGGCAGAAACAACAATTGCAGTACCGCACCAGCATTGGGCTGGTACTGACTGCCAATACTGGAAATCAATATTGGCGCATTACTGATACAGCGTTACAGCTAGTACCGCGCCGACTCTGGCAAGCCAATCTTTGGCAGAAACAACAGGCGCGGTACCTCGCCAGTTGTAAGCATCGGCATAACCTAGAAATTTTTCATTGAGATCTCAAAAAGGGTGGTATAAAACCGACCCCCTATTTTTATTGCAGGAAATAGAGAAAACAAACAAAATTTGGAACTTGTATTGTAATTTGAATTAAAAAAGAACAAAATAGAATGAACTTAAATTACTTTTACTTTATTTAAATGGGTGATTCTCCGCGTAGCGCACAAATTTACTTTCCCCATGTTTTGAAAGAATAATCCCAAATAATTTTTGTCTTCTTCTATTATTTCAACGTGAAAAGGTAACTTTTATATTTATAAACAAAAACCAACAGATACTTTTGTATAAGTAGTAGAGCTATGCCGGTTCCAAAACAGTTACCCTATAGGAATCTACCTTACCGGCCGCGAGTAGAAATATGTTTTACCGGGTAGGAATCTGTTTTACCCTATTTACCGACCAGATGGCGCTGTGTGGGGGATTCCCCGCGCCATTTTGGATTTTTAACCCCACTTTTGCGCGGGAATTTAAATTTTAATCCCACTTTTGAGCGGGAAGTTAAATTTTACCCCCACTCTAAGGTTTTTCAAGCGCTCCATTTTTAATTTTTACCCCCACTTTTGCGCGGTAAGTTTAAAATTACCCCCACTTTTAGGTATTTCAAGCGGGGATTCCCTACTTTTGAGCGGGCTTTTAGTCTGTTGTTAGTGAGAATTCTACGTTACCGACAGTGATTTTAGTGAGTTAGCACACCGGCCACTACTGATAGACGGCGCTGCAATCGAATCGCGCCAAGTTTAACTTAAAATGCTAACCCTTTTAATTTGCATAAAGTGTTATGTAAGAACTAATTTGCATATCATTAGTATGCAATACCACCCATGCGGCTAATTTGCATAAATTGCGTATTGTTGTTAACTTTTCCGAAGAACTAATTTGCATATCCTTAATACTACCAATCTAATTTGCATAAACTGTGTATTGTTGTTAACTTTTACCTAATAACTAATTTACATATCATTACTATTCAACCACCCAATTTGTCTAATTTGCATATCACCTACTCCCACCCACCTAATTTGCATACGCTATGTATTGTTTTTAACCCTTTTCTACAACTTACCTACCACCCACCACTGAGCCACCTTTTTTGCATTCACCCACCACTATATGTTTCCATTGTATCTACCCTTTCCCCCCCCTCTAACCCCACCCACTTCACCCACCGCCTACCACCCATCTAGTAGATGTTTTAAATATCTCGATTCGATTCTCAACACCACCCACAACTCACCTGCGAAACTCATGTATTGGGACATAAATTTTCAAAACACCACCCACTTTTACATGTATGTTATCAAATTTCAAAAATCATAATAAAAATCGTGAGGAATCAATGGAAAGTGATATTAACGCTCGGGCCTAAGTGGGCGACTCAAGTGGGTGGTTGGGAGTGGGTGGCGCAAGGACCCAGCCCACGCAACTCAGCGCGGCATGTTGCTGCAGGCTGCGCGCATGCTTCCCAGAGTCATCGAGTGTGGGGGGACTTGTGAGAGTGGGAGAGCCTCTAATATATAGGCGTTCGCAAGAGATGAAATCTTATTTCGCTTCAGAGTTTTGTAGCAGCAGGTTCTCTCCCAAGAGCAGCTCCGTAAGTATTTCTAGCTTTACAGATTTTGTATATTTTACCAGTAAAATAACAATTCGTTGTTTATAATAATGTTTTTTAATGTTACAGATACACAGATATAGTTTCTGCCTACTTCTCTAGGAGGTTCACAGTTGTTAATAATAAACTCTGTAAGTAATTCAAAACTTTGTTTATTTACAAATAAAATAATAATTTTTTTTTATTTACAAATGAAATAACAATTTTTTGTTTATTTACAAATAAAATAACAATTTTTTGTTTATTTACAAATAAAAAACAATTTTTTGTTAATAACACCCCCCTCCCCTTGTGCTGTTATAGGTACACTTGTTACACTGCCTACTTGGATAGGACGTACAAATACACTAGGCTTCAGCACTTAGTTCCGTAAGTATTACTATCTTTAATAATTTTGAAAAGTTACTAGTAAATAACAATTCATTGTTTACAACATTTTTCTCTTCTTCTGTTTTAGGTACACAGTTCTAGTCTGAACCTTATTTCCTCTGGTGTGAAAATTTAGCAATCTTCAACCCGACTTCAGTGAGAACAACGCAGCACGTTCCACTTCTGTATTTTCAGCTTCTCTTTCAGCCTTCTTTTACAGCATTTTTTCAGCATTTTTTCAGGCTTTTTTCAGTTTTCTTTTTCAGTTTTCTTTTTCAGATTTTAGAAAAAATTTGTCAAAATGCTCCAGTGTAGAAACAGTGTACAAAAACGTTTTGCCTCTGCTGACAGTGTAGATGAAATTTGTGAATGTTCCGCCAATTTCATTGACACTGCTGAATTAAACTTATGCTCTGTAAAGTCCAAACCGGCTAACGCTCGTCTTATTAGTGCATTCGAATGGCAGCATAAATGTAAACAGCAATACGCTATTTTAAAAAAATTCTTTAATAGATATAGCTTTACGGTTCCTCAGAAACAAAAAATCTTAAATTTACTAAACAGAGTGCATTACTTGAAATGTCATTTTAATTTATTAGAGAAGAGCGGCGCCGGTCTCAATAACTCAAATGAAACAATTAAGTGGGTTGACACGGATACAGCCTTTAATAATCAATTACAGTCGGGAACAATAGTAAATTTAACGCATATAGATGTTAACCAGTTCTTAGACGATGCCTTTGTTCTCTTCAAAAATCATGTCGAGACTTGTTTGAACACGCTTGGTCCGGTAAAAACGTACACGGTATTGTACGCCAAATTTAAGAAAACCCTACCTGACGGTTCAGAAGAATTTTCCTTAAAACACTTTGCAGTTAAAGCGAGCGACATTTTACCTTCAACTCAGTTAGATGAATTATATAATGTTAATGTAAAACAGTTAACACTTAGAAAAATGGAAGAATTCGAGGAAAAAGAATCCCATTGGACTCTTGACTCTATCCATAGACTTGACGTTAACATTAATAAATTCAGCCCCTTGCACGCTAGCTCTTTCATCAAGCTACCAACTGTTATTAAACAAAAGACTGCTTGCGTCAATGTTTTTAATTAGGATAATGAATGCTTCAAGTGGTCGATTTTATCAGCATTGCATCCAGCTTCTTCTAATCCAAATCGTTTATCGAATTACAAAGACTATAAACATAATTTAGATTTTACTGGGATTAAATTTCCTGTAGCTCTAAATGATGTTGCAAAATTCGAAACATTAAATAAAATTTCAGTCAATGTATATGGTCTTCAAAAGCTTAATAATGATTTTAGTGTAACACCATTACACCTTACATCACAGAAAAGAGATTCTCATGTGAATCTTTTACGCATTGAAGAGCATTACATAGACGAAAGTTTGAATGTTGAGGAAGATGCTTCTGATGATAAATCAATTCTTTCAGTAAACTATCATTATGTTTGGATTAAAAGTTTGTCGCGACTTGTAAGCAGTCAATTGTCTAAACATGATCACAAGACGTATATTTGCGATCGCTGTTTGCATTATTTTCATACTGAAGAAAGACTTATTCAACACACTGAAGATTGCAATAAATTGAATAAAACTAAAGTAATTTTACCACAGTCTAATAACAATGTAATTCAATTCAAGAATTTTAATAATAAAGAGCGTGCTCCATTTTTCACATATGCAGACTGCGAGAGCTTATTGCTTCCTGAAAAGGAATCTTCAACCTTAGGTGATTGCACAGAAGTATTTCAAAACCATAAACTTCTAAGCATTGGATACTATTTAAGGTGTTATGACGATACTTTGTCAGTATACAAAGCATCACCTAAGGATAAAGAAGATCCTGCAAAATGGTTTGCTAAAGAGTTAAAACAGATGTCAGAGGATATTGAGACTGTATTTATGGTTACCATTCCGATGGAGAACCTAAATGCAAGTCAACAAGCTGCTTTTCGAAGCATTAACATTTGTCATATCTGTAAAAAGTCTATCGCGCAAGGGGCTGTAAAAGTTAAAGATCATTGCCATATAACTGGGAAGTACAGGGGGGTAGCAAATCAAGATTGTAATGTCAACTATCAGGATTCAAGAGCTATTCCTGTAGTATTCCACAATTTAAGTGGATACGATGCCCATTTCATTAAAAAATCCATTGCCACTGAGTTTGAGGGTAAAGTTGACCTCCTCCCCATTAACAAAGAAAAATATATTAGCTTTACCAAACATGTTCAAGGGAGTATTATCCACTTTCGATTCATTGATTCATTCAAATTTATGGCATCCTCTTTGGATAAATTATCATCTTATCTTCCTCAACATAATATAATAAATTCACAATTTTCTACCTACTCCAAAAATAATGTAGAACTGTTAACCCGAAAAGGAATTTTTCCATATGAGTATTTGGATTGCAGGGCAAAACTTAATGAGGCACAACTACCTCCAATAGAAAAATTTTATAGTACATTAAACGATTCGCATGTCAGTAATGAAGATTATACACATGCGCAAAAAGTCTGGAATGCCTTCAATTGCAAAAATCTCTGCGATTATGTATATTTGTATATGAAAACAGACATTTTACTACTCGCAGATATTTTTGAAAATTTTAGAAACCAGTGTCTTATTGCGTACGGTTTAGATCCAGCTCATTATTATACAACACCTGGGTTGAGCTGGGATGCTATGTTAAAGTATAGTAATGTAAAATTGAAACTTCTCACTGATATAGATATGGTTATGTTTATTGAACGTGGCATTAGAGGTGGAGTAAGCCAGTGTTCCAATAGATATGCTAAAGCTAATAACCAGTATATGGAAAAATATAATGAAGAAGAAGATTCAACTTACATTATGTACTTGGACGCGAACAACCTGTATGGTTGGGCTATGATACAAGCACTTCCCTACGGTGGTTTTAAGTGGGTGCCAAATGTAAAAATTAATTTTAATTTTAACGTTGAAGATGATGCTCCTGTTGGTTATATTTTAGAAGTTGATTTAGTCTATCCCGATGAATTACACAACAATCACAGTGATCTGCCATTTTGTTCAGAACACTTAAAACCACCAGGATCAAAAGAGACAAAGTTACTAACTACCCTTCTACCGAAACAAAAATACGTTATCCATTACCGTGCACTGAAGCAAGCTTTGGCACATGGTATTAAACTTACACATATTCATAGAATTTTACAATTCAAACAATCTGCTTAGTTGAAAAATTATGTGGATTTTAATACCATGATGCGAACGAACGCTACAAATGATTTAAAAAAAAATCTATTTAAGCTAATGAATAATGCAGTGTACGGTAAGACAATGGAAAACGTACGGAAACGAGTTGACGTTAAACTTGTAACAAAGTGGGGGGGTATATATGGAGCTGAAGCTCTTATATCTAAACCTTACTTCCACTCGCGAGCTATCTTTAGCGAAAATTTAGTTGCGGTGGAACTTAGAAAAACGGAAGTGCTTATGAATAAACCGATCTATATTGGTCTTAGCGTTTTAGACATTTCCAAAACACTCATGTACGATTTTCATTACGATTACATGCGAAAAAAGTATAATGATAACTGTAAATTGCTCTATAACTGACACCGATAGTCTTGTTTATTACGTCAAATGTGAAAATATCTATTCTGATATGAAAGCAGATATTTCTAAATTTGACACTTCTGATTATTCTGTTGATAATATACATAGAATGCCGCAAGTCAATAAAAAGTTTTAGGTCTCATGAAAGATGAGTGTAGTGGGAGAGTTATTACAGAATTTGTTGGCTTACGGGAGTAAAATGTATAGCATTCGAGTAGAGGATCAGGACTTTATAAAAAAGGCTAAAGGTGTTAAGAGGTAGTTGTGAAGGAAAACAATTACCTTTGATGACTATGTCTACTGCTTAAAAAATGTTGAAATGCTAGCTAGAACACAATATTGTGTCCGGTCAAAACTCCACAATGTACACACATTAAAACAGACAAAAATAGCTTTAAGTCCGTTTGATGATAAAAGATATTTAATAAAAAATAGCACGGACACCCTCGCTTGGGGGCATTATAATATAAACAATTTAGATTCTAATGATGTAGAAATGACACTAGTTTAAGCAAACTGTTTGTAAATTTATTGTAAATTTATTGTAAATTATCTTTGTTATTATACATTTTATTATTACTTATATTTGTAAATACTTAAAGAAATGAGAGAGGGAGAGAGAGAGAGAGAGCGAGAGAGCGAGAGGATTATAAATGAAAACTATATCTATATTAATTTTTGCCTACGTCATTTATAAAACCTTTATATACATGCTTTGCAACTCTGTTTTACTTAAAAATTATTATTTGAAACTAGAGATAAGGTTAATAACAGATACTACATAAATATTTATTTTTATGAATTGTTTATTCAAGATAACTTTAATATATTACATTTTATTACATTCTGAGAATTAGTTTTACATAACCTCAAAGTTTCATTAACATGACTTTAAC
>JAZKLR010000800.1:0-135397 GCA_037103525.1 Ganaspis brasiliensis | reverse complement strand
GATAAGTATTATACATCTAATTCGAACTTATTAACTTATAAATTCTTCTTTCTAATATTAATTTTCAACGTTTATTTATACTTATAGGTCATCGACTTCAATTATTCGTTGCTCTGTACTTCTTCTAATTTAATTTTAAATATATTCGGTTTTCAATAACACATTATAAAACTTTAACGGTGTTACCATGTAACGGAAAATAATTAATTTTTTTTAAAATACTAAATAATTTTAATTAATATTTTGATGTTTATTTTAATTTTTTTTTAAGTACACCGCACTCTCTTTATATGAAGGTTCGAAATATGACATTCTGCGAATAAGAAGAAAGGGGAATTAGAGTTGAGCCTCGAGCATGTTGGGACAAAGACGTAAGAGGGGTAGCAAAGGACAATGCGTTTCGAGCGTTTGTTTACAATTCGCTATATGAAAGACTCAGCCCGAAGAGTTGCATATAAAGAGAGTCAGGTGTATTGCTAGAAGTGATTAATTAATTTACATATTATTTTTATTTTTCAATAAATATAACCTAAAGATGTTATGGAACTTTTTTTATCAAAACATTGCTTAGAATACGACAAAATTTAATTTTCTTCAATATAATTAATGCTCTCTGAGAAATCCTATTAGAATGGGACGATTTCAATTGTTTTAAGGGTTTTAAGAAACTTCGCGCGTGTCGGTACGCGTGAATCGTGCCATGCGAATATCAAAAACCTTTAAATAAACCAATTATCAAATGCATGCCGTTTTTTCTCTCAACGGAATATTATTCCGAAATCTTCAAAGAATAATTTGGTATTTTTTTCATTTAGAAATTCGATGATGAACATGATTTTTTATTAACTTTTTATAAATAACCAACTTTTTAAACAAGTTAAAAGCAAAATGTTTACGTAACAAAAAATTTCAAATAAACTTTGATTCAAGACAAAAAGAATGCCACTTGGATCATCCAAATCGGTCAATAAGTTTGGAGATATTAATTTTTGAAAAAAAGTAGTAATAATATTCAATTGTTAATAACATGAATAAAATTTTTTTTGCAAAATCCTTTTAGACAGTCATTTTTAGCATAAAATATTATAAGAAAAACAATGTTTTACCAAAAAAAAAAAAAATTATTGAATTTTAGGTGGCACGTTTCAGAAATTCTGACTCACATGGCACTTGTCAACTTTTGATAGAGTTCGCGGCAAATTTAAATATGTCCATTTGAGTTGGAAAATTTAAGATTAAAAAATCGGGCAAGTACACTGAGAGAGATTTCGTTTGACATCTGAATTGTGTACTATACAGCTGTCGTACCTAACCTTACGCGCAGATTTAGTTCTAATATGATACAGTTTCTGCGCTTTGTGGGACGGATACTGTACTAAAAATGTTTGTACCACAGAGAGAGACAGAGTCTGACTTCGTTTGGCGCTGCTGTCGCTCAATTTTATTTCGACTTGCGAACTAAAAAAAGTTCGGTATCTGTACCGCATTTAGCGCAGCTGGCGTACGTGAAAGTACCAATACTGTTGAAGCATATATCGTTCTCTCTCTTATATTCTTTAACCGGGGAATCGGTAATCTGTACTTAAACAGAAGAAAGACAAGGCATCCTAGAGAGAAAAGGACATAAATTCAAAGAATGGACATTTAAATCCATTAATCATCTAAGAAATTAGACAAGAATTTAGCCACCTGTTTTCTTATATTTTGATTTCTCAAATTTTATTCTATTTCAATTCTTATTTCAATTTTAATAATTCTATTTTTCAATATGTACTTTATTGTTCAAATAAATTGATTTTATTAGGAATCTCAGATTTGATTTTATTAATAATTTATAAATTTATATCAAGCTTCATCATTAATTCCTCAACTCACCTGAACAATAAACATTTAAAGTTATACAAATAAAATAATAATTCCAATTAATTATAAAATTAAAAATTGTAATTTTTCTTGAATAAACAAATAATAAACCCTAATCAATTATTGAATTTAAATATTTTATTTTCAAATCAATAACTTCAGAAATTAAAATTTTTCACTTTTTTTAAAATTAGAAAATTTAAATGTCTTCAAAGACCAAAGAACATCTATTTAGATCAGAATTATTTTCATTTAAACTTACGTTATAAAATCAAAACAAAGTTTCTTCAACCAAAGCAATCAAAATCAATCTTTCAAATCTAAAACAAAATTTTATTTATAAATTAATTTCTCATATTTCAATTTCAAATTTCTTTATTTTTCAAATTTTTAACCTGCCTATAGTCCCTAAATTTTGAGGATAAATCTATGCCCTACGCTATTTTCTTTTAATGTATATATTTTTTATGGTTTATTGACAACCTAATTTTTATTTATTATGCTCAGAAAGTTGGTTGTCGCCAAACCTACAGCAAACCTAACATTACACGGAGGACTGGGAAACATAAATTTCACAAACTCTTGGTACATGTCATAAGCATGGCTCGGCCATTCCCCACAACACTCCACTTTTTGTCAAATTGTTTATTGAATGTTTATCATTCAAGAAGGAATCTTTTAAAATCAAATAATCCTGGATGGTTACCCGGTATGTTAAATAAGAACATACAAAGCTCCAAAAATATGTTTGAATAGTAATTCTTCGAAAAATGAAAAATAATTCAAATCGAAATATTTTTCGGCAGCACCTCACCTTCAGATAAGTATCAGAAAAAGAAAAGAGACCCCCCTTGTAAATTCGCCTGTTTATATACTATCGACCCCGGATATGCTAAAAGTCAAATATCTCTCGCGTCTTAGATATTTTGGCGCAAACTGTTTCTATTACTTTAATTTGCTCTTATTTATTTGGGATAATTCCTTTTACCAATAAATGTAGAAAAACGTATTTTTTACATTTAGTACCATTTTTGAATTTTTCATTAATGATGGAAATAAATGAATAACTTTAAAACGTAGCTCATATTAGAGATAATAACATTGTGTACCACATTTTGTATATATTTTATAAATAAGTAAAACAATTAAACAACAATAAAAAATTAAAAAGTTTGCCTAACAAATAAACGAGAGAACTAACCTCAACCACAATCCAAATGCGTATCATCGAGAGGCACCAAAATAACTTATATCCTTGCTTATATTCATTATTAATTAAGTTAAATGATTTGTTTTTATCGTATTTTAAAGTAAATTTAATGAAATATATAAAGCGAAGAAAACTGTTAACTATATTACCAATTTTAAGTAAACTTTCAGACACAGGTCCACTTTTTTCTTGCTTCGCACCTATTGCATGTAAATGTTTTCGCACCACAAGGGCTCCACGCCAAAGGAAATTTGTACAAAATCCATTCGTACATATTTTAAACAAAAGCAAATAAAAAACGTCTTGGCACAAAGTTTTGTCCTTCCCATCTTTACGTTTTCATCGGTTTTTTATTGATATTTATATTAAACTACTAAAGTTATGACAAGACACGACAAAGGAACTAATAAAAATACGCAGTGTTTTTCTATTGTTTTTATTTTAAAATAAGAAAAAATATAATTTATTTCACAATTTCTTTTGGGGATTTGAGAATTGACATGTTTTTTATTTTACTTCCTGATAATTTTGAGATAAAAAGTGCATGTCTTATATTTTATTTATACACGATTATCCTTTGTCGTGCTCACATGAAGATTTTTAAAGACACTTATATTTTAATTATTATTAATAATTATATTGATGTAATGAAAAATTGCATCGATAAAAATTGAACTTTTTGAGTTAAACTTTAAGAATATTAATTGAATAATTAAAGATAGTTCTGTTTTTATGAGTTATATCATTTTGAAGTTTGGTACTCAGGGGTTAGAACATACAGAATTGCTGTTTTAGTAGTTAAATATTTTTTTTATGTAAAATTTGTGTACAAAATTATAGTCTTTTCTTATGGGTTATAGTTAAGGGATGTTTAAATAATATTTTCGTCCATTATTGATAATTAAATGTTAAGATGTTTAAAAGATATAATACGAAGACATAAAATTGCCCACTTTCCGGAGAATCACCCATATATAATCTTGTGGGACTTTTAATAAAATTAGGCGAAATAGTTAAACTGCTAAAGTGGCGAAAAGGAAGGAATAGCGCCCTCTATCGTAGTATAACAATTAGGCGCGTAATTCAAAAGTGAAATTTATTATTAGATAACCAACACTCCCCTACAATAAAAATATCACTTTAATATTTTAATTAAAAAGTCCAAGTCCTTTTGCACAAAAATCATGTTTTGGAAAAGCAAGCGATTTCGTAAAGATGTCGCCACCATCTCCTCAGTAGCTCGATATTCCAATTTTAGCGGGTAATTCTGTATAGCACTCCTGATGAAATGGTGTCTAATGTCGATGTGCTTGGATCTAGAGTGAAAGGTTGGATTGTCTGCCAACTTCCGAGCAGATTGATTGTCATTAAACAAGGTGATGTGAGCCAACTTTTCGCATCCAAGTTCCTTCAGAAAAGTGCTGAGAAAGATAGCCTCTTTTGCAGCCTCGGAGAGAGACATATACTCGGCCTCGGTCGAGGATAGGGCAACTGTTATCTGCTTACGTGAGGACCAGGAAACTGCGGCTCCAGACATGATAAAAGAGTATCCAGAATAGGATCTTCAGTCGACGACGTCATTTCGCCAGTCAGCGTCAGCATATCCAAACAAGCCCAGGTTATCCTTTGAAAATACGAGTCGCCGATCTGATGTCCCCTTTAAGTATCGCAAGATACGTTTAGCTGCTTCCCAATGTTGTAGTCCATTCCGTTCGTTGAACTGGCTCAAAACGTTGACTGCATGTGTGATGTCGGGTCTAGTTCCAATTAAAATATACATCAAGGCACCGATGAGTTCACGGAAAGGAAATGATCCAGACTCTTCGGAATCCAACGCAGCTTCGAGTTTTGTACCAGTTGCAAGCGGAGTTTTAACTGGTTTGCATTGAATCATGTTAAATTCGGCCAAAACATCTCTAATGTAACCACTCTGACTAAGAGTGATCTTTTCGTTGTCTTGTTCGACTTGTATGCCGAGACAATAATCAACTTTACCGATGTCCTTGATTTTGAAATGATTTGATAGTCCTCTCTTGATTTCGGCCACTCTCTTCGAATCGGACGAAGAAATCAAGATATCATCGACGTAGACTAGTACGTAAGTTCGATGTCCGTTTCGAAGATCGACATATAAGCAAGGATCAGAACTCGTAGCTTTCAGGTTCATTGATTCTCAAGTCTTGTGTAGCTTGGTGTGCCATTGACGACCAGCTTGTCTTAAGCCGTAAATGGCCTTATTCAATTTACACACCTTGTTTTCTGATCGAAGATCTATCAACATGTGATTTGCTTTCTCCACGATGCTTCCCTTCTTATCGATTTCGATGATTTTTATTATAGCTTCTTCCAATAGATCAGGTTTCTTCGTGAATATCTGAGTATCGATGTCGCCATGCAGGTAAGCCGAAGCCAAGTCCAATTGTGATATCTTTAATTCGAACTTCGCTGACAGAGCCATGAATAATCGGAATGATTTAAGTCTGGCGACAGGAGCGAAAGTGGCGATGAAATCGACTCCTGGTATTTGTGAGAATGGTTGTGCAACCAACCTGGCTTTTCGTCGACTCAGAGATCCGTCAGGGTTGTATTTATTTCTCAAGACTATCCTGCTGCCTATTATTCTTGCGTCAATAGGTTTTTTGACTAGAGTCCAAGTATCGTTCTCGATCACACTTCGAATTTCGTTGCAGATGGCGTCAAACCAGTCATCTCTATCAGGACCTGAAGTGGCATCTTTCAATGATATCTCCAAAGCACTCGCTGCTATATTCACGTCGTAGAATTCGTCCTGTTCATATCCTGACACGTCGTTCAAACTTTCTATCGCTCTGAAGTTGTCGAAACCTCGAAAATCTGGCTCATCGTTAATGGATAATTCAGCGCTGTACTGTCTCGGAAAACCAAGAAATGCAAGATCGTCGTCAACAGGTGTTGAAATCAATGGGTCCACAACGATGTCTAAGTGTTGACGATCTATTGTAGGAGTGGAGGTAAATCTCCTGATGTTCCTGTCAAGTTCAAAATCTGGTTCGAAATCTTCATAAATCGATTCGGATTTAGAAAAGTCCATAAATTTGATGTCGCGGGATAAAATAATTTTTCTGTCTTTTGGAGACCAGACGCGGTAATCTTTTGAACGGTCGGAGTATCCGACAAATGTCCCCTCTATACCTCGTGCATCAAATTTTCCTTTGTTAGGATTTTTATCTAGAAAAAAGACTTTGTTACCGAATATGCGCAGGTGAGAAACATCAGGACGTCTTCCAAACCACCTCTCGTACGGAGTTCCTTCAGGGATTCCTTTTCATCGCGCGGATTCTACCAGGGTTCTGTTTTTGCGCTCGGCGACACCATTTTGTTCCGGCGTATACGGAACGGTCAATCGGTGATGAATTCCCTGATCCTTTAAGAAAATACCCATTTTCTGGTTTTCGAATTCACGCCCGTTGTCGGATTGTATAGATTTAATTCGTTTACCGGTTTGATTTTTTACTAGATTTTTAAACTTGATAAATTTGTCGACGGCCTCACTTTTGTTTTTCAAGAAATAGACACTGCACATTCGACTATGATCGTCGATAAAAGTAATAAAGTAACGCTCACCTCCAATCGAGTTTATTCTCATCGGTCTACAGACGTCCATGTCCCAGTGAGAAATAGTTGCTCGATTCGATGTCAACTCGATATCGATTCCATCGACAAATCATCGATGATCGAAACGCAATATGATTTTGATGTAAAATCGATGTTACATTAAGAGGCGCTGTATGTACTGTTTTTTACCAAAAAAGCAGAGCGCGATTAATTTTTAATAATTTGGACCCTGAATTCACAAAATTTCCAAAATATGTAAATCGACGTCGAACCGAAATCGAATCATTTTGGCTTAGTTTTTTACATTTTCTGCATTCCTTACGAATATATTGTCAAAAACTAGGAGTTAGGCGTAACTGCGCAACCCTGATCGCTTCTACATGATATTTTCCATCTTTTATAATTTTTTTGGTTTTTTTAATTGATGTTAGTGGTACGTATCATCTTCTAAAAACTGTTTTATATTTATTTTAGGTAAAAACAAAAAATTAAGTTTATTTTCATAATTGACATTAACTAACACATTATTAGTTTATTACATAAAAATTCCTCAAAATTATAATAGCATTATTTGCACCTCCGGAGGCCGATTTTTTTTGCATAATTCACTGAGAAAAATGGATGTTCACCCGTAACATCTAGATGTTAACGCGTAACATATTTATCATTTAACATAGGGACAGCTACCTAGATATCAAAAATCTAGATGTTAGACGTTATTACCTAGCATCTAATTCTTAACATCTAGATATTAAAGTTTAATATCCAGATGTTCAACGTTAATATTTTTCTCTAAATATTTTTTCGTGTTTTCGATCAAATTCAGATAAATCCGAATTTTTACTTAACAGAGTTTTTTGGTTTTAAGTAAAACTCCTGGTATACTGACTGCCCACACATGTATATTTAAGATTCTTTTGGATTTTTAGGTTTCCGGTGATTCAAAATGGCGGAATCCGCATCTACCGCAAAACGCCTTCTTTTTTAGAGTCAACTTCATGACATTAAGATAAACGTTTAATATAACATTTTAGATGTAAAAATAATTTTCTTCTCTTTCAAAATACTTCCATTTTAATATGTTTTAATGTTTAATATGTTAGGTTTAGATAGATATTTATAAAAATAAATCAATAATGAAATAAAATCGAAAATGTTCATTTTTCGACTTTTCCATTAAAAAACCCCCTTAATTTTAAATTTTGCACAAGCAACCTTCATTTTGTTCGGTCATTTGCAACTTCAGTCAAATAAACATTCGATGTTTCAAAAATTCTATCAAAAAAGCAAAGAAAAATTTAGGTACATAGAAATTCTAACCATCGAAAATTCGGTCAAGTGAATATTCTGAGATTTAATAATTTTCCTTACTTAAAATTCTGTTAGGTGAGAGTTCTCGTAAATGAAAATTGTGTTGGATATATAAATTCAGAAAACTAAAAATTCTGTTAAATAAAAATTCGGATTTATTTAAATTCGTTAAAAAATAAATTAAAAAAAACTAAGACAATTTTTGCAGAAAAAAATTTCGCGGAATTTTTGTGTAGATACTGTAATAGTCTACGCATAAATATAATATAAGAGGGGCTTAAATGAATCTGACCGTCGATCGCATTTCGATCACTGTTCGATAAATCGAAATTTAAGTGTCCAAGTCGAGAGTGCCAACTTTTAGCGTCGCTTTTATGCTTGTTTGTTTCTGATATGGCGTAAGGAACGTTTGCACTTTCCTGCAAGTAAAACAAGTCACCGAGTCGATCAGCTGTGAACAGAGTTTGTCCGTTACCGTCACTTATTATAGCGCACTTATTATTAAATGTCACTTCGTAACCGTGATTTACAACTTTAGCTACCGAAATTAAGTTCGTTCTTAAGTCCGGAACGAATAGCGTATCCTTTAATAAAACCTTTTTGTTACTGTTATTTGCAATTTCAAGCTGGATATCACCTTTCGCTTCTACTGCGGTGGTACTGTTGTTAGCTAGTTTTAAGTCACTCACTTTATCTGTCACACTTAATAAGGCACTTTTATCATTGCAGAGGTGAGTGGTGCAACCGCTGTCAATGCACCAAATATCATCGGAATGGTTCACTTTCTTGTCTACGAAAAAACAATGAGTTGTTTCACAATTGTTGGCATATTGTTTTTGCTGATTCTTTTTAAAACGACACTCAGCTTCCTTGTGTCCTTTTATGTTACAAAAACCACACTTATATTTCGGTTTCGGTTCAAACGGTTTACCTGTGTTGACATTGTCTCGATTTCCGGTCTCATTTCCGCGGTTGTCGACCTTACCTTTATTCCAGGGTTTTTGGTTAGGTTTCGCAAACATGGCGGCACCACTGTCGCGCGTTTCACTCTTTGTATAAGAGCATTATGGACAAGAGATCGTCGTGGATGGCAACATACATGGATTGCAACTTATCGACGGCATCAAAGAATTCCGCTAAGTGCTGTTTTATGTCGTCGCCATCTTGCATTTTATGTTGAGTTAGACGTTTCAGCAAGGCGGCTTTTCTCGCGGGTCCTTTCGAAGCATAGATAGTTTCCAACTTGTCCCAGACATCATGTGAGGTTATGCATCCTTTTATCTGTTTCAGTTCGGATGGACTTATGTATTGGATCAAATCTGCCTTTGCTTTTTGATCTGCCTTCAGCCCTGTCGAGCCTGGGCTTGTTGCAATTCTGCGCCTTCGCCTTCTACTACTGGCTCTTTGGTTTTGCCCGATACGTACGTCCAGGTCACAGTGTGCCTCAACCAGTCGCAGGTGGTCTGAAAATGTAACAACAAACGGCTAATGTGGAATTGTCCTAAATGGCTCCCGGATTCCAAATTTTCAAGATTTGTAATCCTAGCTGCTCCACTTTTTTATTTTTCTACGTCGGAGTTCCATATTTATAATGAAAACGCCTGAGAGGCTATCAACTCAAGAAAATGTCGGAATAAGACGTGTCATTACGTCTTATAACTATAAATGTCGATATACCCAACTTTGTTAAAGGCGAAATACTTTTTACCAACTCCTCACCACCAAGGATGACAGAATTGTTTATATAAATGAAACGAAATTTTATCCACGATAATTTTAACCACCTTTTCGTTCTATCTAGCCCTCTATAAAGCCACTTCACCCTGCCCCCCTCCAATTAAGACAGAATTGCTTATTGAAATGAAACGAAACTTTATCCACGATAATTGAAAATTATATTTATACTCAACGTTAAAGGGTCTTTGACTACCCCCCCCCCCCCGCTCTCGTGGACCACCTATGATTCCCCTTTATGATACTATCTTAATCAAGAGGAATTTGAAATAATTACAAATTTACCTACCTGTATTAATTCCTAATAAATTAAGACTGCTTTTCTGCCATAAAATAAGACTTTTAAAAAGGCATCCTCTAACTATTTGGAGGGTACATAGAGGGGAAAGGTGGTTAATGAGGGTGGAGGAAGTAGTCAAAGATCCTACAACGATGAGTATCAATAACATTTTCAATTATTGTGGATAAAATTTCGTTTCATTTATATAAACAATTCAGTCATAATTTGGAAGCGGGGTGGGGTGGCTACATAAAGGGCTACATAGAGGTGAAAGATGGTCAAAGAGGGTGGGGAGGTAGTCAAAGATCGTGCAACGATGAGTATTAATACCATTTTTAACTATCGTGGATGAAATTTGGTTTCATTTGAATAAGCAATTCTGTCATAATTAGGGGGCGGGGTGGGTGGCTTCATAGAGGGCTAGATAGAGGGGAAAGGTGGTTAATGAGAGTGGAGGGGGTAGTCAAAGATCCTACAACGATGAGTATGAATAACATTTTAAAATATCGTGAATAAAATTTCGTTTCATTCCAATAAGCAATTCTGTCATCCTTGGTGGTGGGGGGTTTGGAGGGGGTATCCATTGCTGAAGAGTATTTCGCCTTTAACAAAGTCGTGTATAGCGACATTTACAGTTATAATACGTAATGACACGTCTTATTTCGATATTTTCTTGAATAGATAGCCTCTTAAGCGTTTTCATAGTAAATATAGAACTCTTTCGAAAAAATATCAAAAAGTGTAGCAGCTAGGATTTCAAACCTTGAAAATTTGGAATATGGGAGCCATTTAGGACAATTCCACATTAGCCGTTTGTTATTACATTTTCAGACCACCTGCGACTGGTTGAGGCACACTGTGAGGTATCGTTTCTGATGAAAAGCGCTTCTGCCTGGATTTTCCACGTGTCGTAATTTTCGCGTGAAAGCCTTTCGAGTCGCGTCACACTTGAGCAATGCGCCATCCTCGGCTATGCTCTTTTCGGCTTTTTTGAATAGTTTCACTCACGAGGGAAAGTTTGTATAATCGTTTACGCGTTAAAGTGTATTTCGCGTCCGATGTGGCCCATAACCTGTGGGACTTTTAGTAATAAATTAGGCGAAATAGTTTTAATAACTTTTCATGAGAAAAGGCAAGAAACTATATCAATCAAGGTTACAAGATTACTGAACTATTAAAGTGGCGAAAAGGAAGGAATAGCGCCCTCTATCGTAGTATAACAATTAAGCGCGTTATTCAAAAGTGAAATTTATTATTAGATAACCAACAAATCTAATAATTTTAACCCACTTCGCTTAAAAGTCTAAAAAAAAACCGCCGATACTTCGAAGAATGTAACCCGTTTAGCCCGAAGAATTGTTTTACCAATATTTTTAATTTTTGAATAACGAAGCACTTTTACATAATTTATACAAATACGTAATTCAAGAAGCAACTTAAAGTCAGCTGTCGATAACTAAAAATGACTATACAAACTCAGGGTGTCTACTACCCGGCAAGAAGGCTGGAATAACCTAAAATTAATTTTATTACTTCTACTTGGGTCGAGGACATTTCCACCAAAACCCAATTGACCAAATTTGTAATTGGCCGAAATTTAATTGTCCGAATTTGTAATTCTACAAACTTGCATTTGTCAGAATTTGCAATTCCCCGAACTTGCGTTTGTCCGAGCTATTAACTTCCCGAATTTGTATTTGTCATAACTTCCAAATCATCAAACTGACATTTGCCAAAACATTTAAATCGACGAAATTGCATTTGTTAAAATTTTTATCTCCTCGAACTCGTATTCGTCTGAACTTTTAAATCCACGAACTTGCATTTGCCAGAACTTTGAAATAATCGAACTTGCATTTGTCAAAATATTCAATTACCAGAATTTGCATTTGTCCGAACTTTGAAATCACCAAATTTGCATTTTTCCGAACTTTGAAATCACCGAACTCGCATTTAGCAGAATATTCAACTCTCCAAATTTGCAACTGTCAGAACTTCTAAATCCCTGAATTTGCATTTGTCCAAACTTTAAAATCACCGAACTTATATTCGCCCAAATTTTGAAATCTCCGAATTTGTAATTGTCCGAACTTTAAAATCACCAAACTCACGGTTGGCCGAACTCTTAAGTCTCCGAATTTGCATTTGGCCGAACTTTTAAATTACCGAACTTGCATTTTTCCGAATTTTTAAATCACCGAACTTGCATTTGTCAAACTCCTTAAGTCACCGACTACTCGTGTCCCCGAATTTGCATTTGTCCGACCATCGGAAAGTAGGTTTTCTAAAGGAGTCTTTTGATTGGCTGGTAATGTTACCGGTAAATTTACCATCCAATCATAAGACTCCTTTAGAAAACCTACTTTCCGATGGTCGGACAAATGCAAATTCGGGGACACGAGTAGTCGGTGACTTAAGGAGTTTGACAAATGCAAGTTCGGTGATTTAAAAATTCGGAAAAATGCAAGTTCGGTAATTTAAAAGTTCGGCCAAATGCAAATTCGGAGACTTAAGAGTTCGGCCAACCGTGAGTTTGGTGATTTTAAAGTTCGGACAATTACAAATTCGGAGATTTCAAAATTTGGGCGAATATAAGTTCGGTGATTTTAAAGTTTGGACAAATGCAAATTCAGGGATTTAGAAGTTCTGACAGTTGCAAATTTGGAGAGTTGAATATTCTGCTAAATGCGAGTTCGGTGATTTCAAAGTTCGGAAAAATGCAAATTTGGTGATTTCAAAGTTCGGACAAATGCAAATTCTGGTAATTGAATATTTTGACAAATGCAAGTTCGATGATTTCAAAGTTCTGGCAAATGCAAGTTCGTGGATTTAAAAGTTCAGACGAATACGAGTTCGAGGAGATAAAAATTTTAACAAATGCAATTTCGTCGATTTAAATGTTTTGGCAAATGTCAGTTTGATGATTTGGAAGTTATGACAAATACAAATTCGGGAAGTTAATAGCTCGGACAAACGCAAGTTCGGGGAATTGCAAATTCTGACAAATGCAAGTTTGTAGAATTACAAATTCGGACAATTAAATTTCGGCCAATTACAAATTCGGTCAATTGGGTTTTGGTGGAAATGTCCTCGACCCTTCTACTTAATACTTGAATTTCCCTTAATTTTATGATTTTGCATTATGCATTAAAAATAACAAAATTCTATTCCTTGTAATTCAGTTTTTGAAAAAATGCCAATAAATATAAGAATAAATCCCCAATTTTTATATTACAAGTCCATGAAAGTGTCCATGTAAATGTAATTCTTTTCTTTTCAAGGCTTCTTGCCGAGTACATTTGGTCCATTAAATTCCCGGCTATTTCTCGTTTTAATAATACATTAAATTTCGGAGTGATCCGATGTTACTCAGGAAAAAACAGTGTCTACAGCACAAGATATAAGAAACTGAAATTGATAATACATTAAATTTTTTTCTGTTACAAATAAAATAAAATATAAGTGTGTCTTGTAGTCTGTACCAACAATTAATTTTTGAATTGTCGTAACTTGAAAAATATTCAATAACAACATTTTCTGATTTCAGATAATAAAAACGGCACCTTTATGAAGTTAAATCAATTACAATCCAAACATCGATATTTTGCTTTACCTTTCCTTGGAGCGCGTCACAATTATTATTTTATTATAAATATATTATTAAAATAAGAAAGAGTACAGAAATATCTTCTAACCTTACTTTTCTCATTCATAAGAATTAACGTTTTCGCGATTTGCGACATAATGACGCTTTCATACCTTTCAGGGAACTTTACTTTTGTCTCATTCTACTGCACAGCAGTGGCAAAAGTTTGTCTCGTTCTCGCACTACTATCCGCGAGAATATTCAAGGCCCCTGGAAAAAGTCTGACTTTCGTTTTGAATACCTGAGTCAAAAAAATTGTTAGAACTTATTAAAAACTTATTATTATTATTGAAAAACGGAAACAATCATCAAAAAGCTTGGAATGTTCTACATATGTATACGGAAGGTAAATAATTATTAATGTTTTTATAAACAATAATAGAAGACCATGCTATTTTCCGTTCTAACAGGCCGATTTAAATGAATCAAATTTGGGGTCATAAAGAATAAATCCAATATTAAAATTAGCCTGTTAGAAAGAACGCGTCTATTGTTTTTCTAATAGATTTAACTATTTCTTTAACAATAAGACTTTTTTTTGTCAAAACAAGTGCATGAAAGGTTCCAATATGTTGCAATGTTTACTACCGAATATTAGCCCTATCATAAAATAGACCCTGGTTTAGTCTTTCACCGCGACTTAAGTCTTTCAAGAAAAAAAGATTTTGAGACCTGGTCCGGGTCAATTTTATGACATGGTTATAATTCGGTAGTAAAAATTGCGGCACACAGATACTTTTCGTGCATTTGTTTTCAACAAAAAAACGCCCTTATGAAAAAGTGTGACATGAAAATAATGACACGGATGCGTGTCATTACTTTCGTGTCATCATTTCGCGACCACACGAAAAAAATGACACGGCCCACACAGCACAATTCCTTGCCTGAAGTTTGAGCGAAGTTGGCACTGCAACAACTGGAACAACTTGCGGCAAGTATAACCTGGTTGGTAATTGAAAACTTTCCTCGCAAGTTTCAGGAAAGGTTCTAGAAAAGTTCGAATTAAAGGTAAACAATTTTTTTTGTGTGGATTGAATGAATTTGTAAAACATCATTGTGACCCCTATGGGAGGTTTAAAAAAATCTATTGCGCCGCCCTAGCTATCATAGAAATCAACTGCGCAAGGCCTAAAGTTGAAATTTGCAGTGAAAGTTTCCAGCAAGTTTCAAACGTCAAACTTTCTGCACAAGCGGACATTTTGTTGGTTAGGTCAAGTTTTCGTAATGTCAAGTTTTCGTAATGTCAAATGCAAACTTGCGAAGTTTGCAGTGCCAACTTCGCTCAAACTTCAGGCAAGGAATTGTGCTGTGTGGGGGGAGAAAATGACACGGCAAAGCATACATAAAAATGCCAGGATGCGCAGACGTATTCTACACTGAGAAAATAAGCCTCTAGCCAATTTCTAGGTTAAGGGACTCTGAAAAAAACAAACAAGATACCGGCGATCACAACCAAACTTCAAGGTTAACAGTAGCATTTAATCTGCTAATAATAAACAAAGTGCTTTGCAGGTGCTATATCAACAACCTCTCTCTGCTAAATTTAATAAAAAATTGGTTATATTTAGTCAACTTATTTTCTCAGTGTACTTATTCTACAGCACATACGGCTGCGCAGTAAATTTTTTCCTCCCCAAAATGGTGCACAATGTATGTTTATACGAAATTATTATAAAACTAATAATAATAAAAAGTTTTTTAATGGTGCATTCTTTGCTATGTGATTTTTTTCGTGTGGTCGCGAAATGATGACACGCAATGACATTATGAAGTAATGACACGCATCTGTTTCATTATTTTCATGTCACACTTTTCCATAAGGGCGTCTTAAAGAAATAGTTAAATCTATTAGAAAAACAATAGACGCGTTCTTTCTAACAGGCTAGTTTTAATATTGGATTTATTCTTTATAACCCTAAATCTGATTCATTTAAATCGGCCTGTTAAAACGGAAAATAGCATGGTCTTCTAATATTGTTCATAAAAACATTAATAATTATTCTTTTTTTAAAACTCCAAAACCGCATTGTTCGGAAAGGCTTAAGGAATAATCAGTATATTTTTCAAATTTTTTCGACAGCTTTTTTCATATGAAATCGTGTTCCAAAGTCGACCATTTTCCGAAGCAGTCAAAAATAGGGTATATTTTGTTCTGTTTTTTAACACCTGTCAGGAACAAAAAAATTTGCTGATAAACGCCCTCCGTATACTTATGTAGAGCATTCTAAGCTTTTTGAGGATTGTTTCCGTTTTTTTCTAGCAATTTTTTTGACTCAGATATTCAAAACGAAAGTCAAACTTTTTCCGGAGGCCTTGAATATTCTCGCGGATAGTAATTATATGTCCTGGACGGTCTGGGCACATAACTAGTGCGAGAACGAGACAAACTTATGCCACTGCTGTATAGTAGAATGAGAGAAAAGTAAAGTTACGGGACGAAGTATAAAAGCGCCTTAAAATTTCATTCTGCTTCGGTACGGTGGGTTTTAATGAAGTTCAACCCAAACATGCTTGCGCCTCCTGTTTTTTTCCTGAATCTGTTTCTGGAATGCCTCTCGATCATTTTGATCTGGAAAAGAACAAAATCGCTCTAGCTGATTTTGAGAAAACCCATTTTTTCTTTTAAATATTAAACAACTTATTTTTAAGAAAATAAATCAAAGCAAGCATTTTATTAGCCTTAGTTGTTAAAATCAGCAGTAGAAAAATGGCTTTTTGTGCTGAATTTCTTGCGACAACTAAAACCCATAGAAATTAATGAAAAACCTGTACATAATTTAGGTTTTTGCATATTATTTTTTGTTATAGTTATAGTTTTTATATATTTTGTTCTTTTTCAGACAAAATGATCGAGAGGCATTCCAGAAACAGATTCAGGAAAAAAACAGGAGGTGCAAGCATGTTTGGGTTGAACTTCATTAAAACCCACCGTACCGAAGCAGAATGAAATTTTAAGGCGCTTTTATACTTTGTCCCGTAACTTTACTTTTCTCTCATTTTTCTCCCCACAGCACCTAAATTTGCCTCAACTTTGCCAACCTTTCCTAAAGTTTTTAAACTTGCAGCAAACTTTCTGAAAGTTGCGGCGACACTTGAGGAAAGGTTGGCAAATTTGAGTCAAGTTAAGGTGCTGTGGGGGACTACACAGCAGTGGCATAAGTTTGTCTCGTTCTCGCACTAGTTATGTGCCCTGACCGTCCAGGACATATAATTAGTGTGAGAACGAGACAAACTAATGCCACTTCTGTGCAGTAGAATGAGACAAAAGTAAAGTTCCCTGAAAGGTATGAAAGCGGCATTATTCCACGGGAAGTTTCCAACTTCCTGGAAGTTACCACGGAAAGTTTCTAGGAAATCTCAAGAGAAGTTTGCAGAAAGTTACCCTGAAGTTTAAAATCGCGGACATTGCCGTATGTCTGGGAGGAGATGCAAGCATGTTTGGATTGAACTTAATTCAAACCGATCGTGATCGGGCTAATCAATTTTCTGAATTTCGATTGATCAATTGGCATACAATATATTCCATCAAACTATGGTATGGTCGTTCTCTTACAATGTGCACATTTCATAAAAATTTTTATAAGATTTACAAGTATTTTTCCTTTCCCGGTGTTATTAGGCGAGCTGCCGATCTCACATCATACATTTCTTGATAGAATAAGAGTTAATTTAAAGCATTTTAAAAAACTTTTAAATCTAAGAAGTACAAAATTTCCTGCATGAGGAAGCAAAAAATAGATTATTTTCATAAATTAAATTTTTTGAAAGTAACACGTCATAACCCTACTGAAAAATCCTATATAGGATCCTACATAGGATCCTATATAGAATCCATATGGATTCCTATGAGAATCCACGTAGGATCCTATATAGGATCCTATATAGGTATTGTCCTATAGGAATCCACGTGGATTCTCATAGGAATCTATGTGGATTCCTATAGGTCGCCTATAGGACAAGTCCTATATAGGATCCTATGTGGACTCTCCTATAGGAATACATGTAGGATCTCATATAGGATCCTGCATAGGCGTCCCAAAAAATTTTTGTACACCCTCCTACATATGATCCTACGTAGGTTCCCATATAAGATCCTACATGGGTACCCCCAAAAAATTTTTTTGTACCCCTTCCTCATGCGCAGTCGTCTTTTACGTATTCTACAATACTTACGCCTGCGCAGTAAATATTTTTCGTCCTTATAATGGTGCTTAATGTATATTTGAATAAAGTTATTAAAAAAAAACAATTAATTCTGTGTACATAATTTTTTTTGGGCGCCCATAAAAGATCCTATATAGGATCCTATATGGGAACCTACGTAGGATCCTATGTAGGGGGGTTTACAAAAATTTTTTTGGGACGCCTATGTAGGATCCTATATGAGATCCTACATGTATTCCTATAGGAGAGTCCACATAGGATCCTATATAGGACGTGTCCTGTAGGCGACCTATAGGAATCCATATAGATTCCTATGAGAATCCACATGGATTCCTATAGGACAATACCTATATAGGATCCTATATAGGATCCTACGTGGATTCTCATAGGAATCCATATGGATTCTATATAGGATCCTATGTAGGATCCTATATAGGATTTTTCAGTAGGGAAGGGACCGTGTACAAATTATGTAAGGGCGTTAAAGGGAGGGGGTGTACCAAATCCTTACGGATTCTTACAAGGGGGGAAGGAGAGAAGAATTTCTTACGTGAGGATATATATTTTGAACATATTAAAATTTGAAAGGATATCTATTAATTTTTTTAAAATATAATTATTGTTATAAAATTTATCAAGTATAAAATATATAAGGGGCATTCCACGTGGCATATTCATTCAAAATTTTCTTTTGCTTGGTATAATTTTTTCTGATTCTATATGAAAAAATAAGAAAATACATATTTTTTTATTTTCTTATTGAATGAAAATTACAGAAGTTATAAACTTTTTAAATTTAACTTTGTCAGAAACAGAGGCGTTTGCCAGGCGTTTTTCTCCGTTATTATTAGAATCTTGGAAACGAATTAAATTTATATATGAATTAGTGAAATATCATTAATTGTTAGTGAAAAACTACAAATTTATAGAAAATATTAGAAGTTTTTACAAATTTACTTAGTAGACGACTTTTCATCATTTCATTAGTAGTTTTTGACAAATTCAGATTTAGAGAAATAATTTACTTAATAATATATTAATGTTAACTATTTTTTTATAGGGTTATAAACAACTCCCATAAATTCAAAAAGAAATAATAATTTTTTTAAATAACAAATTAATAGTTCCTTTAGGATTTTTCAACAAAATTATTACATATAGTCAATTTGCGAATATTCATAGATAATAGATATAGTTGTAGTTTTCTTACCTTGTTAAGTTTTTATTTTGAAAGCAATAAAGTATTTAGAAAAATTAACCGTTACTACCATTTAAAATTGTTTAAACAAATTTATTTTTAACAATTAATAATTCTTTACAAATACTCCTAGAAAGACACAACTTTTTCCTATAATTTTACAAATTATTTTTATATATGAAAATGTTTGTTTTAATGTACCTAGATATTATTATTTAAATAAATTATTATTATTTTTATTATTATTACATATTGATTCAAATTATTAATGAACTGTTTTTATTAGATTTTAATTATTACTTAAATAAATTACTGTTAAAGATAAGTTTTGAAAAAGCAATTATAACAGCAACTATTTGTTTAAATAATTTAAAAGTAATAATTTATAGTAAATAATTTTAATTTTTCTAACCAGAGCTCACTAATTTGTAAAATTAGAAAAAATTTGGTCTTTCTTGGTTTATTTTTAAATAATTAATACTTATTAACAATAATTTGTGTAAAAAATTACAAACGGTAATTGCAGTTAATTTTGTTGAATATCTTACACTGAGAAAAAAATGCTATTGAATCAATTTCATATTGGTTTGATCTAACAAATGTCATATTCAATATCGTTCGAACAAATATGTAATGATTTTAATAGTGCGTACTTTCATTTTTAATATTATTAAAACTATAGCATATACTATTGTTTATAGAGCATGATGCTATAAAATGAATGTTGCTGCATTTTAATTTTTATTGACTGTTACATTAAAAAGAAATAGTTTAGTCCTTTCATTTAAGAAAATTAATTTATTGAACCAAAAGCAAAAGATAACTGTAAAATAAAAAAAATTCGATCTTTTTCTTATTCAGCTTTATTTTACACCGGCTCAACCCCTCCCTTTAAGGGGTTTGGAGGTCTGGAACTGTTGTACACTACCTAATTTCACCGAACATATTTATTTTTATTTCAGAATATATTTAATTTCAGTGAAAAACATCTAGCCGTAGATATCACGAGACGGTCACCCATATAATCTCTAACCAGTAACCATGCTTGACCTTGCTCAACTTTCGTGATCGCGAGGCCCGAGCCGCTCCGATACCTGGTATCGAGGATTGAAAGAAATCTTATTTATCTTTAATATACGCTGACTGTTCCAAAATATTACTTTACCGTGTCCTCAAGATTTTCTTAATAATTATAATAGTTTATGAAAATGTCCCTTCATTCGTCAAGTTGTCGTTTTCTCTAAAGATCCTTTAAAAAATTGTATTTTTGAATATATGTGACCGCGTCTTTCGAGTAAAATGAGTTTAAAGTTTTTCATTAAAATATACTCGATTACTGGGAATGTTGCATATTAATAATTACCCAGATAGATGTTTCTAATGTAATTTTTTCCGCTGAACACGATTTTCGTAATAAAAGAATTGTTTAAACATCGCTGTTATTGTTATAAACAAATTATGTTGCAAAAATCAAATGCTTAAAATTTCAAATCGAATTTAAACAATTTCTAATTGATCTAGAGATCTGAAAATTTATATGCACATTCAGAACTAACAACAATACTATAATTCACAATCTATTATTGATCTATTTAATTAGGTGGCTAATGACGGGTATACATGAGGGTCATCTCCGAGAGTTAAGATTTAATTTTTCGCAGATAGTTTTGATATTCATATTTAAGGTTCAATGCAATAATTATTTGTTTAAAACAGGAATAATTGTATCAAAAACTTTCAAAAAAAAATTGCAATTTTACAATTTAAAAAATTCATAACCTTTTAATTATTGATTTTAATAAAAAATACCAAGAATCATTTTTCTTTTAAAAAGACCTATATTTTCATTAAAAAAATGTTGTCAGAGTAAAAGTTAAAAATTTTGTCGGAGTAAACATTTTTTTTCAATTTGCTTAAAAAAGTAAAAAAAAAATTTGTTTTCGATCAGAACTGATCGCATTACATTATTAAGACCTTGAAGTACACGAAACCGTCAGAAACCAAAAATCGATTTTTTTGGTCATAAGCACCATTTTTTCAGACGCAGTGACATAATATACTTTGTTTTAAATTAAAAAATGTAAAAATGCATTTTATTATTTCCACATTTTATATAATACAATTCAATAAATAGTTTTACCGATCTATTAAATATACTCTCAATTTTATAGCATCTGTATTTGAACGTATCTGAATATGCCGTTTATAATAACAAAAGCAGGTGCTATTGATTCAAAAGCATATTGCATCATCTGAAATATATATTTTGTCGCTTGGGTGGTAAACCATACCATTTCAGGCACGCGTTCAAAACCATACCATTCTGCGAGTGCACTGGAAAACATACCGTTTCGCAAAAGTATTGGAAACCATACCATTTCAGCAAAGATTTGAAGAACATACCATTTCGAGGGAAGACGTTTTTTTGTTTTATTTTAGGTTGGCAGCTTTTACAAGATTTTTTAAATAAATCTGTAAATAAATTTCAACATATTTCTCTCGTTAATTAATACTA
Organism: Ganaspis brasiliensis; assembly: GCA_037103525.1. Lineage (NCBI taxonomy): Eukaryota > Metazoa > Arthropoda > Insecta > Hymenoptera > Figitidae > Ganaspis > Ganaspis brasiliensis. The sequence continues at coordinate 113,882 of JAZKLR010000800.1, read as the reverse complement.
CTATTTTTCATTTTATACAACTTAACTATAATACTTTTTTTTATTCATTACGAGAAAGTACATTTTTAGTAACCAAATTATCGTTTATATTAAATTTTTTTTAACATTAATTAAATAATATTTGAATTACCTTTTTCATTATTTTTCTAGAAAGATTTTATGATAAAAATTATTAATTTCTTACCTAATTATTAAATTAAATAATACAAATCAAGAAATTATATTTATTTAATTTTATCACGAAACTCTTTATACAATATATTTTACATTAATTGTGATATTTCTAATCTACTACACGGAAGAACTTTTGGTTTTAATAGTTAATATTATAATATGTATTTTTACAAAATTTCGATTGTAAATCAGGATATAACTGTATAATGGTATTTTATACTACAGGACTAGAAGAATATACTTTTTTAACAGTTAATATTTATATATTTTAAAATTTAAATTTACTATTTAAAACTGGAAAGATTGCTTTTTTTAAAAGTAAAATGAAACTAGGAAAAAGTATAATCTAAAAAAAATAATTAAAATTATTTAATTTTTATTAAATAATAATTTTTATAAAAATATTTACAAAAATAGGTTAAAATTATTACTATATTCAATAGGAAACAACAATAAAATAAGTTCATCTTGAACATCTTACTATTAAAAAGATTATATTTCAAAATAATGCTTTGTTGAAATTCCATTAACTATTGGAAAATTGGCGGCCATGACAGTTTAACCGTTGTGCGCGTCTTGTCGCTGTTGATTTGCTTATTCGGATTATATAATTTCTCTCTTAAAAGAAACGATTAAATCATTAACGTTATCGTAAAGTGGGTGAAAAATAACACAATAAATACGTTCTACGTGATAGTTTTATTCAATATAAACCGGTTATATCATGTAAAAACTTTTAAGTGAATTTTGAATTTGACGGATGTCAAACTTCAACTATTGTTCACAGATGGAAACTTGTGATTTTTGTGGATTTTTCTCAAAAGTGGTAATGTATTATGTCGATTAGTATATAAGAAAACTTTTCCCTTCAAACGTTATATGTATTGTGCGATTCGTTAAGCATATATATGTGCGTGCGTATTATCGTTAGTGTTTAGGTTATGTTAGGATTTCGTTTGTGATGGTGATTGTGTTTATATGTATATAAAAGTGTTAAAAATATATGAAATGTCAATTACCACAGGTAACCTATAATAATCATGAAGATCGGTTTATTTGCCTTTTTATAGGAATTACTTATTAATCTCGATTTTACTAATTCCAAAACTCAATAGCAATTTTTCCAACAAAATGTTAATTCAAGTTTCTTTTAACATTTCCTATCGAAAATAGTAAATATTAAATAGAAATAGTAAATTGTGAAAATATAACGTTATATCCTGGTTTCCTATCGAAATTTTGTAAAAATAAATACTTTAATATTAAGTATTAAAATCGAAAGTCTTTCCGTGTACTCATCATATCGCAATAAATTATAAATTAGGAACTAAAAAAACTAGGTACATATATTTAAATTTACATTTTAAAAATTTGTTGCAAAATTAATGTTACGGGTATTACAAAATGCCTTTTCCATAATGTAAAAAATTCTTTCTTTTACTGTCAATAGCCTTTTTGCGTTGTATAACACTATTTCAAAGCTCTTGATTTATTGCCCTACCGATACAAACTCACTGAAAACTCACTGGCGAAAATCACTGAGTTTTTTGGGCCATTTCAATGCGTTTTCAGGTAGTGTTTGAAACATTTACTCACTCAAAACTTATTGGGTCTTTTAAGTCTGATTTATGGCAATGGGAAATACCACTGGGGACCCTTTTGCGGTTTATGACCAACATAAATACTTCTGGTGACCTTCGGGCATAAAAATGATTACGCTGAAAATAATGTTTATTTATTTCAACATTATATTTATTTTAATGAACTTTAACTATTTTCATGATTCTATTATGTTTACTACATATCCCTTTGACTTTGATTTCAAAAATGATATCAGTTTTAACGTAATATTTATGGTTTACAAAATACCTTATAATTTCTTAAAATATAAAATTATAATAATAAATTTTAGATATTTGGAATCGTAAAGTATTACAGATTCTAAATTTTTTAATTAAAAATGTCAAATAATTAAATTGAAGGAATTTCAAGTCATAAAATATTAGGGTTCAAAAATTATTAGCTAGGGTAACAATAGACATGGGGATTTAAAATGGATCCCGGCTTTAACAGTAGATTCTCAAATCTTTTGTCATTTAAGTTTATGTTTTTCAACCCGGCATTTTATTACTTGGAATTTATATACTTTTACTTTTTGAGGTCTGCAATACAAAAATTGAAATCTTCAATATTTCACTATTCTGAATTTCTAAAATTCATTTTAAAAATGTATACTACTAAATTAAAATTATAATCAATAAATTACTTAAAGAATAATTAATTATTAAAATATATGTTATAGACATTTATAATTTTTATAGAAAATAACAATTGCAAAAATTAATATTATAATTTATAAACAATAAAATTAATTAATAATTTTAAATCATAATTAGCTTTTTAATTAATATTATTCTCTGTAAATAATTATATTGTCATATTTTTGACACAATTTTTAACATAGGTATATACTCGCATAATATAGGTATATTGAATTTTCAGAAAAATATTTTTTTAATAAATTTACATAAAAATATATATTTAATAAAGAGCCACAGATGTCTTGTGACAATATAATTTTAGTTTCTTTTGAAACTAAATTTAAAAGGACTACCTCAAAACGGGCAATAAATTTTGACCTGGCCAGAGTGTAGCAATAAACCCTAGTGCGCTAGTAGCTCACTGGGCCAGTGAGCTTCTAATAATTTTCCAGTGATTTTCTATCGGTAGGGTGAAATTTAAAAATTGATCGGTTACGTTGTTTGAACAAAAAAAATTAATTTGAAATACAGTTTTCAAACAATTTGACCTATAAATTTTTAAATTTTAATAAATCAAGAGCTTTGAAATAGTGTTATACAACAAATAGGCTATTGACAGTAAAAGAAAAGATTTTTTACATTATGGAAAAGGCATTTTGTAATACACGTAACATTATAATTTTACAACAAAATTTTAAAATGTATATTTAAATATATATATCTACTTTATTTTATTTCTTAATTTATAATTTATTACCATATGACGATTAGTAGATTAGGTAAGAATATAATAATTTTCATCATTTAATCTTTCTAGGAAAATAATGAAAAAGAAAATTCAAATATTATTTAATGAATCTTAAAAACAATTTAATAAAAACGATAATTTGGTTACTAAAAAAGTTCTTTCTCGTAGTGAATAAAAAAAAGTATTATATGTGTCGATTCAGGGTGAAAGGGACCTTAGCTGCAGAACTGAGTTTTACGCTTACGGGCGATTGAAATTGAGCCTCCCTATGTTACTGTTAGGTTATGCCTATGTTTCACCTCTAATAACACAAAAACTAATAAACATAAACAAGTTTTGATTTATGTATGTGAAAAAGAAACCCAAATTCTATCGATTCATAATAACAATTAAAAATCAAATGTTTTGAATTTTACAGGAAGGGAGTTTGAACTTGTGCCTGCCTATGTTATTGTTAGGTTATGGCTATGTTTCATCGCTAATAACAGAAAAAAAAACATACAGTGTTAGAAAAAGTTTGTGTACAAAAACTTGCGTGTGTAATTTAACACAAGTGATTAATACGTCTAGCGTGTATATATACTTTGTCTCGAATGTTTTTTAACCTAAAATTGTTCATTTACATTGTCCAACGTATTAATGTTATGAGACCTGTGTACTTTTACTACGCCGGAAGGTGTAAATTTGTTTCATCCCGTCTGACGTAGTAATTTTACTTTGATTTGTAAATGAACAGTCGGTTTGTAATTTTACTAGGTTATGGTAGTACTACTACCGGTGTGTATTTTTACTTTGTAGGCAATAGTACCGTAACTTGCCGTCTGTATTGCGCAGTCTCTAAATTTTCTGAGTTTCGACACTTTCGACGCGTTCACTTTGTGCCATTTTTGTATACGCTTGTTTGCTCCTTTACAGCCTTTTACTTTTAATTTAAACATTTGTGTTTCTGAGAGAAACAATAGAAAAGATTACCACACAAGTTTTACTTCATGTTATGAAGTTTTAAATATATTTTACGAAAAAAGATACTCTACCCCCACAGCACCTATAAATTTGACTCAACTTTGGCAACCCTGACAAAAGTATCGGATTGAATTTCATTCTGTTTGAATAAGTTTTAATCAGTATTTTTCCGAGGCAATCCGAAATTTGTTTCCGAGCCAATCAGTTTTTATCCGAATCTAAAAATGAATATAACATGATGAAAAATTCTTTCCGAATCATTCCGAATTAATCCATTTCATTCCGAAGCTAAATTTTAATCCGTATAAATCTTGTTATTTCATTCCGAATCAATCCGTTTCAATTCTAATCGGGTTTATTCGGGTTTGAAACAGATTGGTTCGGATTAAAATAAAAGGATTGAAACAGATTAAAATTTAGCTTCGGATTGAAACAGATTAGTTCGGAATGATTCGGAATAACGTTTCGTCAAGATACATCCATTTTTGGATTCGGATAAAAACTGATTGGCTCGGAAACAAATTTCGAAATGCCTCGGAAAAATACTGATTGAAGTTTAATCCGATACTATCGTCAGGGAACCTTTCCTCAAGTTTACCCTGTCGATAGAAAGTGACTAGAAAATGACTGAAAAATGTTTAGTCAGTCATTTTTCAGTCATTTTTATTTTTAAATATATGGAAAATAATTTATTTAATAATAAATTTGTTGAATACTATTTAATGTGCTTTTAGGATTATATTCGCTTCATTCTTTTAGAATAATTAATGAAAATTTTTAATTTTTTAGGGTTTCGTGGTTCGGGACCGAAACCCTTATAGTGAGACTTTGTCGTCCGTCCGTCCGTCCGTCCGTCCGTCCGTTCGTCCGTCCGTCGTTCACAGCCAATAGCAGTCAATTTTAGGTTGTGCGCGAGAGAGAGGGTGATAGTGAGAGACAGAGACGGAAACACACGAACCAATAGCAGTCAATTTTAGGTTGTGCGCGAGAGAGAGGGTGATAGTGAGAGACAGAGACGGAAACACACGAACCAATAGCTGTCAATTTTAGGTTGTGTGCGAGAGAGAGGGTGATAGTGAGAGACAGAGACGGAAACACACGAACCAATAGCTGTCAATTTTAGGTTGTGCGCGAGAGAGAGGGTGATAGTGAGAGACAGAGACGGAAACACACGAACCAATAGGTGTCAATTTTAGGTTGTGTGCGAGGGAGAGGGTGATAGTGAGAGACAGAGACGGAAACACACGAACCAATAGCTGTCAATTTTAGGTTGTGCGCGAGAGAGAGGGTGATAGTGAGAGACAGAGACGGAAATACACGAACCAATAGGTGTCAATTTTAGGTTGTGCGCGAGAGAGAGGGTGATAGTGAGAGACAGAGACGGAAACACACGAACCAATAGCAGTCAATTTTAGGTTGTGCCCGAGAGAGAGGGTGATAGTGAGAGACAGAGACGGAAACACACGAACCAATAGCTGTCAATTTTAGGTTGTGTGCGAGAGAGAGGGTGATAGTGAGAGACAGAGACGGAAACACACGAACCAATAGCTGTCAATTTTAGGTTGTGCGCGAGAGAGAGGGTGATAGTGAGAGACAGAGACGGAAACACACGAACCAATAGGTGTCAATTTTAGGTTGTGTGCGAGGGAGAGGGTGATAGTGAGAGACAGAGACGGAAACACACGAACCAATAGCTGTCAATTTTAGGTTGTGCGCGAGAGAGAGGGTGATAGTGAGAGACAGAGACGGAAACACACGAACCAATAGGTGTCAATTTTAGGTTGTGCGCGAGAGAGAGGGTGATAGTGAGAGACAGAGACGGAAACACACGAACCAATAGCTGTCAATTTTAGGTTGTGTGCGAGAGAGAGGGTGATAGTCAAAGACAGAGACGAAAACACACGAACCAATAGCTGTCATTTTAGGTTGTGTGCTAGAGGGAGTTCAACACATAATTAATGATTAAGTGGCAATTTTAAAGGGTGGTTTTTGATGCTGATATTGGTAAGGTAGATATACCTTAGATTTTTTTATTGAATCTGAGACCAAAATATCTTTGAAACCATTAACGTTTTTTTCTTTAATTATTGCTACCTTAAGACGTCTTTTAAATTGAATTCATAGATTAAGACGATATTTCACACACTGGATGGTTACGGATACACCCGAATGGTTCCGAAAACACCTAAAGGCTTCCGATAACACCCAAAGGGGTCCGGAAACTCCCGAATGATAACGGAAACCCTCAAGTGGTTACGCAAACAACTGAATGGTTCCGGAAACACCAGAATGGTTCCGAATACACCCGAATGGTTACGGAAACACCCGAATGGTAACGGAAACACCCGAGTGGTTACGGAAACACCCGAATGATTACGGAAACACCCGAGTGGTTACGGAAACACCCGAATGGTTCCGGAAACATCCGAGTCGTTACGGAAACACCCGAATGGTAACGGAAACACCCGAAAGGTTCCGGAAACACCCGAATGGTTCCGAAAATACCTGAATGGTAACGGAAACACCCGAATGGTAACGGAAACACCCGAGTGGTTACGGAAACACCCGAATGGTTACGGAAACACCCGAATGGTAACGGAAACACCCGAAAGGTTCCGGAAACACCCGAATGATTACGGAAACACCCGAGTGGTTACGGAAACACCCGAATGGTAACGGAAACACCCGAGTGGTTACGGAAACACCCGATTGCTTACGGAAACACCCGAGTGGTTACGGAAACACCCGAATGGTTACGGAAACACCCGAATGGTAACGGAAACACCCGAAAGGTTCCGGAAACACCCGAATGATTACGGAAACACCCGAGTGGTTACGGAAACACCCGAATGGTAACGGAAACACCCGAAAGGTTCCGGAAACACCCGAATGATTACGGAAACACCCGAGTGGTTACGGAAACACCTGAATGGTAACGGAAACACCCGAGTGGTTAAAGAAACACCAGAATGGTAACGGAAACACTTGAGTGGTTCCGGAAACACCCGAGTGGTTCCGAATACACCCGAATGGTTACGGAAACACCCGAATGGTAACGGAAACACCCGAGTGGTTACGGAAACACCCGAATGGTAACGGAAACACCCGAGTGGTTACGGAAACACCCGAATGGTTCCGAATACATCCGAATGATTACGGAAACACCCGAATGGTGTTTTAAATTTTTTGTTAAATATTTTTTTTATTGTTTTAATGTTATAAACTATTTCTGAAGTGCACTTGAACACTTTTATAAAGAATCACGAAGCTCGGTGGCATTTAAAATGGTCTAAAAGCTATTTTAAAAAGAAAAAATCATTTGACATTTTCTAGGTACGAAATCATTCAAATCGTACCTCAAAAATGACTGAATCCATTCAGTCATTTTGGCCAGTCATTTTTTAGGTATTCTCTATCGGCAGGGTATAGATTTGCAACAAACTTTCTGAAAGTTGACGACACTTAAAGAAAGGTTGACAAAAAGAAATATATTTCTTAAAATAAATAGATATTTCTATATTTAAAAAGGATGTAAATTGGCAGGCAAATTGAAATATTATATATACATAAATTTTAGGTTATGTTGCTCGATAACTCGACCATAGTAAAATTACACACCGTATGTTTCTTAACAACAAGGTTGTGTTAAATCACTGCCGGACTGTAAAATTACAACGTCAGACGGGATGAAACAAATTTACAGATTCGGACGTAGTAAAAGTACACAACTTTTTTAACAGTGTAAACAAGTTTTGATTACTGTATGTGAAAGGGCAACTTAAATTCTATCGATTCATAATAAAATTTAAAAATCGAATGTTTTGCAGCTAAGGTCCTTTTCACCCTGAATCGACACATATGTTATATAAAATAAAAAATAGTAGTAATAATTAACGAAAAAAAAGGTTAAAATTTATTTACATATTACTTTAAAAATTCTTGTTAGAGCTGCCAACCTAAAATAAAATAAAAAAACGTCTTTCCTCGAAATGGTATGTTCTTCAAATCTATGCTGAAATGGTATGGTTTCCAACGCTTTTGCGAAACGGTATGTTTTTCAGTGCAATCGCGGAATGGTATGGTTTTCAACGCGTCTCTGAAATGGTATGGTTTACCACCCAAGCGACGATTTGTACAAACTATAAATACTATTTATTGATATAACAAGTTTTTATTTACAAAATTACTATATAGTTATTTAAGACCATATAAAATAACTTTAAATTAACTATTTCTCTCTATCTTATAACTACTTTAAATAATTCTATTACAAACATCATGCCTTTAATTTAAAAGTATGAATTGTTATATTTTAATATATAAATATTAGTATGATTGACTACAGATATTATTGATTAAAAAGAATTGAATTCAATAGCATCGGCACTGTTGATTCAACAGTTTCTTTTTCTCAGTGTATGGTCTTAAATATAAACAATTAATAGGTTAAAAAAAATCTTTACTCGATAGTTGTTTTAGGATAAAATTTATAAATTAACAATAATAAATTGTTTCAAAAAATGAAAAATACATAAAAATATCTATTAACATACGCAAATTGACGATATGTAACAATTTTGCTGAAAAATCCTAAAGGAATTATTAATTTGTTATTTTAAAAAAATTATTATTTTCTTTGAATTTATGGGTTTTGTTTGTAACCCTATAAAAATAGTTAATATTAATAAATTATTAAGTAAATTATGGAATATTGTTGTTTAAATACTTTTCAATATATGATTCGCTGTATTGATGTTTTGAGTGATTTTTGAGGATTTTGTATCGAATTTCTCGAAAAATTGCGTTTTTCCCATATAATATTAATGGGAAATTTCAAGGGGTTCACGCCGCTCCCGCTGAACTATAATACTACTGGAACAGGCACTATGCATGTTGAGCTGTAAGAGAGCAGCGGCAGTGAGACAAATAGACGGGGGGGCGCATGCTTTCTCTCTCACGTGTCTAGCAATTGACACGAGCAAACTTCTCAAGAGAATGGAAGTGTAGAAAGAGAGAGCATGGCCCTCCGTGTCCGAGTTTTTGCTGCAGTGAGCGTTCCAGTGGTACTATAGTTCAGTGGCCGCTCCTAAATATTGTCCGATTTAAAAAAAAAATAGGAGTATTGTTTTTTGATTTGGAAAATTTTTGGAGATAGGAGCAAAACATTTCAGACTTTCGTCTTTATAGACCACCCTAATACATATTATATATTTTCAAATTGGTTTGTTGAATATTCAACACATTTTTTAAACAAGCCTGCAAAATATTTTGTATGTATTCATATAATATTGATTAATAACAAGCATTTATGAAATTATATACCAAACTTCAGTAGTAACTACGTAATAATGAAAAACTTTTCAGTTGTCAAAACTATGAATTTATTTTTAATTTTATTTTTTATTATTTGATATTTTATTCATATTATCATTTTTATTTTGAAACAGTTTATGTTTACAAAAAAAAAAAATACAAATTATTAATTACGTATATTTTCTTAAAATTCAAATATTGGCAAAGAAAACTACTACCGCGGGCAGTGAGGCGCCACCTGTTCAAAACAAAGATGGCCGCTGACAGACAGTTTTTTCAAAGACAGTGCAATGTAAACAAGTGGATTGGAATTTGGTTTTACAATAAAATTTAGTTTCTCAAGTGTTGTTAAGATTTAAAGTATGTTAACTTTAAGCTTAAACAGTTTATTTTCATTCACTAGTGCTACTCCGTCGTCTAGAAATATGATAGAGGGTCAAAATTTTGTCAATTCTGGTATGATAATATTGTGCGGAGCTAGCAATAGAACTAGAGAAAAAATCGAGATATATTCTCTTTGCTTACAAACGAGTGCTCTATGCTCAGAACCGCACACAATTACGGGTGTTTTTTTGATTAATGATATTATAGAAAACGAAGTTTCTATTGAAAATATGACTTGTTCGTGTAAGGCTGGAGAGAGCCACTCTTGTAAACACATTGTAACTGTGTTACTATTTTGTAGTAGGTAAGTGAAATTTGTCTATTATTATGGAATACAGAATTGTTTTAAAAAGTTCACTGAATAATTTAAATCATAATTTAAAATTACTATTAAAAAACAGTACAAAAATTAAAATGTTATTTTACACATAGTACAAGTTTGAAAAATTAATTTTTATATAATGCTTATTTAAGAATTTAAATTTTAATAAATTCGGTGTAACAATAAATTATGAATTCTTCGTGAAATTAAAAAAATTGATTTCTTTGATTTATCTAAAATAAAAATTTGTTAAAAAATATAAAACAGTGAATATAAAAACTTAATACAAACAAACAGCGAAAGCTACAAAAAGTATAACAGTAAAAACTAAAGCGAGAACTAAAGACAAAAATACTAGAATCAAATTATTTATGTGTATTTTAATTACATTGTTATGTAACAATTAAAAGTAAAGTATAAATTTAAAATATATTTTTAAATTTTTTAAAAATTGTTTTTAAATGTTTATTTTAATTTCAGGATGAACTTGAATACGTTGGAAGTAATATCATCTACTGATAAAAAATGTCTCTGGAGTAAACACAAAATATCCATATTGTTATTATTATTGTTTAAACTGTAAGAAATAAATATTCTCTTGTTTTAGAAATCGCCAAGGAAGTGTAGCCAGGAAACCGCTTGGAGAATTAGATGAGAATAAGAATATACAAAAATCGAATATCCGATTCCCAGCCTCGTCGATCGATAACTCGAAAGGTTCAGAAGTTGACAATACTGTTCAGCCTCAAGATTTTATAAATCAGATAATCCAAAATAGCAAAACATCGGAAATCATTTTAGATTTAAAGAAACAAGTTACTGCCATGGATGATTGTTGCAGAAAAATATATAATAATCAAATAGTTTGTGAAAGTGTGTTAAAAACAGCTATTAAAACCAAAGAAACTATTTCTAGATGGAAGGAGAGGAAATTTAGAATCACCGGCAGCAGGTAAATTGAAATTAAATTTAAAATGCAAAAAAATGTGAATATATATTTAAAATTGTGAAGAAAAGCAAAATAAAAATTATTTTTAATTACTAATTGTAAATTCACAGATGCTATAGTTTGTTCACATATTCGAAAGGAAACTGGACTGAAAAAAGTCGCAAATACTTTTGGCCAAAAGAATGTACAAATAAATATACTAAGCACGGAAATAAATACGAAACCATTGCAAGAGAAGTTTATAAAAACGAAACACATTCGCATGTTGAAGAATGTGGATTAATTGTAGCAGAAAGTGAACCATGGGCAGCATACTCACCCGATGGAATTGTTATTAAAAATTCAGATTTCAAGCTGTTATGACCTTACAGACACATACGAAAAAACACTTCTTAATAATTGTAAGTTTTTATGCTCGAAAAATAAGGAATTACAACTTAAAGAGAAGCATCAATATTATGGTCAGGTTCAGTTCGGAATGGCGGTGTTAAATTTAAAAATTTGCGATTTCGTAATTTATTCTAGCGTTTCTAATTCAGTAAGAATTTTAAACGTACAATTAGATGTAAATTATGCAAAAAATTTATTGGAAATTTAAAAAAAAGATATTTTGAGAAAATGTTGCATATTTAAAAGTATTTTGACGTATTAAGAATATATATTCTAAGTTACTCGTTTTAAGTAAAGGTATATTTTATTTTTGTTATAAATTGTTATTTATACTATAATAAGTAAAACAGTATCGTTTACAATGTTCCAAAGTTTTCCAAAAAATGACTTATTATTAACTCTAAGTGCAAAAATAAATGTTTTTGTTCTGTAAATTACTCTAAGTTTTAAAAACAGGCAAAAAGAATATAGTAAGGTCGCGGTAAGTGTCCGTTTTAGTAACTGTCCATTTCAGTAACTGTCCATTTCAGCAAGTGTCCCGGAGCATGTTTCAGAAAGTGTCCCTCCCTCTACCTACTACCGTCAGTGCTGTCTATTTCGCTGCAGCACGAGGCATTTGAACAATTTCTAAACCCACCTGCTCGAATGCAGATTACGCTCCTGCTTTAGCCCCCCAAAAAGATTCTGGGGCGTGGCTTAAGGAATGGACAGTTACTGAAATCGCTGGTCCCGACGAGTGGACACTTACCGCGACCTTACTGTATGTGTTTCTAAAATATTCGAAAGGTGTGTCGTTGACAAGTACAAAAATAAATGTTTTATTTTATAAATTACTCTACGTTTTAAAAACAAATAAAATTATTTTAAAAATAAATGAATCAGTTTATTTGACCTTTATTTACAATTTCAGATAAGAAAAATAAATATACAATAATATTTTTAACCCTTGAGTGCTATGTAAAAACTAACATTTATCGTCTCCTAAAATAGGAGTACCCAGATTTGCCAATGCACAACATATTATTAAAATATCATCAACGTAGTTGATAAAAAACCAAGGAAGGTTGTTTTTTAAAATTTGTAGTTGCTTGATACGTTGATTCATCCTTTCGATGTGCACTCTGGTACATGCAATTTTCCGATTGTTTACTGGTTCTTCTTGAGATAATTGTTTCTTTTGTCTTAGAAATGGGGGTCGAATTAATTTTATTAATCTTTAATTACATTCATCGTCTATCAGGAAACCTTTATCGACCATCATTGCATCTCTTGTACTTTATAAATTTTGAAGAATGTCACTGTGATTGAATATGGCTTTATCAGATGCTCGTCCTCCAAAAGCTTCGCTAACATAAGTAAGGATTCCTGTGGGTGTTACTTCCGTTAAAAATTCAACTGACAGATCACCTTTATAATGGGAATAAAATTTAATTCGACATTTCAAACATTTCAGTTGCTGAATCTTAATTTCCGTGCAATCCAAAACAGAAGTTGTGTCACGAAAGTTATTGAAACACTTTGGCATATTGCGTAGAATTTCATCCTTAGAAACTCGTTTAATAGCTGATTGTAGAATTGTTGACAGTTTTTTGACAGTATCATAAAATATATTTCTGATAGTAACATCAGAGACCTGACTGAATAAAATTGCAAGGGCGTTAAAGGAAATGTCCAATTTCAACTTGGCTGTCGTTAAAATAATAGAATCACACGTGCTCAAGGAACGTTTTCGTTTTACAGGGTATATTTCATCCATTAGTTTGGACAACTCAGTTAAAATGTTGAAACTTGTGATTCCACACATAGTTATCAATTCCTTCTCTGTTTTTATAAAAGAAGATAATGATATTATAAAGTCGCCACTGCTTACTTGCACACCTATCTTATGAAACTTTTGGTTCTTTAAAATTTCGTTGTCAATTTCTTTCTCTACGTTAACTCCATTCGTCATCGAGATCTTATTTTCAATGTTTTGACCGTTTTCATCGGTATATGCTTCATCATTTTGAAAAGCATTGCAAGCTGCTTCATAATCTACTTCACAATCTACATCATAATGCTCCGAACTACTATTCTGCTCAAAAATATTCTCATTTTCATTCTCAGTTTCGATATTTAGACATTTTTCACAATTTACATCATAATGCTCCGAACTACTATAATGCTAAAAAATATTCTCGTTTTCAGTTTCGATATTTTGACTTTTTTTATTAACAAACGCTTCATTATCATGAGAAATATTCAAGGATGCTTCACAATTCGCTGCAAAATTTACAACATTATGCTCCAAAGTATTTTCCTGCTCAAAAACATTTTTATTCTTCTTTTCAGTCGGAATATTCCTTTTAGCTCTATCCGATGTTTTCAAAGTAGTTGCGCAAACAATAATTAAGACCGGTTAAATAAAACGTATAACGCGCATCACTGATTTTCTTACTCACAAATGTATTTTTCCTGTCAATGTTTTTTTTTTTTTTTAGTTTATAAGCAGAAACTTGAGTTTCCATTGGTACATCATTCGGCTTCAACTTTCGATTTAATGCAGGTTGATCTGTAATCAATAATTAATTAATATCTGAGTCAATATCTATTTTCGTAAAGGACTGTATTCTTTTAACTAAAACTCTTATTTTTAAGGGAAAATTTTTAGAAAGTGTTAAAGTTGACAGAAAATTAAATAATATGAACAATTTTTTTCACATTTAAAGTTTAACAAATAAATAAATAACAAGTGGTTTTAACAAGATTTAAAATATTTTACACCAAAACAATGTTGTTTGCAGACTTTAGATTTAGTACGCACTAATTCTAATTTAAGAAACGACTCTTTTATTTGACACTTATTAATTGTTTTATAATAAAACTCTTTTCATTTAATATTTTATAACATAATGCTTTTAATTAATTAACAAACTCACCAGGAAAGTAGTAATCATCAGCTGTGAAGTGCAATGAACAGACAGACATAAATTTATTATTCTTCACATATTTTAACTTTCGAAGCCATTCTGTACGTTTATCTATCTCTTCAACAATTCCAAATATTTTTTTTCGTTTAATTTTAACTTGTCCTTCTTTGGGTAAGTTATGAAAACTTAATCGTATATTCCAAGCCTTTTTTGAGTTACAACCACTCACACAATAAACTCCATTATAGGATACTTTCGGAATTTGAGTTCAAATTCCATTGTTTATTCACGAAATAAACAATTCTCACTGTTATAAAATTATAATTCATTTTCACAAACACTTTTAAATTTTGTTTTTAAAGTAAATAAGGAATTTTTATGTACTAAATATGTCAAATTTTCTCACTTTTTCACCATTATATTATAAATAAGGTAATTAAATAAGGTAATAAGTAAATTAAAATAATAATTTTAAATTTAAACTACCAATTGAAATCAAATTTGATATGGTTTTAATCGTTAGAAAACACAGATTTTAAAACTAACATTCAGATTTCGTTCATACTAAAATTTAAACAATCATATTAGTTGTTAAATAATTCATTTACTATAAACATTAAGCAAACAATGGGTTGTGCTCCCCGGGGGGGTAATGAGTCATTAGATGAACCGTAAGTGACCGCTGGACGGAGTTCAGTACCTTTTTAGTGTCCCAACTGACCGCGGGACGGAATTTAAGTTGTCCGATTATTAACAAGTTGTTAATTATTTTTTCACAACTTTTAAATAACAATCCTCTTGTTTCGTAATATAAATAATTTACTTCTTTAAATTATGTACAAAGTGTAATAATAATTAACAGTTTTTATATATCCACGTGAATCAATTCTATAAATTATACATAATATGTACAAAAAATTGAAATAAATTAAACCAAGGAACAACACATAACCTACAAAAATGTCAGAAAAATGTTACAAACTGATCATAAAATTAAATACACGAATAAGTAAAAAATGTATTTAAATTGTAATAATTTAACACTTATTTATTCAATTACAGTACTTCAATTATAAAGGACTAAACACTGCATTTACTTTTTTTAGCAATCAAAAAGGCAATAAACAAAAAATTATACAATAATATCTTATCTACTGAAATCGTCTGACGTTTCATGAATCGTAACTGTACACTGCGCAGGCGCATTAACAAATTTGCAGATATGATATGAGAACTCAGTTTGTGTAGATACGACAAATTTGTCTCAACTCTCCCTTGAGGATCTCTAGACCCCCCCCCCCCCCCCCTATATGGGGGCCAGTAAGAATACGTAATTTCATCTCCTTATCCTACTTTATGCTCAAAACCGAAGTAATGGACATTCGATCTTTGTCTTTTAGCGCAGTTACTGATTAAAAAGGACCGTCAAGAAATTAATTTAATTTTTGGAGTTTTTTCAAAATATCTAGTAATAGTCAATAGATTTTACTTAGAAGTTGAAATCCATTCATCAAATTTAAGGCAATAAATAGTTGTACTTTGTTAAAATTTTAAAATTGATTTTAAATTTTTTGTTGTTTCGCTTAAACCGTAATTCAAAACTAGTTACTTTG
Organism: Ganaspis brasiliensis; assembly: GCA_037103525.1. Lineage (NCBI taxonomy): Eukaryota > Metazoa > Arthropoda > Insecta > Hymenoptera > Figitidae > Ganaspis > Ganaspis brasiliensis. Next base: position 97,856 of record JAZKLR010000800.1, on the reverse strand, counting down.
TTTCGGTTTGAATTATGGTTCAAGCGAAATAACAAAAAATTGAAAATCAATTTAGAAATTTTAACAACGTACAACTATTTTTTGCCTTAAATTTGATGAATTGATTTCAATCTTTAAGTAAAATCTATTGACTATAACTAGATATTTTGAAAAAACTCCAAAAACCAAATTAATTTCGTTACGGTCCCTGCTGATTAATAAATAAAATTTTCTCGTAAGTCTAAATAAGATGTTCTTTAAATTTTAAATGATATTTAAAATTATTTGTCTTTGCACAAAATTTAAAATATTATTTTTAGAAATGAAACAACTTCAATTTACCATTTACTTTATGTAGCATTTTGTTTTGTTTTGTGACTGAAGGTTAAATTTTTAAAAAATTTGAAAGTAACTAAATAAATGTAAATATTATTTAAACGTTGAAGATAACACCACATTTAGATTTGCGAGAAAAATGTCTTTATTAATCAGAAACTGCGTTAAAAGAAAAAAAATCAAAAATCCAAGACTTCGGTTTTCAGAAATGTCACTTTTTAGGCCTAAATTCCATTTCTTGTATATTTTTGTAACAAATACATTATTTTTTATTAGAGGTTTAAAAAATTTAGGAAAAACTGAAAAAAATGTATGCAAAGCATTTTCCTGTCGATACAAAATACCTTAAAAATGACGTTGTGGCTATTTAGCCCGCTAGCGGGAGGAATAATGACGGTGGATTATTTCTCCCGCTAGCGGGATACAGTGTCCTGACGGAATATTGTTTCTCCCGCTAGCGGGATGAATAAAACTTTAAAGCGATTAAGCCCGCTTAGGTATTGTTTTCAATTATTATTTAATTGTAAACTGATCATATGACATTTTTTTTAATGTATCTACATACCTAGTAGGATGTAAAAAGAGTGGGGGAAGGGTATGAATTTGGTGGCAAATTCAAATCAAGTTAATTAACACTTCCAAAATATGGTAAAGTATTCTTATTATAAATATTTATTGATAAAAACTAATAATTAATATTTATAGAAATAATAAAGTATTGCATAAATATCCATTTATTTACATTTATCTGTGAATATTTATTTTTATTACAAATTTTACTTTATATACGGTTATAATTTTTAAGATTTTCTATATTAAGTAAAAATTTAAGAAGACAAGAAAAAACTTATTTTTAGCTGGTAAAAAATATATATATAATTTATGAAAACCTCATTTGATATTTTTAACCTGTTTTAACACATACATTTTATAGAAAAATTATAAAACAAACATTTATAAACTTTCTATAATTAAAAAATGAACGTACAGGGATAAAAAATATTTTGAAAGAAATAATTGAAACTTGAACAAAATAGTTTTAAAATATCAGAAAAACAATTTTATTTATAGAAAACAGTTAAAAAATGACAAAAGTAAATAAAATTTTGAAAAAAGTTAATGAGAAATGAGAAATGTAATTCAAAAGTGGAGTAAAAAATACAAAATTTAATTCATTAATTGAAAAATTGTACAAACTAATTAAAAAATTAACGATACAATTAAAATGTTAAGAAAGAAATTGAATAATGGCCAAAATAATTAACATCTGGTTTAAAAGTTAATAAATTCATCACAATAATAAAAATTTTGAAGAAAATAATTAAAATTAGAAAAAATAATTAAAAACTGGTGTAAGAAAATTAAAAATTCATGACAAAAAAAATATGTATAAAATAATTGGAAAATTGATTTTGGAAAAAATAAATGGATTAATGGCTTTTTATTCAACGCCAGATTTTTTAGAAGCTTTAAAATTTTTTGATCAGATAAAAATATTAATTTATAACAAATTAACTTAGATCAGGGTGACCAATAACTTCCAGAAAAAAAATTCCCTGACTTAAATTTTCTCGTTCAAATATTAACAGGAAAACTGAATAACAAATTTAAAAAAAAATATTTAAAACTAACTTTTTTCATTGCTACAAATTTTCATTAAAATTTTTGAGTTAAAATATATATATCAAAAACTTTGAAAGTCAATTTTTAAAAAATTATTTATTATTTTTTAAACTTATTTATTTTTTCATTCTTGAAAAATTGTTCACTCATATAATTAAAAATATTTTAAGTTTAAAAAATTTTAATATTTTAACTTAACAAAACTTTAAAAAGACTTCTAATTCAAAAAATATTTTTTTTTATTTTTTATTTAAATGTTTAAATGTTAAATTATAAGTTTTTATAAATTATATATATATTTTTTACCAGCTAAAAATAAGTTTTTTCTTGTCTTCTTAAATTTTTACTTAATATAGAAAATTTTAAAAATTATAACCGTATATAAAGTAAAATTTGTAATAAAAATAAATATTCACAGATAAATGTAAATAAATGGATATTTATGCAATACTTTATTATTTCTATAAATATTAATTATTAGTTTTTATCAATAAATATTTATAATAAGAATACTTTACCATATTTTGGAAGTGTTAATTAACAAGTGTTAATTTACAATCTATAATAATAATCCGCAACTTCATTCATTCATTCATTCATTCTCTCATTCTGTCCACACCTGAAGTTGGTCGTTTTTCTATTCAATTGTTTTTGAATGTTTTGCTTCTTGGTTTTAAAATTTGTTAGTTAAAAATAGGTTACGTTTTTCGTTTGTGTCAATTAGGTAAGTCCATTGACATTCGTCTGAGGACTGTTGGAGACTTATTTTTCAAAAAATATTGTTCCACAACACTTGAAACTTGAATATTTCCTGGTTTCGTTGTTCATAATATTATAGTGTAAATTTTATTTCTTTTAAGGACGTTGGAACCCGAAGCTGAGAGTGGCGTAGAAACACTTTTTCCTCCTTTGTTCGAAAATTTCCCTTTTATGAATTTTTTTGAAAACACTGGACACTTTTTCAAAAAAAGGGCTATGGTAGACAAAAGTATTTGAGATAAGGAATTTTTTAAACATTTGTTTTATGCAAACAAATGTGCCTACGAGCGTCAAAATTAACTCCCGTTTTGACATTGCAAGATTTTCCGTAAAAGATGGCCGCCGCCATCTCACTTGAGGCCCATGTCACGTAGCCTGTATGCCCAGCTGACGAGCGGCGGCCATCTTTTACGAAAAATCTTGCAATGTCAAAACGGGAGTTAATTTTGACGCTCCTAGGCACATTTGTTTGCAGAAAAAAAATGTTTAAAAAATTCCTTATCTCAAATACTTTTGTCTACCATAGCCCTTTTTTTTTGAAAAAGTGTCCAGTGTTTTTAAAAAAAATTCATAAAAGGGAAATTTTCGAGCAAAGGAGGAAAAAGTATTTCTACGCCACTCTCAGCTTCGGGTTCCAACGTCCTTAATGCAATTATTAATCAAAAGTTGTATGTTTACAACAGTATTTCGCGTATGTATTCAAAAACTATTTGATATGTGATATTGGAACTTACCAGAAACATAAAATGCTTAATTTTCAATATTTTAATATTGATATTATTATTAAAAAAGGATTATTTTAAAATAATATTTAAATTAGAAAAATTTGTACTTCGAAAAATTTTACAATTATTTTCAGCTTACAACTTTTTTACGGAACCTCCTACAAATTTCAGCTTTTGGAAATATTTGATTACATATTGATAAAATTTACTTATTATTAAAATTTTATTAACGTGTTTTGCTTCGTTTTTGAGATATAAAATATTGAAATTTTCTACTTAAAAAGGTTATTTTTAAAACTTGAAGTTAGTATAGACCAAGTTCACATCGCTCTATTCAACTTGCAATTCAAATTAGACAAGCATTATTACATCCTGCCTAAAGTTTAAAATTTCAATTGAAAAATATAAATCTAGATATTTATACCAGCAGTTCTTGTCCATTTTGTCCATTTGTAGGAGGTTCTACAGAAAATTTGTAAGCTAAAAATGATTGTGAAATTTTTCGAAGTAAACATTTTTCTAATTTAAATATTATTTTAAAATAATCCTTTTTTAATAAAAATATCAAAATTAATATATTGTAAATTAGGCATTTTATGTTTCTGGTAAGTTCTAATAGATAATATAAAATAGTTTTTGAATAATAATGTTTTTAAAAAACTGCGAAAATTTAAGGTTACAAAATACTGTTATAAACATACAACTTTCGATTAATAATTACAATAAAAGAAATACAATTTACACTATAATATTATGACCAATGAAATCAGGAAATATTCAAGTTTCAAGTGTTGCATAACAATATTTTTTTAATAATATGTCCGCAACAGTCCTCAGACGAAAGTCAATGGACTTACACAAATATAAAATTGATAAATTTTTTAAATAAAATAATCAAATTTTAATAATAGTATTAAAAAAGAAAACAGTATTGAAATATATACAGATATACAACCTACTTTGCATTTCAATTTTTTTTACAATTTTAATTTAACTTATGTTAAACAAAATTTATTTAAATTCTTATTATGTAAAATTAAGTTATTCTTAAATATTTTGAGTAAATTGAATATTGTTTTTTTTTTAATTCAGAAAATTTAATATTTTTATGAAATTTCATAAATGATTTGAAGATATGAAATAATAAAATTTTATTATCATTTATTCATTCATTCAGTCTTTGATTCTGTTTACATCTATTTCAAGCTTTTAATTATTTCTAAAAAATACAATAAAAATAATAATAAAGAATGAAATATTATGAATTATATCATTGAAAAATAAGCTATTCACAGTTTTTAAACATTTCTTAAGGTTTTCAAGTACCTTTTTGATTATTTGTTTCTTTTAAGAACTTTTTTTTTCTTTAGTTTAAGGGTCAAACCACTGACTTTCGACCAAAGGTGGTCGCTTACCATAATTATTAATTTATGCACTTTAATCATATTTTCATTAGATTCAAGGCAAATATTTATTTTATTACTAAATAATACCACCTTAAAATTCCGGAATTCCTATTCTAAAAAAGGCATGAAAGTAGGAGGAATCCATTTTAAGTCGAATATCGAAAATCTCGAAAAAACTCGAATGAAAGTTCAAGCATGGGAATAGAAAATTGTAATAGAAAGGCATTTCGAGTGCATATAAATCATAACAAGTAGATGGAGCTGTATCCTATTCTAAAAAAGGCATGAGGGCGCAATTACATGTCTGCATCGAACGTTGCGTTTTTGCGTTGAATGGTGAGAGGGAGAAAGATGTGACTATATTTCTGTCCTTCTCTCTCTTACTATTCAACGCAAAAACGCAGCGTTCGACGCAGACATGTAATTGCGCCCTGAAAGTAGGAGGAATCCATTTTAAGTCGAATATCGAAAATCTTGAAAAAACTCGAATGAAAGTTCAAGCATGGGAATAGAAAATTGTAATAGAAAGGCATTTCGAGTGCATATAAATCATAACAAGTAGATGGAGCTGTAGTCGAATAAAAGGTTTCTGCTTATGATTGGTTGGCACATTATATGACGTCATAATTCTGGGAGAATTTAAAAATATGCGATGTAATTTTCAAATTAATATAAGTTAAAGGAATATAAATAACATAAAGTTAATTGATTATTTTATATTTACAAAAAAATACACAGCTAAGTACCTAATAATTTTTAAATTATTTATAAATTTTAAAAAGAAAAATTTGAGTTAATTATTTATTTTTTTACAAAAAATTTTTCAATTTTCTAATTAAATCAATATTTAACTTTAAAAGAAATCAAGGTGTTAATTAAGTTAAATAAATTAATTATTTTCTATTTGTAAAAATTACCCAGTTAAGTAGTAATTTTAAAATTATTTATAAATTTAAAAAAAAAAAGAAAAATTAGAGTTAATTAATTAATTATATTTTTACAAACAAATGTTTTAATTTTAAAATTAAAAGAAAGAAAGTAAAAGAAATCAAGGTGTTACCTAATTAATTAAAGTTAATAACTTATATATTTATAAACAAATGCAAAGTTAAAGTAGGTACCTTATACAAAATTAAAATTATTTATAAATGTTAAAAAATAAAAATACAGTTAATTAGTTAGTTATTTTTTATTAACAAACAAATGCAAAGTTAATAATAATTTTTAAATTAATTTTTAACTTTGAAACAGAAAATTAGAGTTAATTAATTATTTTTTTACAAATGTAAACTTAACGTCATAATTCTGGAAAGATTTAAGAAACACATACGTAAGCGATTTAGTTTTGAAATTAAATAATATATAATTTTTAAAAAAAACTTAAAGAGTTAATTGATTACTTTTAAATACGTAAGCGATTTAGTTTTGAAATTAAATAATATAAAATTTAAAAAGAAATTAAAGAGTTAATTAATTACTTTATTTTTACAAATACAAACTTGATGTCGTAATCATTTTAATTTATTTCTACATTTTAAAAAAGCAAATTAAAGAGTTACTTTATTAATTGTTTTTTTTACAAACAAATGTTAACTTGAATTTATGTGAATTTTAGGTCAATTATAGACTTTATATTGGTCAAATCGATTCGTTTTGAAATAAGGGATATAATTCTTTCATTTGTTAAGTTGTATTTTTACTGCGAAAGAAATTTTTGGCAAAAAACTATATTTTCTGGTGAAAAAAGGTGCTCAAAAAATTTGATTAGGTTTTTTCAAAAATCCCTGTGTCCAAATTTCGATATTTATTAGCTTAATTCGTAATCTAAATTTTCTTAAAATCAATTTAGATGTTTTCGAGATATCCCCGCGACAAAAAGTGACCACACACTGCATCCGGACTTTTTCTTAAAAATGAAAATTTAGAATTTTTGAATAAATATAAATCGATTTAGACTATTTTTGAACAACCGAAAATCTTTAAGATCTTAAAGTTTCTTTTATGAGTAGGAAGTAAAAAGAAATAAATGTGTAGCGAAGGGTTAAAAACCTAAAAACTTTAAATAAATGTAAATGTAATTTATATTGCGGTAAATAATTAATAATTGAAGGAAATAATTGAAAAATGACGAAGGTCAGTTGAAAACAAAATTTGAAAAATGACTAGATTAATAGTCAACTGAAAAAAATAATTAAAAAAATTGAACTAGAAACATTTAATTTAAAGAAAATAATTGCAAATTGAAAAATTAAGAATATTTTATTATTATAATTATTACTATTATTATAGGAATAATTGTTAGAAATAACTGCCCCTTTTACAACTGGATTAAAAATCAAAACATAATAAAAATTAAAGAAAATAATTGAACAATTACATTAAAATTAAAGAAACTTAATGATAATCGAAAAAAATAATAGAAACAATGCGATATTTTTTTTTAATATTAAAGCAAATAATTTGAAATTGAAAAGTGGAATTTAAATTTGTAAAAAAATAACTGAGAATTGAAGAGAATAGTTCTACAATTGAATAATTGAATTGAAAATTTAAAACAATTTTTATGAGTGAAAAAATAATTGAAAATTCAAGAAAATATTTGATAATTAAAAGAAAAATTACAATATGACGAAAATAATTAAATATTTATGAAAATAATTACTATGAAAAAAAAAAATTATCAAATGAAAAAAAAAATCAAAAAATGGTGAGAATAATCAGCATTCGAAAAAACAAAATTTTAATTAATAAATAATCATAAAATTGAAGGAGAATAATAAATTGTCAATTGGAAATGGAAGAATTGTATCGAAATTTCAAGAAAATAATTGATAAATGAGAAAATTGAAATTTTAAAAAAATTGTCGATAATTGAAAAAAAAAATTACAAAATGATTAAAATAATTAAACATTAAAGAGAATAATTAATAAATGAGGAAAATAATTGACAATCCAAAGAAAAATTCGAAAACTGGCGAAAATAATCGACAACAGAACGAATTACTTTTAAAAAATTAAAGAATAATTATAAAATTTAAAGAGAGTAATCCCTGGCCAAAACTCTTTAAAATTATAGAGAAAATATAGATTTATTTATTAATGAAATTAAAATTATTTGATCTGATATTTAAAATTTTTAATCTTAAGGGGGAGGGGGTATGGTATTTAATTTTTTTTGGCAATTTTTGTTTTATTTTTTTAAGTGAATGCACAATATTTTAAGAATATTGTGTCCAAATTTTAAGTTGATCGGAGCAAAATTGTAGAAGTTACGAGTATTTGAGTGACCGTTCCTCGGAACCGTTTCTATGCCTTTCGTTCGCGTTCGTTGTTTTTTAGTATTTTAAATTGCAATGTATCTGGACGAAAGAACTTTACCCTATGGATCTGGCATTGACGATTCTGAGTGAGCTTTACAGAATTATTGAATTTTATTTTGAATTTCTTAGTGTGTAAAACTTTAAAGCTCTCTACTGAAAAGTGCCATTTTTTAAGTCGGTTCGCAACATAACTAAAAATCTACTGAACCAATCGTTTTTAAATTTTCCACAGTACTTCTTCGCATAATTCCCCAGGTAATGTCGAGGGTTTTTTGTTTTTTTAAATAATTGTTCATTTTACAATAACGAATATGTCGGTTTTTTGGTCGAAAATCGGTTTTTTGACTTCAAAGTGCTACCAAAAATTCAAAACTTAAAAAAAACAAAAACCCCCTCGATGTTACCTGGAAGAACATCTCCTTTAACAAATGCATTTTGATTTTTTTGTTTCTGATGATTCTGTTGCGAGTTACGCTGCGCACCGCAAGACAACTTTTTTTCGAAGCGCATCAGAAAATTTACATTCAGTCGCTCAATTTTAAATACTTTTGAATGAGAATTTACCCAAAAATTGTTCGAATGTTGCTTTATTGTATGGAAATTGATTTAATAAACTGATACACTCTGCATCGCCAAAAACAATTCATAAAAACATGCCTTCTTTACCGTATTAAGCCCTAAGCAAATTGAATACGCGTACTGGACCAAAGCATGAGACAGAAAAGGACAGAAACAGTCTGTGACTACTTACCCCCCTTAATCAATTTAAAATGCATTTTTTAAAAAATATCTGATTTAAAACAAAAAATATCTTAGTTCAAAACTTCAGATGTAAATAGACAAAAATAAATGAAAGGAATGACAGAACGTGAGGATTATCATTATTATAGATTTGTAAAATATGAAAAAAAATTGATTTTCGATAAAATTTCTAATAACTTTTAGACCCACAAGGAAATTCCCGGTTTAATAACAAATTTCCCGGTGATTTTCCGGTTTTTTCCGGCTTCCCGGTCAAGTGACCATACCCTGTTTGTTTATTAGAACCAATCAGGAATTTAAATAGTAATAAAATCTTGACCTTTTAATTATGGTTCCTTTAAGAAAAAATTCCCTGACTTTTCAAGGTGTTTTTAGAAAATCCCTGATTTTTTCCACCCTAATAGCACCGACTAGGCCGGGAACGTTCCTGAAATGGGCTGCTGGCCCCTTGGGTACGTTCCCTTGGACCGCTCCAATATACCTGACAAATCCGTTCCGGATTTCACTAGGCTAGGAACGTTCCCGCGGAACGTTCATGGAATGTTCCGAGGAACTTTGAATACACATTCAAAAAATCGCAGAACGGGTTGCGGAAAAAGTATGCGGAAAAAGCTGAAAATTTTTTTATTAATATTATTTAATGTTTTTAATATGATTGCTTCTATAGAACAGTGGTCACTAAAATCAACTGCGCAGCTCTAGGTGCGATAGAAAACTACTGCGCAAGATATTAACATTAATTATTTTTCAATGTGTATTTAAAGTTCCTCGGAACGTATTTGTCAGGTATATTGGAACGGTCCATGTGAACGTACCCCAGGGACCGGCGGACCATTCTAGGAACGTTCCCGGCACAGTCGGTGCTATTAGGGCAGACTTTTCCCTGACCTGCGACCACCCTGTAATATATTTATACTTCTCAAAGTCTAAGATAACCTCCCGGTACTTCGTAGAATGAAACAATGCACTAATTTTGATTAATATTCTATTACCTAACAGTTTCAACCCACTTCGCCTTAAAATGTAAAAGAATTAAGCACTAATTTTTATTAATACTATAAGCAATTGAACGCTGTATTCGAAATAAATGCGCTTAACCATATTTTCCGTCATTACTTAAAAAAGTATACTTTGAATTTTCGCCCCAAGACTACGCGACCAGAATCTTGTGCCCAACTAATAAATGTTTTTAGAAATTGCAATATCTTTTAAATTAACAATTTCCAAACAATAAAATGTAGTTTCCAATCATTTCCAAACGATTTGGAAATCGTTTGATTTCCATGATGCGAAGTTGGTACTGTACTTTTTAAAATTTCTATACTTTTTTAAGTTTGGATTTCCAATCAATCAAACAATTTAGTTTCCAATTATTTCAAAATAATTTTCAAATGATTAAAAAAAAAAGAAAAAAAAAAAGATTGTAATTTTTATGGTTTAGTGCTAACTTTACAGAGGTAAACTTTTTAAGGTGATGTCAGATGCACAGGCAGATTAGAGGATCAGTGAAATAGAATAGACGAATCAGATAGTTGCACATTGAAAACAATTTTCTGATTGGTTTACTCTTTTCCCCTGATTCGCTAATCCTTCAAAACTGACTTTAACCTTAATGGACCTTTTCATTTAACTTTTCTGTCTTCTTCTAATGCATGTACCATTGCATAAGCTCGAGAAAGACAAGAACTAAAATGAAAAGGTCTACAGTAATATTAACACTTGATGACAATGGACAATATATAAATTTACCTCTCATCATAATAATAATAATATAACAAAATTTATTAATTTAAGCATTTATCCAATCAGATTTTAAATTAACAAAAATAGAAATAGGATATTGCATTCAAATCAACGATGACGGCCGCTGGCGGCCGTCTGAGGCGCTAGTAACCCCAAAACACACATTTTTAATCTTATATAAGTTTTTTCTGGATAATATTAAAAAAATTAACACTTTTTACATATCTAAGTTTTTATTAAATATTCAACATATTAAATTTTCGCGAGGGTAATTTGCTCAGTTTATGAATTATTCAAGTTTAAAAATGTAATGAAGAAACCTTATTTTTCATTGTACAAAATACACTTAGAAATTTGTCGTTAAAATTATTGACGAAAATAGTTTTGAATTTAAAATAAATAACAGATTGTCAAACTTTAGAGTGTATTTTGTACAATGAAAAGTTACCTTTTTTCAGTACATTTTTAAACTTTAATAATAATTCATAAACTGAGCAAATGACCCTCGCTAAAATTTAATATGTTGAAGATTTTATAAAAACTTAGATATATGTGAAAAGTAATAATTTTTTAATTGTATCCAGAAAAACTTATATAAGATTAAAAATTTTGTGTTTTTGGGTTACTTCCGAAATATTAAGATGGTATTACTTGGTAATAAAATAAATATTTGTCTTGAATCTAATGAAAACATATTAAAGTGTATAAATTAATAATTATGGTAAGTTTCAATAATATTTTTTAAGTGGGTTTCTAAAAAATAGACTCTTAAAAATGGTAAAAAGAGACAGCCTTTTGATCAACTTTAAATTGATTTTATTATTATTATTATTATTATTATTCATTATATACAAAATTACATTAAATAAAATAAATATTTGGTTGTTAATTAAACATATTTTCTTTACAATATGGGAATGAAATGTTTCCTTTCTAAATAAAAAATATTTGAAATATGCATTAAAAACTCTAATTTTTCTTGCCACTTGCTTCTTTAATTACAATTTACGGCCGAAAATACAAAATTTATCTAAAACAACTTTAGAACTTGAATTTAGACACTTCAATAATACATATAATATGGGTTTTAATATTTATTAAAATATGTCAGCGACGACCTTTGGTTAAAAGTCAGTGGTTTGACTCTTAAAGCTTTTTTGCGCTATTAATTTTTAAAGAAAAATGCGTACTGCATTAAATTCCTTTTGAAAAAATTTAGTATTTTTATCTAAAAATTATTATTTTTTATTGCGTGAGTAAATTATTAAACTGCCTTAATATTCAATTTAATTATACATTTAAAATTAGAAACAATTATAAATATAATCATAATTCAACTAGATTAACAGGAAATGAGATAGTCTGAAATACAGTTTTTACTCTAAAAGAATTAACTTTTTTTGGATAGACTAAAATTATAAAATTAATCATAAAATTTGGATTTATTTTAGTTTTAATGCATGTAAATTTTTTACAATTAAAACGTTTTTATAAATTGGTTTAAGTTTGAAATTGTTTTAATATGTATATTGTTAGAATTTGAAAATATTTAAAGTTGATATAATAATTAAAACATAGAATGATTAAAATTTGAAGCATTAAAAGTTTTTAATAATAATTGAAATTTATTAATATTAAAATTCAAATAATTCCAAGTTCCTAATAATTAAGAGGATGTGATGGATAATGAGGTCATTGACCACATGACCCACAGACAAAATTTTTCAGCGGTTTTTCTCTAGAACTAGGTACTGAATATTTTTCAATGCAATTTTGTCGAATTATCTAAAATATCACCTGGAAGGTCTCCGTACCCCTAACTTATTTGGAGTTTGCCCCAAAATTAACTTTCTGAATTTTTTCTAATTTTGAACAATTTTATAAAATTAACTTTTTAGTCAAAATGAGAACACACGCTAGAGTCAGAAAGATCTTCCGGTTGATATTTTATATAATTCTATACTAAGTTTTATATAAAAATATTCAGTAGTTTTATAGAAAAAAATCGCTGAGAAATTTTGGCTTTGGGTCACATGACTATACTGACATCATTCTCCAGCACAAGATCTTAAAGTTTGAAACACATTTTAAAATTGCATTAATAAAATTAAATTTTAAATATTTAGTTTATAAATATGTAAAAGTTAAAATACATTTTGTTTACATTGTTGAGAATCAAAATTAAATTGAATTACATATATATGTCTTAAAACTTTGGTTAAATATTAAAATTTTGATTAATTGAAGTTTAAAATAATTAGAGTTTGAATCTATAAAATTTGGAAAAATTCAAATCTGTGTTGATAAAAGTTTTGAAGACTGGTTTGCATCTAGAGAAGTTACACGGAGAGAAATAGATGCTACGGGGTACCATCTAGATGGTACCAGATACCATATCTGATCTTAAATATACGGACAAGAATCTAGATGGTACGGGATAGCATCTGGATGGTACGGATTAGCATCTGATAGCATCTGGATGGTACGATGTAGCATCTAGATGGTACGGTGTAGCATCTCTGATGGTAGAGTGTAACATAACCTCTCTACCATAAAAGATACTAAAGTTCTTACCATCTATTTCTCTCAGTGTAGTAATTGAAATTTATATTGTTTAAAGAACTTTTAAGAATAAGAAACTTTAATTAATAAACGTATGGAATAATTAAAATTTGTATAGAAGTTTGAATATAATGTTAGTATATTTTAAAATAAATAATTCATTACGTTTTTCTCGCTCGCATCCTTTTTGCTATAAACTTTTATTGTTTATCTTTTGATGAATCATTTTTTTGCATTTATGGGGCAAGAGATGCTATTAAACATTTAACTCAAAAAAATCATACCTCTTTTAACAAACCTTATCTTTCTTATTAAACTGGACTAAAATAATAATTACATGTTAAAAAAGAATTTTGTTTAATTTGTTTAGGGTATAATAAAATTAATTTAAACTAAATCGGATTACTTTTATTATTTAAAAAAATTTTATTATTATTTTATAATTAAATCAATTATGTATTAGAATGTATATTAATAAAAATTAACATTTAAAAAATGCATTTGACGGAACAAATCATAGTTTAAAGAACAAAACTCTTTTTCTGATTTAATAAAATTTAAATAATAATTATGTAACAGTAAAAAATCAGTTATATTTTTATTTCATCTAATAATAAATTATCTAATATAAAGAAGCTCATAGTTTTTATATTTAAATAAGTAAAAAATGCAAAACGTCATTCTCGCGCGCTGTAGCGCGCGTATATTTTGCTAGTTAAATAATAATTGAAAACAATACCTAAGCGGGCCAAATCGCTTTAAAGTTTTATTCATCCCGCTAGCGGGAGAAAAAATATTCCGTCAGGACACTGTATCCCGCTAGCGGAAGAAATAATCCACCGTCTTTATTCCTCCCGCTAGCGGGCTAAATAGCCACAGCGTAAAAATGACTGTCTAAAATACCTAGATGAATGCAGTCACTTTTGAGGTACGATTTTAATTCTTCTTTTTGTTTAATGGCCTTGGTATAGCCAATTCAAATTCACACAACCTCGTAAAATTTACAAATTTCTCAAATTTTTAATCAAATAATTCACAGTATAATCTGGTATTGTCCATAAAAGTTTATCAGTTATATGTCGATTTTGTCGATTAGCCTGTCTGCTTCCATAGAATACTTAGTATAGTAAGGTTTGGTTCAGTGACATCCCATTTCTATCTTGAACAGCGTTGTCCTCTTCCGATGCTTGCGCACATCGCAAATGAATGCAATTCTCTTTGCACCGAGCACAAGGAACCAGAGAAGGGAGCGGAATCAGGTACGTAACAACATAGACAGAACTTGTCCCCCCCAAACAATAAGAGTGTAATATAAAGAATATCCACTAAAATGTAGATAAATAAAATATGCATCTAATTATGCTAAATGAATCAAGCCCTTTTGCAATTGACATGAAAGAAAAAACAAAAAAACAAATTGGAGCAAATTAAACCATTTAATAAAGCTTGTAATTAACCAGAAGAAATCGAAATACAGTAGAACCTCGATAACTCGAACCTCGTTAAGTCGAATTCCTCAGTAAGTCGAAAAAAAGAGCATTCCCCTCCCGTTGAAGCCTTAAATACTCAATATCTCGAATTATTTTCAATTTTTAACTCGAAGAAAATATCATTCCCCTTGAGGTACTAATAGTGCATTTTTATACTCTATAACTCGAAGTTCGAAAAGCTGACTCTGTAAGTCGAATTTTCTTTACAAGAACAGATATTTTTAAAATTTTTTCTTTTATTATTATATTTTTATTAAGTTTATTTTTCTAACTTAAATTATTATTAATTCGACATTTAAGTCGATTTTATATTTTATATTACACTCTACAAGTCGAAAAATGTACATTATAATTATGCCTCTGTAAGTCGAAGTTGTGATCAATAAAACCTTTATATCTCGAAATCCTCGTTAAGTTGAAAACTCATTAACTCGAAGTTTTTAGCGTTTCCCTTGAAATTCGAGTTATCGAGGTTCTACTGTATATGTATACTGCCCTAAGATCCGATTCCGCGCGAATCTGTGCAGTTGAAATTACACCAACTCTCTGAAAATACTCGCTTCTCATCCGTTTAAAGCATTAGAATAAAACAAATCCAAAGCCAGACCCTCCCTCAGATCAAATAAGTATAATATTTATGTTAATAAGTTAAACAACTATCTGATCAAAAGAAAAAAATAATAATAATGAAATAAATAAAAATAAAAGAATTAAAGATCTAGCACATTCGATAACCTAAATAAAGCCAAGGCCGTCTTAAAGTAACAAGTCCTTCCTAAGTAGAAATGTCATAAATCATACCCATCATCCTCAGAAGAAGAAGCCATACCGTCGAGCAAATCCAAGAGAGACTCCGAACTAAAATGCTTACATAAAAATGGGAATTCCGAGAACCCTTCCAGTGCATCATCTACATGGGGATTTTGCAGATTAACACTCTTTTTAAATAAAAGGGATTCTTTCCTTGGTCGACATGAATTCTCATTTTTAGAAGCATCCCCCCGCAATCTGTTATCCTTCCTAGAGTTAATAACAGACTCAGAAGGCCCAGATCCGAAAGTCTGACTATGGTGCTCCATGTTACTTTTTTTGCCCATATCTGCCATGTTATCAGTAGTATCCAACGAATCAAAAGAAGAACCAGTACATGAGGGCTCTACATCTGGATTCAAAGGTACATCTTTGTGCCTTCCAAGGGTATCTACAATAACAGAAGGACATTCTGCACTTTCGTTATTGTCTGGTGGGTTTACACATTTAGGAAACATAGGATGAATCCTGGATCTGACAATGGGTCTAGTTGTAAAAACTTTAGGTCTACATTTACAAATGAATATAGAACTCGGGATGTGTGCAGCGCTAAATTCAATATCAACCAAATCCAAAGCTTTTTTGTTTTTATCAAACCTGCGCTTAGCCTCCAACACAATAGTTTCCGATTCAGGGTCAAGCTTCTCCATTAGATCAGTTACCGAATGTACAGGATTAACGCGTATAAACCCTTTTCTGCATAGGAGAGTGCGGGGAATAAAAGCTTTAAGACCCTTCAGAGTTATGAGCTTTAAATCCAAGAGACAGTTTTCATCACTCCATACCTCACAAAATACCTTAGCCTGGTTTTTACCACCTAAGATTCTAATTTCTAAGATCACCCAAGCCACCAATAACACTATAAATTATTTTTCCGAGATCGATGGGATCAAACTAACCGTACTCTCGAGGAGTACCAGAAAAGGACCCTCCATATTATTATCGTATTTCTCCTCAAGATTACGGTGAGAATCCCAGTAGCAGAACGTCCCGGTAATGTCCTTCATGATGCAAGCCCAGAAATACAAAAAAGAAACAAATATGAAGACTGGAGACAAAGTCAAACTTTGGAAAAAAATTAAATAAATAAATGCAATAAAATCTTTAATTAGCAAGGTTTCAGAGATCCTCAGAAAGTTGAAAATATTAATATATTACCATTAGTCTCAACCTTTAAGGGGTTACATGGGTTTTAAAGCTTCCAAAAATCAATCTTTATAAAATTTTTTTATTTAATAGTATAACATGTCAAGAATATTTTCCTCAAGTTTCAAGTTAATCTGATTAAAACTCTAGGTGAGAGAGAGAGAGAGAGAGAGAGAAAGAGAATTTGGAGTTTTCTCTCATTATATTTGACTGCACTGAGAAAAATCTATTGCGAATAACGCATGAATACGTACCGTTCGCATTTTGCAACACATACACTTTGCCTTTCTTGCTCAAAAACGTGCTTAAAGCTCATGAAAAGTTTCAGTGCACTAATAGTAAGAAAACATGTGCGGACTCTTCTCACAAGTCTTGCCGAAAACGCTCTCCAGCTTTCAATGAAAAAATTGTAAAAAATCGGTGAGATTTTGGCATGAGTTTCTAGCAAACATGATTAGAATTTAAATGCGCATGCGCGGCGAATTTCAGTTGTATCGTTGTTCGTTTAAAGGGACCGCGCCTGCGCACATCGTTTTAAGACTAAGTGGCAAAAAAACCATGTAGAAATTACACCGATTCCTTGCAACGCTGGATAAAAAGGTGAGGAGCATTTTTGGCACATTTGTGTTGCATTTGGTGTAAAAACTTGGAGATTAATTAGTAATATAGAGTTACTATTCTCACACGAAGCATTAATATGCATTAAACTCACGATTTCGTGTAAGAGTGTCTCCAGTTTTGTACGATTTCTGCATTAAATTATACCTTGTAAAAGTAGTAATAGTCCTTGGTGCAATAATAGCAATATATTTTTCTCAGTGTGGCACACAATGGTTTGAAATCGAAAAATATCGGACATATCACTCTAAATTTACAAAATTAATAATTCCATATTTCCAATCAGCAAGTTTTTTTTTTTTTTTTTTTTTAAAGTTATTATACACTCGTTTTAACGACCTCACTGGCCCAATGAGTGTCCCCCGTAGGGAGTTCCTGAAATTGTACTTTGTATATATTCTTTTAAGTGTTTTTGCGTCTACAGAACGGCTTGAAATTAGGAGTACTCGCATTTGACTGGACCACCCGGTATATTGGGTTTGCTCGCCAGTGGAGAGGGAAAACTGTAGAAAAACCTTTCCATAGTACAACCGGTTTATCGACAGTCGAGTTCTAGTGATCTGCACAGGTCGATTACCGACAGTGCATATCATTATACCTCGGCGTATTTACCTTCCACTGAAGTTATCTCACAGCCGGAAAAAAATCCCAGGCTCCCCGGGGCGCGAACCAAGCAAGCTTGAAGCTTGACTTGGGGCGACCGTAGAGTCCAGGACCTTAACCAACTGAGCTAACACCGTGGTTCCAATCAGCAAGTATCAATTGATTATTTTTCATGGATAACAAAAATTCCGCCAATATTCTGAAACATCCGACTTTTTGAACCTTCAACTTCTCAAAACTCGATTTTTGAAGACGGTGGACACGATTTCTTGAAAACTAATGCACCGATCTTCTTAAAATTTGGTACACTTCTTGTCAATAGTATTGACTTGTGCCTGAACGAAAGATTTTTTTATTTTTAATCAAAACCAATTTTATAAAGATATATATAGTCAAAAATTGTGTAAAAATGGTACTTTTTGCAGAAAACTCAACCAAAAAATTAAAATTATTTAAATTTTGAAATCTGTGAAAAAATATCGGACGTTTAGCTCCGCCGGGATTCGAACTCGGGTCTTTCAATTGGCGCTTGACTGCTCTAAACCACTAAGCTACAGAGGTCCATGTCAGATATTTTCTCACAGATTAAACGCTTCATTCAGCTATGACTTTCGTCTTCATATTTCTAATTCAAATTTTCCCTGCATTATTTAAATATGTTTGACGTCATAATGTAGGGAAAATTTGAACAAAAAATTAAAAATTTTTTTTTTAAACGCTTCGTTCAGGCACCAGCCAGACTTAACTACTAACAGAAATTTTTTCGTTTTTTGATTTCGGATGATGCTATATGGAATTATCATGTCTACCACAGAAACATTTTTTTTCCAGTGGTGTTAAAACGTCAGTCCTCAATGGCTCAATTTTTATAATTTTTTAATGAAAATTATAAAATTTATTCTTTAAATATTGTACTTTTATGTGATAAAAGAGCTCAATAAATTAATTTGTTTAATACATAAAAAAAATAATTAAAAAAGTGCTTTATTTTGACCTTTGAAACCCATGTAATCCCTTAAAGGCCACGATCAAAATAAATAAGTTTAATTCATTGCAATAATTAGGCTTGATTCAGAATACAAATAATACAGATTAAACAAAATATAATCAACAAGCAACTTGAAAGAGACAGGAACGTCATGACGGAAAGCATAGGTATAAAGAAAGGAAGAAAGTATTCATCAAAACCATTTAAAGGAGCTCGAAAAATCAAAACAAATTGCTGGCATCAAAATAGTCAACCTTGAAGTTGACTGGGCTTACCAGCTTGAGCAATCCGGATTCAATTTCCAAATAAATTTGTAGCTTTGTATGATGAAAAATAGCAGCCTCTTAAGGATGACACATCGTTTTCAGAAACTTTGAAGCCGCAACCAAATTGTAAACACGGATGACCTTAAGCAAAAATTGTCAAGAAACCAGCGAACAGCCTCCGAAAATTCATGCACCCTACCGATCAAGCTCACTGGAAAACTCACTGGCGAAAATCACTGAGATTTATAGGCCGTTTCAGTGCGCTTTCAGACAGTATTTGGAACATTTACTGACTCAAAACTCACTGGGTTTTTTTTCGTTTGATTTATTACAATGGGAAATACAATTGAAAACCCTTTAGAGGTAATAATAATTTTGTGGGTCCTTTTGCGGTTTATGACCAACATAAATTCTTTCGGTGACCTTCGGTCATAAAAATAATAACGCTAAAAATAATGTTTATTTATTTCAACATTATATTTGTTGTTAATGAACTTGAACTATAATAACTTTAAGACTGTGTTGACAATGTCCGTGTCGCATCGTTTTCCCGTTTTAGAGGAAATACGGTCGATTATTATAATTTGTTACAAAAATGTTTTTCTTAAAAAGTTTTTTAGAAAGTTTTTATTAATTTGTCAACTCGTTATGTTTGTTTTTTTAAAAAAACTTCTGGTACGTTAGACATAATACTGTTAATTTTTTCTGTTTTTCGATACCACGTTTTCTCGTGTTTACTTATTGTTTATTTTATTTTATTGCAGTCCTGAAGATGGATCGGTTCCGATCCGAAACGTCGACATGTTTGTCTATTAGTTTGTAAATAAAAAGAATTTTTGACCGAAAAGCCATTGTTTCTTAAAGTTATTATATATTATACGGTCACACATGAAGAAAAAGTGAACTTGAACTATATTCATGATTCTATTATGTTTACTACATATCCCTTTAACTTTGATTTAAAAAATGGTATCAGTTTTTACGTAATATTTATGGTTTACGAGATACATTATAATTTCTTTAAATATAGGTTTATCGCAATAAATTTTAGATATTTGTAATCGTGAAATATCACAGATTCTAAATTTTTTAATTAAAAATTACAAATAATTAAATTGCACAAACTTCAAGTCATAAAATAGTAGGATTCAAAAATTATTACCTTAGGTAACAATAGATGTGGGAATTTAAAACGGATCCCTGTTTTAACAGTAGATTTTCAAATCTTTTGTTATTTGAGTTAACGCTTTTAAACCCGGCATTTTATTATTTGAAATTTGTATACTTTTACTCTTTGACTGCAGTACAAAAAATTAATTCTCTAATATTTCATTATTCTGAATTTCTGAAATTCATTTTAAAAATGTATACTTCTACATTAAAATTATATAATCAATATAGGTACTTA
The DNA here is from genome assembly GCA_037103525.1 of Ganaspis brasiliensis. Classification (NCBI taxonomy): domain Eukaryota; kingdom Metazoa; phylum Arthropoda; class Insecta; order Hymenoptera; family Figitidae; genus Ganaspis; species Ganaspis brasiliensis. The sequence continues at coordinate 77,312 of JAZKLR010000800.1, read as the reverse complement.
AAATTGAATTAATTATTAAAATATATTATATAGGGGAGAGTCGCCAGTTGTGAGACGACTCCAGTTGTGAGACAGTCGATTTTTTTAACACGAAATATAAAAAGGCTGATTGGTTTACATAAAAACATTTCTTTTTATACGAGCCAACTTTTTCGTGTACACCGAAGCGGATATATGTATTGTTTGTGTTAGATGCCAACACTGTGTGTGAGAATCGACTAAAAAACTTTTGTTCGATATGTGCAAAGTACTTTTTTTTTACGTTAATTAATTGGAGAAGCTAAATGTTATGCATTTTTATTTAGTATTTTTCTTATATTTTGTGATGCAATATTGCATTGTTCCAATCTACGGTTGAAAAAATTTTGTTTTCCTTTTTCAAAATAGCGCCAATTTCCGGTTGTGAGACACAGTAAGTCACCAGTTGTAAGACGGTGGCGCCGCCCATCTGGGATAGCCTATACTTTTTGTTATGCAGCAGAAAGCGCTCTGTTCAGTTTAGTTCGTTACATACATTTGACAGCATAACAATTATTTAAAGTGTGCGAACATGCGCACAAGTTACTTCATTTGCCTACATTGCGACAGCGATTTCGATGAAGAAACTAATAGTCATATGTCAAAGAATAAATATTATTATTTAGTATGTGACCTGGACAGTGAAAAGGGGGCTTACGTGTCAAAAAAAAATTTTTTTTTGGTTTACACCACGTGAAAGAGCGTCAAAAAATCTACCAGAATTTGCAAAAAAATGAAAAACGATTTTTTGACACGTAAGCCCCCTTTTCACTGTCCAAGTCACATATAATAATATGTATTATCAATATATTTAGTTATTTATACTAAACATAATGTTCCATGCCAAATTTTTTACATTTTTGCATTTTTTTATAAGTCCCTACCGATACAAACTCACTGAAAAACTCACTGGCGAAAATCACTGAGTTTTTTGGGCTATTTCAATGCGTTTTCAGATAGTATTTGAAACATTTACTCACTCAATGCTATTGGATCTTTTAAGTCTGATTTATGGCAATAGAAAATTCCACTGGAAACCCTTAAGAGGTAAAAATAATTTCTTGGGCCCTTTTGCGGTTTATGACCAACATAAATACTTTTGGTGACCTTCGGGCACAAAAATAATTACGCTAAAAAAAATGTTTATTTATTTTAACATTATATTTGTTTTAATGAACTTGAACTATTTTTATGATTCTATTATGTTTACTACATATCCCTTTGACTTTGATTTCAAAAATGATATCAATTTTAACGTAATATTTATGGTTTACGAAATACCTTATAATTTCTTAAAATATAAAATTATCACAATAAATTTTAGATATTTGGAATCATGAAGTATTACGGATTCGAAATTTTTTAATTAAAAATTTCAAATAATTAAATTGCAGAAATTTCAAGTCATAAAATATTTAGGTTCGAAAAATTATTAGCTAGGGTAACAATAGACATGGGGATTTAAAATGGATCCCTGCTTTAACAGTAGATTTCCAATTCTTTTTCATTTAAGTTCATGTTTTTCAACCCGGCATTTTTATATACTTTTACTTTTTGAGGTCTGCAATACAAAAATTGAAATCTTCAATATTTCACTATTCTGAATTTCTAAAATCCATTTTAAAAATGTATACTACTAAATTAAAATTATAATCAATAAAATACTTAAAGAATAATTAATTATTAAAATAATGTTATAGACATTTATATTTTTTATAGAAAATAACAATTGCAAAAACTAATCTTATAATTCATAAACAATAAAATTAATTAATAAGTTTAAATCATAATTAGCATTTTAATTAATATTATTCTCTGTAAATAAATATATTGTTATATTTTTGACACAATTTTTAATCTAGGTATATACTCGCATAATGTATATTGAATTTTCAGAAAAATATTTTTTTAAGAAATCTACATAAAAATATATGTTCAATAAAGAGCCACAGATGGTTTGTGACAATATAATTTTAATTTCTTTTGAAACTAAATTTAAAAGGACTACTTCAAAACGGGCAATAAATTTTGACCTGGCCTGAGGGTAGCAATAAACCCTAGTGCGCTAGTAGCTCACTGGGCCAGTGAGTTTCCAATAATATTCCAGTGATTTTCTATTGGTAGGTGTGTCTCACAACTGGACACCTTTTTTTTTTTACTAAAAAGATGTGCTCGGAAAATTGATCATAAAATTTTTCGAGTTCATCTGAACACTACACTATCTATAAATAAAAGTTGCATATTTAAGTTACTTTTTGAACGGTGTATTTCATTTACGATTTCGTTTACCTATTTCCAACTTATAGGTAAAAAATAAATCCGTCTTACAACTAGCGACTCTCCCCTACTGGTATTTCAAGAATTGAATTATTTACATGTTTATATGAAAAAGACATATTCTTCTGAAATAAAATTCAAAAATGATATCAGTTTTTTGATATCTTCTACTGTTTAAGAGTTACGCTACTATTCATTTAATTGTGAGGCTTATACCAAAAATTTTATATCGCCGTAATTGTTAGAATTTACAGATTCTAAATTTTAAAAAACTAAATTCTAACTAAAGTATTTAAAGAATTTTATTTATTAAGAAATCAATTCTTTTACCAGTACATTTGTTAAATTTCAAATGTAGAAAAATAGACGAAGGAGGTCGTGAAGCCTTGCAACATCTGAAAAAAGGATTAAAATCAGAAATAAAAATTTCTCTAATTTTGTAATTAGAAACTTATAAATTGAGAATTTGCTTTCTACGTGTTTTAACGATTCTATGTATCTAAATTTTTCCCTCAAAAAATTTGTTTCTAATGAAAAATAACAATATTTATAATAATTCACAGTCATTTAATTTAAAGATTTAAATAAATTTTTTAGATATTCATAATCGTCGAAAACAAAAGATTTATAATTTTTATGTTTCCAATTTAAAATTGCAAAATTTTTGAGTGATAAAACTTTTGGGTTACATAAACCATAATAGAAAAAAAATACCGGTAGACATCGGTATTTCAGTTCAACGTTGATTTATGATCAAATTGAAATTTAAATAAGTAATCGCGACATTTAAAAGGACTACCTATGCAAAGCAAAAAATGGTACCTGGTATTGTAAGAGTAAAAATGACTAAAGAATACCGAATTTTCCAATTTTCCTATATTAACGAAGAAAAAAGCGTGTAAAAAATGTTCTGTTTCCGAAAAGCGTAAAATTTCAAAAATTTATAACTTCTGTAATTTTTATTCAATAAGAAAATTAAAAAATAAATTTTTTTCTTATTTTTCATATAGAATCAGAAAAAAATTATTCCAAACAAAAAAATTTTTTGAATGAAAATATCACCTGGAATGACCTATAAATAAAAATATCGGGCAAGTACGAGTTACACTCGTACCAAGTCGAAGGGTTCCGTACCGCTCTAATTTTTTTCAATTATATGAGTCAGAGATTATTTGAATAATAATTTATATAATGATAAATTAAAATAATTTTTTTTATTTTTAAAGAAATTTAAGTATAAACTTAATGATTTTTATAAGATTGAAAATTTCCAATTAAATAGACTAAACTTTTTTAAATAATTTTAAATTTTAAAGCCAAAAAAAATTTTTTTTTTAATTTTTTTTAATTTTTAAACTTTTAAAGTAATTTAAACATAAACATAAACATTTTGTACAAAAAAAATAATCTGAAACTATAAAATATTGTAGTTGTTTAGAAGAAAAAAATTTTTTTTGGTAAAATTTCAGTTTTTTGGAAAAAATGTTATGATAATAAATTTAAACCACAATTTTTATGGTGTTATAAAAAATTCTGCATAAAATTACACATTTTTAACCAATTCCCAACCTTTCAGGATAAATACGCTGAGCGCTAGCATAGGGGTTTTTTTGTCATTTTTCAACTTTTCATTAATAACTTTTGAAAATTAAGTCCAGCAACGTTCGCTATATTTTTCCTGTAATCTACACGTAAAAATACCTAGGTATACCAAATTTCAAACCTCTAGGTCAAATAGTTTGGAAGATAAGGGGGGGGGGGGGGGACACGTTTTTTTTGAAAAAAAAAGTTTTTCCTTGACAACGCTATGACCATCACCTCCAATCATGTTCTCTATATTTTTCCTGAACTCTACTCGCGAAAATACATATGTGTACCAAATTTCAATACTCTAGGTCAAATAGTTTAGGAGATAAGGGGGGGGGGGGGGGGTAAATAGGCATTTTAATGCATTTTTTGAAAAAAATCTTGTTATTTCCTTGACAACGCTATGAACATCACGTTCAATCATGTTCGCTATATTTTTCCTGTAATCTACACGTGAAAATACATAAGTGTACCAAATTTCAACTCTCTATCTTAAATAGTTTGGCCGCTAGGGGAGGGGGGGGGGGTAATGGTTTTAGGCGACGGACAAACGAGTGAAAACATAAGGGTTCCGTTTGGACACTTTGTGTACGGAACCCTAAAAATTAGTAACTTTAAATTTCGACTTAATTTTTTTTACCTTACGTAAAAAGAGGGGGCATTTAATACCCTACCAATACAGAATCATTGAAAAACTTATTGGCAAAACCACTGGTAGCTGGACCCATTTCAAAGCGCGTACAACGAGTATTTAAAACATTTGCTCATTAATCAAAAAGCATTAGGGACACTTTTTTTATTTACGACCCTCATGAATATCAATAGCGACCCTTGTACCTGTGTATAGCTGCTCTGCCGATAGGATATACCTAAAATGTATCCAAAATATGACTGGTTCGACATTTTTTAGTCATTTTTACTCTAACAATGCCAGGTACCACTTTTTGCTCCGAGTAGGTAGTCCCTATAAATTTCTGAAGTACTTATTTAAGTTTTAATAGGATTATAAATACGTTGAACTGGAATATATGAATGCCTACCAGGATATTTTTTTCATTTATGGCTTCGGTAACCCAAAAGTTTTATGACTCAAAAATTTTGCAATTTGCAAATTTGAAATTGTAAATTAAAAAATTATAAATCTTCCGTTTTTCACGATTATAAATATCTAAAAATTTTCTCAAAATAAATAAAATTAAATGACAATCAATTACTATAAATATTGTTATTTTTTTATAAAAAAATAACATTTTTAGGAAAAAAATTAGATATACATATAATCGTTAAAACACGTAGAATGCAAATTCTCAATTTATAATTACGAAATAGGAGAAATTTTTATTTCTGATTTTTAATCCTTTCCAGATGTTTCAAAGTTTTACGACATAGCTCGTCCCTTTTTCGGTTTATAATTTACGGTCATAAATAGCCATAAGATAACCTTTCTGATCCCTTTTTCGTTCGACATTTTTTAAGCACGAAATCATTCAAATCGTTCCTCAAAACTGACTGAATTCATTTTTTAGGTATTTCCTATCACCAGGGTGTATAGACCCCAATGAGCTTTCAATAATTTTTCAAAGTGTCTAAACGTCCGTCTAGACGGACACCAAAAAACGTCTAAACGTCCGGCTAGCCGGATAAAATAAGTTTGTCCGTCTAGATTGTTGACAACCCCACCCCCCCTTTAGTATATCGAAACATAGACGGACAAAAACATTTCATCCGTCTAGACGGACGTATAGTCGCGTTGATAATTTTTCAATGATTTTGTATCCATAGGCGGGCATGATTGAAATAACGATAAAAAAACAAAAACAAGTAGGTAAATTATAAATTTTAAAAAATACAGAAAGTATTTTCAACAGTAAATCGAACAAGCGGCCGTCGACATTGCTAGTAAATAAAATTTGACACTAGTTTATTGTCCCTTCAGTCATCCAGCTGATTTGTTAACCATATTTGGAGAAAAAATTGTCATTGTTATTATAATTATTTGGTTATATAATCAATAATGAACGCATTAAACAAATTACTATTCGCATAAAAGTTTTAAGAACTTAAAAAATAAAAATAAATTACCACGCAAACAGCCCTATTGGGCCCTTTCCATGAAGTAGGATCAAGCAGTATTTTTATTATATATAAAGATATAAAGATTACATTGTAGAAATGTGCAAGTCGACTGCGATTCTTTCGAAGAATCGATTTTCTATGGAGAATCGAAATTGGAATCGATTTTTTCAAAGAATCGATTCCATTCAGGGTTGTGCACGTAAAATACATCAGGTAAATTACATGGGTTTTCTACGTATATTACATATGTAATTTACATGTTTAGTTTTCTACATAATGTAATATACATCAGTACACACAGATTTAATCACGTGACAACGCGTGAAAATTTAAAATTTATATATATATAGATATACACCTAGGTGCATAAATGCCTTACCCCCAACTAGTTGTCCCTGCGCATGAGAATACGTGAGTAAGAGAGAGAGGTTGGGGGTAAGGCATTTATGCACCTAGGTGTACCTTATAGATTTGGGATGTAAATTACATAGTTTTCTACATTTTCTACGTATATTACGTCGAAAATGTATTATACGTCGAAAACCTCGAGTGACGCGTCACTGCACAACCCTGATTCCATTGTTGGATAAGCCCAGGGATCGGAACGTAAATTACTTGAGGTAATCTACATACACTAGAGTTCCTATAAAGAGAGTTAGGACATGTGCCCCCTTCCACTAGCCTGTTGACAAACCGGAGACGGAAGTGACGATGAAGTAATTTGTGTGATTGGTTAAAAAGGGCGGGCGAAATTTAAAAATGTTTGTTAAGAAAGCATTTTAAAATCAGCGCGCTCTTTTCAGCCAATGAAAAAACTTTCAATACACTTCCGTCTCCGGTTACGCTGAGCCAATCAAAAGTTGAACCTCACGTGTCCTAACTCTCTTTATAGGAACTCTAACATACACTAAAAAAAATGATTCTGTAATTTTACCACTGTAGGCCTAAGGGTGCCGTCTCATGTTAGGGATTAGAATAGACCAATCAGAAAATGCTTTCCAATGTGACCAATTATCTGATTGGTCTATTCTAAACCCTAATCCATTAATCCCTAGCATCAGACGGCACCCTAAGCAGATAAATACGGTTACGGGACCAGAGCATGAGTCAAAGAAGGACTGAAACAGTCTCTGTCCTTTATTATCTCATGCCCTGCTCCCGTAAGGGTGCCGTCCCATGGCTGCGTTTTGCATTGCGTTGTAATGAAAAAGAAAAAGACAAAGTATATGTGTGTCCTTTTCTCTCTCATTACAACGCAATGCAAAACGCAGCAATGGGATGGCGCCTTAAGGGTGCCGTCTTATGGCTGCGTTTTGCATTGCGTTGTAATGAGAGAGAAAAGGACACACATATACTTTGTGTTTTTCTTTCTCATTACTGCGCAATGTAAAACGCAGCCATGGGATGGCACCTTAACCATATTCGTTGTGCTTCCCAGTTAAAAATTTCGTATGTGTTCCCACGTGTGACCCTGTATGGGTTCCCGTATGAGATGCCTAAGGGTACAGGCAGATGTGGGAGAATAGGAGAATAGAGGAATTGAATATCCGAATCAGATAATTGGTTACATTGGAAAGCATTTCCTGATTGGTTTATTCTATTCCACTATTCTTCTGTTCTCCCACATGTGCCAGTACCTTTAAAGGTTCCTACATGGATTCCCATATGGGGAACTTTGGCACGAACCCTCGAGGGAACATTGTACATAAGATCCCATGCACATAGGATTTCAAGTCAATTTTTTGACAACTTAACATGCTGCGCAGTAGTTTTCTATAACACTTACGACTGCGCAGTAGATTTTTTTGTTCTTGTAAATATGGTGTGCAACAATTACTGACAAATGAATTATTTTCTTAACAATAATCTTTTTGTAGATTCATTTAAATTGTTTAATAGATTAAGGATCCTATAAGGGAACACATAAACATGGGATCCTATGCCCTGCCGATAGGATATACCTAAAATATATCCAAAATATGACTGGTACGACATTTTTTAGTCATTTTTACTCTAACAATGCCAGGTATCACTTTTTGCTCGGAGTAGGTAGTCCCTTTAAATTTCGGAAGCACTTATTTAAGTTTTAATAGGATCATAAATGCGTTGAACTGGAATATATGAATGCCTACAGGATATTTTTTTTATTTATGGCTTCGGTAACCCAAAAGTTTTATGACTCAAAAATTTTGCAATTTGCAAATTTGAAATTGTAAATTAAAAAATTATAAAGGTACGCTCCCAGCTCGGCGTCTGCCTGCCTGCGCGTGCAACCGACATGAGAGAAAAGAAGACGGAAATATAGTTCTGTCTTTTTCTCTCTTATATCGGTTGCACGCGCAGGCAGACAGACATCGAGCTGGGAGCGTACCTTAAATCTTTCGTTTTTCACGATTATAAATATCTAAAAATTTTCTCAAAATAAATAATATTAAATGACAATCAATTACTATAAATATTGTTATTTTTTTATAAAAAAATAACATTTTTAGGAAAAAAATTAGATATACATATAATCGTTAAAACACGTAGAATGCAAATTCTCAATTTATAATTACGAAATAGGAGAAATTTTTATTTCTGATTTTTAATCCTTTCCAGATGTTTCAAAGTTTTACGACATAGCTCGTCCTTTTTTCGACATCTTAAATGCGAAAAATGTACTGGTAAAAAATATTGATTTCTTAATAAATAAAATTTTTTAATTTTTAAGTTAGAACTTCGGTTTTTTTAAATTTAGAATCTGTAATTTCTGACAATTACAGGGATGTAAAATTTTTGGTAAAAGCCTTACAATTAAAAGAATAGTAGCGTAACTCGTAAACAGTAGAAGATATTAAAAATCTGACATCATTTTTGAATTTTGTTTCAAAAGAATATATCTTATTCATATAAACATATAAATAACTAAATTATTGAAAATCGAGTATAATTTTGCAATTAATAATATAAATAATTTAGAATTGAAAAAAGGACTGTAAAAGAACCTTTCATTTTATGAGAGGGTAAAAGCATAATAAAATTCTTCAGGGTTTAAAATTTACGGTCATAAATAGCCATAAATTAACCTTTTGATCCCTTTTTCGTTGAACATTTTCTAAGCACGGAATCATTCAAATTGTACCTCAAAAATGACTGAATTCATTTAGTCATTTTAGTCAGTCATTTTTTAGGTATTTCCTATCAGCAGGGTGTACAGTGTTCCCTCAAGGGTTCGTGCCAAAGTTCCTTGGCACACAGGATCTCATATGGGAACCCATATAGGAACCTTTAAGGGATCCCATACAGGAAACCATACGGAACATACGTGGGAACAAACACGAAATTTTTAACTGGGTTTGGGCTTATGGAAGTAGGAGCGTTTTATTACCTACTTCTATAGTATAAGGGTGCGATCCCATGTGAGCAGAAAACGTAAACGGAAAGCAGAAAATCATGAGAGTGAGAGTGACAGACGTATATCATTGACTCTCTCACTCTCATGATTTTCTGCTTTCCGTTTACGTTTTCTGCTCACGTGGGATCGCACCCTAACAGTTTTACATGTTTTACGGATTTTACGCGCAGAGTTGGGAATAAAACTTTAACCTTATGTAAAATTCCTAAAGGTCCCGCCCCATGACTACGGAAGCGCCTATGCGCCACGTCAAGGCGCGTACTTATGTATTCTGTTTTGTTGAAAGGCCTAACGCACAGTGAATCGTAATCGCTAATCCTTAGGGCGCAATTACATGTCTGCGTCGAACGCTGCGTTTTTGCGTTGAATAGTAAGAGAGAGAAAGACAGAAATATAGTCACATCTTTCTCCCTCTCACCATTCAATGCAAAAACGCAACGTTCGACGCAGACATGTAATTGCGCCCTTGATCGTAAGAATGAGAGGAAGTAGGACAGACATTTATCTCTGTCCTACTTCCTCTCATTCTTACGATTAAGGATTAGCGATTACAATTTATTGTGCGTCAGGGTCAAATCACATGGGAGCGTCAAACGTAAAACGTTTTCTGCTTTTCATGAGAGTGACAGCGCTAGCGATATCTTTCTATCTCTCTTGCTTTCATGCAAAGCAGAAAACGTTTTACGTTTGACGCTCTCATGTGATTTGACCCTTAGGCAGGGTTGTGTTCGTAACATACCGGAGGTATGTTACATAGTTTGTTACTGTATGTTACCTAGGTAAGTTACCTACCAAATTTGTTACATAATGCATTTTTTGGTGGTGGGGGGGGGGGTAACGTACCTAAAACAGGTATGTTACTTGATGTAACATACCGGTATCATACGTAGAAAACCTCGAGTGACGCGTCATTTCCCCTGCCCTTAGGCTAAAAACGAACCAACGAACGCGAGAGCACGTTCATGTGTTCCCTTTAGCCTAACGCACAATGAATCGTAATCGCTAATCCTTAATCGTAAGAATGAGAGGAAGTAGGACAAATATATATCTCTGTCCTGCTTCGTCTCATTATTACGATTAAGGATTTGCGATTACGATTCATTGTGCTTTAGGCTTTTCGTAAATTGAGTCCAGGGTTGGTTAATTGCAGTCGGCTTTGCCAAAATTCATTTAAGAAGAAGAAAGAAAGAGAATAATTTAATGACGAGAGAAAAATTGAGAATTTAAAGGTAATTGATTATTTTATTTTTCGTTCCTTTAATTAATTTAGACATTTTTATATGTACTTTTATAAAAATAAACTTTCTTGTGATATATATGACATCCGCAGATGTCTAGTAGGAGGTTAAAAACTACTGCGCAGACCTTCGAGTCATAGGAGCCAAGATCGACCAGTGCGCATCGTTTAACGTTGGAAATTGCCTGAATATTGCAATGAAATGTTCTCTCAAGTTTCGTGGCAATATTGCCTCATAAGCAGACATTTTACTACTTGCACCAATTTTGCCTGAAAATTCATTGGAAAATTCCGAAACTTGGAGTGTAAAGGCCAGGCAAGTTTCAGAAAATATCTTGTGCTGTGTGGGTATAACCAATTCGTTTTGAAGAAATATCTTAACAACTGAAATGAGAAACTACTTTAAGGGTGCCATCTTATGCTAGGGATTAATGGATTAAGGATTAGAATTGACCAATCAGATAATTGGTCACATTGGAAAGCATTTTCTGATTGGTCTATTCTAATCCCTGATCCATTAATCCCTAGCATGAGACGGTACCCTAAGACGTAGCTCAATTAGGTTTCTAATTAATCATTTTTTCTAGGAATTTTACATAAGAGGATTATGGATAAATACATTAAACTGTAATATTTTTTTCAAGATGATAAAATTGAGATTATAAACGGGATTTTTACGTGCTTTTGTAATTTTACAGTTAGGGTAAAATCCTATGTGAGCAGAAAGCGCAAAACCGAAAGAAGAAAATCATGAAAGTGAGAGAGACAGTGATATCTACCTACCCCTCTCACTCTCATGATTTCTGCTTTCGGTTCAACGCTTTCTGCCCACATGGGATTTTACCCTTATGGCCTGTTTACACCTTCGAAAAAAAAAATTTTCGCATTGGAGGGAAGAGGACAGACTGTGTATCTGTCCTCTTTACTCTCATGCAAAAAAAACTTTTTTTCGAAGGTGTAAACAGGCCATTACTAGTGAATTTACTACTATGAAGGTAGGTGCTTTTTTTACCTACTACCAAAGTAGCACATTCACAACCCTGAATGTACAGTCGGGGACATTCAGGCCCTCCAAGCTCCAATGCATTTCGTTACGCCAAAGTTTCTTGAGCTATTAGCCTAAGGGCGCAATTACATGTCTGCGTCGAACGCTGCGTTCTTGCGTTCTATGTTGAGAGAGAAAAAGACAGAAATATAGTCACATCTTTGTCACTCTCAACATCCAACGCAAGAACGCAGCGTTCGACGCTGACATGTAATTGCGCCCTAAAGCACAACGAATCGTAATCGCTAATCCTTAGGGCGCAATTACATGCCTGCGTTGAATGCTGCGTTTTTGCGTTGTGCGTTGTATCCCTAGGGACTGAGAGTTCGTGTACCGTGCTTAATGTAGTTCCCTAGAGTTCAGGTTTTATTTAGAAGTACGTATTCTAGTGTTTTGTTTGCTTATGGCCATTTACAACCTGTCAGATTTATTGTCTGCTATTTTTATTTAATAAACCGCAAATATAAATTGTATTCTAATTTGCGAAAAATGAATAAAGCTGTTGAGAAAAATGTTGAAGTAAATTATAAATTTGATCTATTAATGTAGTCAAGAAATATAACATTAGTATATTTAAATATATTGCAATGTGGAAAATTCCATTTTTCTTCAAAATTCCTTGCGTGTGAGAGCCACCCTTCTGTAGTTAAACGTGAAAATGATGTAGGTTTCAGTGCGACCCAAATAACTGTGCACGTTTCTCTAACAATCTTTAGCCTAAAGCACAATGAGGGCGCAAATACATGTCTGCGTCGAACGCTGCGTTCTTGCGTTGTATGGTGAGAGAGAGAAAGACAGAAATATAGTCACATCTTTGTCACTCTCACCATTCAACGCAAGAACGCAGCGTTCAACGCAGACATGTAATTGCGCCCTCAATCGTAATCGCTAATCCTTAATCGTAAGAATGAGAGGAAGTAGGACAGACATATATCTCTGTCCTGCTCCCTCTCATTCTTAAGGTACGCTCCCAGCTCGATGTCTGCCTGCCTGCGCGTGCAACCGACACGAGAGAGAAAAAGACGGAACTATATTTCCGTCTTCTTCTCTCTCATCTCGGTTGCACGCGCAGGCAGGCAGACGCCGAGCTGGGAGCGTATCTTAACGATTAAGGATTAGCGATTACGATTCATTGTGCGTTAGGCTTTTGATACCAAACTTGGACTCACGCGGAATTGATATGAAATTGAATGCATAGAATCTCCTGAAGCGAGATAACGTAAAAAAATATGCAACCGCGTACGTGCTGCTACCGGTTCCCGAATCGCAAATTGTTTTTCAATGTGTAGGTTGTACTTTCTTAAGTAATTTGTTAAACAATTTCTGATTCATTCGTAAATAATTAAAATATTTTTCTCTATCTCCTGTCTCCATTTCATAAATAAAATTCTCACTGGCACCTTGAGCACATCGTCGATCCTGTGACGTCCTGTACTCAGGGCCGTCTACAGTTTGTTTTTAAAATCAGTTTTAAAAGCGGCTAGTTTAAAATTTTCAACTATTTTTAATTCAATAAAAATATTCTCGATTTTACTTTTATATATTAATTCAAGAAAGAAAATTTTATTATTTTCAGGGTTCTTTTAATCGGCCCTATAAAAATAGGGGAAAGAATAAAAGCAACTATTTAAAATAAGTGAGACTTTCTTTAATTTTAATCAAATTTATTTTCTAAGTACCAAAAACAGAAAATAAGAGACCACGAGAGGTTTGCAAAAGAAGACCGTTTTCTATTAAGTCCCGAAATTGTCTGTCTAGTTTTTCGGCAACCGGAATCGTTGCTGGCCCCGGAGATAACTTGCCCTTCCTCCCTCTCTCAAATTTTGAGAGGGCCCATAGGAACAATATCTGCGTGCGCAGCTACTCCACGTGGACTAGCACACCGCCCCCAAGCACAAGTTCGCCCCAGGGATGATTTTGGAAAGACCCAGGCCGTAAATAAAAGGGTATGTTTTGATAGGACCGGGCTAATCCTCGGCCTATCTAGAAACTGAGACAATTATTTCGGAGGAGTAATTCTAGATCTCCGATCTTGGGAAAAGTGTAACTACCGGATTTTCCGGGCCCATAAATAAAAGAGTATAAAAGATTCTAAGGACCAAATTACGGTTTTTCCGATCTTCATAAATGAAATTCTAAAACGTTTCTCGAAATAAGTTGGGTTTTGCCAAGTTCATAAATAATTTAGAGCAAAAAAAGGGATTCTAAAATCTAAAGCTGGGCATTTCCAAGATCATAAATTTAAGTTAAGATTTATAAGACTAAAATTATAATAATGTATAAAAACGAGATATTCTCATTTAGCGAATAACTATAAAAGATCTTAATATTATTTAATATCTGATTACTGATTTAATATTTCTCTCGTGATCTCTTTGAATTGCGTTCCGTAGACGACTTAATTAAAAGTACTTGCATTCGCCTGATTTTCCAATCAGAGTATCGGGAAACTACGGAAAACCTCTACTAAGTACTGAAATCAATTAAATTACAAGTTCCAAATATAATAATTAATTACACATGCTCATAAGAGATAAAACATAAATTATAAATTCAATACTCTAAATAAGTATTATCAAGAAAAATACTTTTCTTAACCTAAAGTCTCTTAAACACTAATTTTATTCTGCCATTTTGATTTGAATAATCGAATTAAAATGAGATTTATAGATTTTAAATCTCCCCGCTGAAATCTAAAATAAATATGAGCGCATGCGTGAATTAAAACACGCGTGTGGTCATCACAATCCACTGAGAAAATTGGACGAACCCAAAACCTATTACGTACTTTAGATTCCTGTCGATCCAGTTCTAAATACAAGATGTATAGGTGCATAATATGTTGTTGAGTTTCTGCTGCTTCAAAAGGTGTCTGAACCAATGTATTGCAGTATTGCAATAACCAAAAAATATATAGAACATCAAGGGCTTTCATTGTCTTTTTCTTATTTCAATAAAGCTGAAACCGAGAATGAAAAATTATACCTTCAGATTTTATCGTTTTTATCAATTATTAGGGACAAATTATAAATCATTATTACTTCTATAAAGCTCGATTATTACGATTTAAAATCAAAACTTTGATCCCTAGCTTGCTTCGATCATAAAAAACTTACTCTAATAAACACATATATATATTTGAATTTTTTATCACAAAATTCAATTAAAACTAGGATATCTTAATAACAAATTCAGATAGAGGCTCAAATCTGATTATTTTAGTCGATAATTGGGAAAAAAATGTTTCCATTTTTTAAATGGAAAATGGAAATTCAAAAGTATTAAATGGTTTATATGCGATGAAAAAAGATTTCGCTTTTTTATAAATTATACGTATCTCTTTAAATAGTGCTTTTCCGTGTATGAAAAGGTATTGCAAAAAGTATCATAATATGTGCACTATACGTACGAAAGTGCATTTTCCGTCTTCGTGCAAATTTCTGCACTCGCTTTGCTCGAGCAGCAAACTTTGCACTCGTCGGATAATAACAGTTTTCGATACTTGGTGCACAATGTACTGTTATGTTTTGTGGTATATATTCAACATTTTTTTAAACCTACGATACTATTCAATCAGTTTCTATCATAATGTAAAATTAATCCGTTTCATTTCAAACCTAGAATTTGTAATTCTTTTAAATCCTACGTTATTTCATTCCGATACAATCCATTTCAATTCTAATTGGATTTTAAACGGATTAATTCGGAGTGAAGTAAAACAGGATACAATTACAAGGATTGAAACTCATAGAATTCAAACGCATTAATTCGGAATGATTAAGAAAAGAATTAATTTTCAAGTGAGAATATCATATATGAAACGCGCAGTAAAGGAGATGGGGACCTTGTTTTTTTAGATGTAAAAAACTATAGGTTATCTTTATAATCGTTTTATTTTAATTATTGGTTTCTTTTTTAATTTTAAAAATCAAATTTTATTCTTATGGTATACTTTAAACCTAATGAAAACTGAAATTTCATTAGTTTGCTTTCGAAGTTAATCCTTTTTTATTGTATTTTTCCTTTTTAAATAAAAAAACATAACCTAAAACCTTGCTTTGTTCTCGTAGATTCTATCGTTTTTGGAGCGTGTCACATATATAAATAATTAGTTACATAAATATATATGTATATTTATACATCGAGAGATAATTTATGCTAAAAATTCGATAATGTTATTAAAAAAATGTTTATGTTTACGATTGTGTTTACTTCCTCCATATTAACTTTTATAAATTGACTTTTTATAAGAATATGTTTTGTAGAGTGTCGTTTATTAGCTATCGGAGGTAGTTATTTTTTTTATTATATTATTAAAAAAATATATAAAACAACACTGTTAAACAAATATTTGAATTTCATTTCACGCAAACAATTGCGTTTCCTTAAATCCTATGTTAACATGCATGCGTTTTAACGTGCGTTCTGACGTACTTTATTTTTAATCGCGAATTGAATACTAGGAAATCTGCTGGTGCCGAATAAAGAACTACGTTTATTGGTTGACAAATCACGGGACTATTCTGCTTTTCCGTTAAAACGCATGCATGTAAACATAGGACTTCTATTTCCGCAAAAACTATGCGTTGCGCGGGATTATTTGAACCCGTCTATCGCGATAAAAGAAATAAAGTGCGATAAGAGAGGAAAAAAAGGACAGTAAAAATGCGTAAGTTAGAACTTCAGAACAATTGGCAAAATTTAACAAACAGGCTCAAAACGATAGGATAATGCACAGAACCTAAATAAATGCAAGTGGTTTATCTAAAATGTGTTTAAATTAAATTAAACATTTTCCAATAAATTTATTAGCTTATAAGTTTATTAGCTATCGGAGGTAGTTATTTTTTTTTATTATATTATTAAAAAAATATATAAAACAACACTGTTAAACAAATATTTGAATTTCATTTCACGCAAACAATTGCGTTTCCTTAAATCCTATGTTAACATGCATGCGTTTTAACGTGCGTTCTGACGTACTTTATTTTTAATCGCGAATTGAATACTAGGAAATCTGCTGGTGCCGAATAAAGAACTACGTTTATTGGTTGACAAATCAAGGGACTATTCTGCTTTTCCGTTAAAACGCATGCATGTAAACATAGGACTTCTATTTCCGCAAAAACTATGCGTTGCGCGGGATTATTTGAACCCGTCTAAAGACGTTTCACTTACAACATAAAACAATATCTATATAAACTGCGACTCTTCATTGTACTCTCTAAGACATTCGTGTTGAGAAATCTTTTTTAAATCTTTGATGAAAAAGCCACAATAACCACATTTTCCTCTAGCTTGCAATTAAAAAAATAAACATCAAATTTAATTTTTAAAATATAGATTTAAAAAACTTAGTTATTTATCATTTCATTGCTTTTAGGTTTACAAGTTACATTAAACAGATCCTTAAATAAATGTTGCTTTTATATATTTAAATATACTAATGTTATATTTCTTGACTACATTAATAGATCAAATTTATAATTTACTTTAACATTTTTCTCAACAGCTTTATTCATTTTTCGCAAATTAGAATACAATTTATATTTGCGGTTTAGCCTAACGCACAATGAATCGTAATCGCTAATCCTTAATCGTAAGAATGAGAGGAAGCAGGACAGACATATTTCTCTGTCCTACTTCCTCTCATTCTTAAGATTAATGGCCTGTTTACACCTTCGGAAAAAAAAAATTTTTCGCATTGGAGGGAAGAGAACGACTGTGTATCTGTCCTCTTTACTCTCATGCAAAAAAATTTTTTTTTCGAAGGTGTAAACAGGCCATTAGGATTAGCGATTACGAGTCAATGTGCGTTAGGCCTTTATTAAATAAAAATAGCAGACAATAAATCTGACAGGTTGTAAATGGCCATAAGCAAACAAAACACTAGAATACGTACTTCTAAATAAAACCTGAACTCCAGGGAACTACATTAAGCACGGTACACGAACTCTCAGTCCCTAGGGATACAACGCACAACGCAAAAACGCAGCATTCAACGCAGGTATGTAATTGCGCCCTTAATCGTAAGAATGAGAGGAAGCAGGACAGAGATATATGTCTGTCCTACTTCCTCTCATTCTTACGATTAAGGATTAGCGATTACGATTCATTGTGCGTTAGGCTATTTAGGGTAACTAACCACCGAGGGCAGCACCTGTTGTCACCTGTGACGAGCGACTATTTTCTCGCTCGAAACCACATATCGATTTCAGGGTCCCCAGGCTGCAATGCATTGAGGTTGAACACTGGCTAACTCTTCCGCCCAACCGGTGGCGGCGCCACGAGTCCGCAACGCATTCACATTCTGTTGTGTGTACACGCACAAACTTTACATGTGTTAGTTTAAAGGTTGGTGCGCAATTATTCGCAATCATTGCGTACCAGCTTTTAAACTAACACATGTAAAGTTTGTGCGTGTACACACAACAGAATGTGAATGTGTTGCGGACTCGTGGCGCCGCCACCGGTTGGGCGGAAGAGTTGGCCAGTGTTCAACCTCAATGCATTGCAGCTTGGGGACCCTGATCGATTTCTCGAGACCGCGAGATATCGCGGCGATTCATTTTTAAATATACCAATATGAATCTTTATTAAAATAATTCCGTGTAAAATATGTTTCATTTTAATTGTCACAAAAGACCCTTCAAAAGAGAACTCTGACAAAGAAAAAGTATGTTGAATGCTCTATTAATTTCAGATTAATAGAAAGATAGAAACCGTCGTTTAAAATTATTATTTGTATCCTTCGAAGAATTAGTTCAAAGAACGTTATAAATATTAATAAATAACGTTACAGTTTTCTTAATCTCTTAAGGGTTTCATTTGTTATCGACGAAAATAGTAATAAATTAGTATGGATTATCTGTGAATAATCTTCTTTTGAAATGAACAATCTAGTTTAAGAGCTTTATCCCTGTCGAAAGTAAACCACTCAAAATCCACTGAAAAAACCACCCCAGTAAGAAGAGAGGAATTAAAAAATATTAAAAAATTTTAATATTTTTGAATACGTTTTCTGTCCAATACATTTGTATCCGGTGATTGCACCTACTTTTACCCAAAAATCAGTCCTTATGAATATGGGTTTAAAAAATTTGTGAATCCAAATGAATCCCTTTATAATGAAAAAAAATAAAATGAATATTTTTTAATGTCTGCAGTTCAGGTTATTGAATACAAATGAATTCCTTTATAATGAAAAAATAAACTAATTATTTTTAAATACCCACACGTCAGATTATTCAATCTGAATGAATATTTTTATAATAAAAATGCAATTAAAATAAAATGAAAATTTATATCCGAATGAATACCCTCATGGCCTGTTTACACCTTCGAAAAAAAATTTTTTCGCATTGGACGGAAGAGGACAGACTGTGTATCTGTCCTCTTTACTCTCATGCAAAAAAACTTTTTTTCGAAGGTGTAAACAGGCCATTATGATTAAAAAATATAAAATGAACATTTTATATACTCACGATTCAGTTTTATTGAATCCAAATAAATACCATTCCCTAATAGCACCGACTAGGCCGGGAACGTTCCTGGAATGGGCTGCTGGCCCCTTGGGTACGTTCCCTTGGACCTCTCCAATATACCTGACAAATCCGTTCCGGATTTCACTAGGCTAGGAACGTTCCCGCGGAACGTTCATGGAATGTTCCGAGGAACTTTGAAGACACATTCAAAAAATCGCAGAACGGGTTGCGGAAAAAGTATGCGGAAAAAGCTGAAAATTTTTTTATTAATATTATTTAATGTTTTTAATATGATTGCTTCTATAGAACAGTGGTCACTAAAATCAACTGCGCAGCTCTAGGTGCGATAGAAAACTACTGCGCAAGATATTAACATTAATTATTTTTCAATGTGTATTTAAAGTTCCTCGGAACATTCCAGGAACGTTCCGCGGAACGTTCCTAGCCTAGTGAAATCCGGAACGTATTTGTCAGGTATAGCCTAACGCACAATGAATCGTAATCGCTAATCCTTAATCGTAAGAATGAGAGGGAGCAGGACAGAGATATATGTCTGTCCTACTTCCTCTCATTCTTACGATTAAGGATTAGCGATTACGATTCATTGTGCTTTAGGGCGCAAATACATGTCTGCGTCGAACGCTGCGTTCTTGCGTTTAATGGTGAGAGTGACAAAGATGTGACTATATGTCTGTCTTTCTCTCTCTCAACATACAACGCAAGAACGCAGCGTTCGACGCAGACATGTAATTGCGCCCTTAGGCTTATATTGGAACGGTCCATGTGAACGTACCCCAGGGACCGGCGGACCATTCCAGGAACGTTCCCGGCACAGTCGGTGCTATTAGGGTTATAATGAAAAAAAATGAAATTTTAATATTTGAATACACATAGTTCGGATTATTCAATCCAAATTAATCTTTTTATAATTTAAATAAATAAAACCAAATCCATTGTTCTATAAATACTCATCTCTTTAAAAATAAATCAGTGAAAAGTCACTGAAGAAATTCAAATTAGTATAAATTTCTACTAATTTTTTTAAATTCTTCACTAAAGTTTTAGTGAAAATTGACTAAAAATAAGTAAAAAGTTCCACTAATTCGAATTAATGAACGTTTTTCACTAATTCAAATTAAAAGAGCACATTTGAAATCACTGTAAGGGTGTAAGGTGTAAACAAAGAACAAAGGAGTAACAAAGAATTTCAATTTTTGAAATTAATTTTATTAATTTTGTTTTATAGGGTTATAAACAACTCCCATAATTGGGGGGTATTTATACACAATTAATGGCCTATGGTTAGAAAAATAAAAATTGTTGACTGTCAATTATTATATACTAGCAACATTAACGCGCGCTCAAGCGCGCGACAAACTTTGCATTATTGGTCATTTAAAAACATAAATTTTTGCAAATTCAAATAATGAAACTTACGAAATTGAAGAATATATTTGAAAAATGACAAAAATATATTGACATTTGAAAACAAATTTCGAAAAATAGCTACATAAATACACAATTAAAAAGAATAGTTTAAAAAATTTAACAATAAATTTTAATTTTAAACAAAATAGTTGAAAAATTATAGGAATAACTGTTGGAAATACCTAATTGTAAATTGAACAACTGTATTGAAAATCGATAAAAATAATTGAAATTTAAGAAAATAATAAAAATGGAGGAAATAAATTGAAAATTTGAAAAAAATAATTGATAATAAACAACAAAATTACAAAATGACAAAAATAATTGACAATTGAAAACAAAATTCAAAAGATGGCTAGATTAATACACAACCGATCAAAATAACTTAAAAAATCGAAAAATAATTATAAAACTTTAAGATAATAATTGAAAATTGAAAAATTGTAGGAAATAAATTAAAACTGCGGAAAATGATTAATAATTGAAGGAAATAGTTAAAAAATTACGAAAATAATTGTCAATTTAAAACAAAATTCAAAAAATAACTAAATTAATAGACAACTGAAAAAATAATAGAAAAAATTAAACAAGAAATATTAAATTTAAAGAAAATAATTGCAAATTGAAAAATTAAGAAAATTGTAGGAATAATTGCAATTTTAAAACAATTTTTATGAGTGTACAAAATAATTTAAAAAGTCCAAGAATTATGGGAAATTAAGGAATTAATTGAAAATCGATCAAAATAATTTAAAATTAAAGAAAATATTTGAGAATTGAAGAAAATAATTTAAAATTGAAGAAATAAATTGAAAATTAAAAAATTGAGAAAATAAATTGAGAATTGAAGAAATACATCGAAAATTTAAGAATTAAATTAAAATTTTAAAAAATAATAATTGATAACTGAAAAAAAAAATTACAAAATGACGAAAATAAATGACAACTAAAAACACAATTCAAAATATGGCTAGACTAACACGCAACCCATCAAAATAATTTATAAAATCAAAGAATAATTATAAAATTTTTAGTCAATAATTGAAAATTGAAAAATTGTAAGAATAATTGAAAACTGCGGAAAATAATTAAAAATTGAAGTTAAAAAATAACTAGAGTAATTGAAAAATTGAAGAAAATATGTGAAAAATGACGAAAAGAATTGTCAAGTAAAAACAAAATTAAAAAATAACTAGATTAATAGACAACTGAAAAAAATAATTGAAAAAATTAAACAAGTAATATTAAATGTAAAAAAAATAATTGCAAATTAAAAAATTTAGAAAATTATAGAAATAATTATTGGAAATAATTGCCCATTTAACAACTGGATTGAAAATCGAAAAAAAATAATTAAAATTGAAAAAAGTAATTGAAAATTGAAGAAAGCAATTAAACATTGAAGAATGGAATTGAAATTAAAAGAATATACTTAAAAATTTAAAAAGAGTAATTGAAAAAAGCCGAGAATTAA
This sequence comes from Ganaspis brasiliensis, assembly GCA_037103525.1. Classification (NCBI taxonomy): domain Eukaryota; kingdom Metazoa; phylum Arthropoda; class Insecta; order Hymenoptera; family Figitidae; genus Ganaspis; species Ganaspis brasiliensis. Next base: position 55,289 of record JAZKLR010000800.1, on the reverse strand, counting down.
TGAACATATAGAAGAAATTGAAAACTGAAGGTTGGAAATAAAAATTGAAGAATGGCATTAAAAATGAAAGAACATAATTGAATAATTGTATTTAAAATTAAAGAAACTTAATGATATCGAACAAAATAATAGAAAAAAAGCGATAATTTCTTAATATTAAAGAAAATAACTTAAAATTGAAAAGTGGAATTTAAATTTGAACAAAATAACTGAGAAATGAAGAATTCTAGAATTGAATAATTGATTTGCAATTTTAAAACAATTTTTATGAGTGTAAAAAATAATTGAAAAAGTCCGGAAATTATTGGAAATTGAGGAATTAATTGAAAATCGATCAAAATAATTAAAAATTAAAGAAAATATTTGAGAATTAAAGAAAAAAATTGAAGAAATTAATTGGAAACTTCAAGAAAATAATTGATAATTAAAAGAAAGATTACAATATGACGAAAATAAATAACTATTAAATATTATAACTATTGCTAATAATTTGTGATGTAAAAAACGAAAATAATATATACCTAAAATTTACATAGTAATAGTATCCATTTTTCTGTCCAGAAAGTCTGGCAGTCCACATAGCACTTTCACAACCGTTTTTATAGTTTTTATAATGAAAACCGAAAAAAATTTTGTAAGTAAAATTTAATTTTTAGTTTTGAATGAGCGTTTTTGGTACGTGTTGACCGGATCAAAATTTAACGAAAACTGAGTTTACAAGGAAAGTGACAGTTGAGATGAAACACATGTTATAAAAGTCATAAAAGGATCAAGCGAGGGTTCAAGAAAAGTTTCAGTTGTCTCGATAGGAAAAAAAAACTTGTTTGTGTGGGTGCATTGTTGAAGGGGTCAAGATTTTAGAGACCTTGGGAAACATTTTTGTAACGATGTAAATGAAAATACTCGTGAAAATATAAATAGAAATATTGCTAAGATTAAAACTATAAAATTGCTTTGTAAAAAACAGATAACAGATTTCAAAAAAGTTTTTTTTAATAAAGTCTAAAAAAAAGTTTAATAACCCTTACGAAAGTTTATGACATAAAACCCTAATAGCACCGACTAGGCCGGGAACGTTCCTGGAATGGGCTGCTGGCCCCTTGGGTACGTTCCCTTGGACCGCTCCAATATACCTGACAAATTCGTTCCGGATTTCACTAGGCTAGGAACGTTCCCGCGGAACGTTCATGGAATGTTCCGAGGAACTTTGAATACACATTCAAAAAATCGCAGAACGGGTTGCGGAAAAAGTATGCGGAAAAAGCTGAAAATTTTTTTATTAATATTATTTAATGTTTTTAATATGATTGCTTCTATAGAACAGTGGTCACTAAAATCAACTGCGCAGCTCTAGGTGCGATAGAAAACTACTGCGCAAGATATTAACATTAATTATTTTTCAATGTGTATTTAAAGTTCCTCGGAACATTCCAGGAACGTTCCGCGGAACGTTCCTAGCCTAGTGAAATCCGGAACGTATTTGTCAGGTATATTGGAACGGTCCATGTGAACGTACCCCAGGGACCGGCGGCCCATTCCAGGAACGTTCCTGGCACAGTCGGTGCTATTAGGGAATGTATGTCATACGCGCTTGACGTAAATTACATGACGTTTTTTCGCGACGTCATGTAAATCACGTCAGAAAAATTACGTAAAAAAAATGCCACAAATCGCTAAAATAAATGATTTTTTAAGAAATAAACGATTCTAAACAGCAAAATACAAAAAACAATGAACAGCTTGGGTTGTAAACTACACATAAAGGTTATGTGTATCTTAAAATTAATAAAAGTTATATTTCAGTTAATAAATACAATTTTTAAATTTAATAAATTAAAAAAGAATTTTAAAAATACAAATTACTATAAAAGTAAACGAATTAAGATTAATTGTTGCTACAATTAACTGCGAGAACCTCACATAATGAGGATATTTTTTAAAAACAAATTTGGGGGGACAGGGAATCGAACCCGGGTTCGCCGCACGCAACTAACTAAAACCTAACGCCTGACCACCTGAGCTATCTCGATTAACTTCTAGACAAACAACAAATATTTTTCTTAAACTGCAAGTCCATATTATGTGTTTTGCTGGAAAATATGTAAAAAAGCAAAAATCTAAAGTCCTAAACGACTTATTATGATAAAACTTATTGTTATAAAGAAGCCAGACAATATACAAAGAAATAAATAGTTAATTTCTAAAAGAAAACATTAAGAACTGAATTCCGTCAACCCAAAGCAAAACAACAATATAAAATGAATTCAAAATTATTGCAAATGATTAATGGATGCCTCCTCAATCAGATTGCACTTGCACAATCTTTAAAAATTGGCAAATTAATAATAAAAATAGCGAAAACAAGTAAGTTGTTTAAGCCAACTAATCTGCACAGATTGACCACCAATCAGAGGAGGTCACGTGCTTTTCCGCACGAAAATCAAATCACTCTTGTTGACTTAAAGAATATATCAGTACAAAAATCAAAAGTTTAAACAAAAATAATTGATTAATCAATTCTGATCATTATTGAAAGCATAATTATTTCATTTCTTAAGAACAAAATGTTACAATTAATAAAATTAAATTTAAAAGTAAACTAATTAAATCCAAATAAAAATAAAATATTTATCTACCACAAAATTAACAATTAAAAAAATAAAACTTTAATTACACAAAAAAAAAAAATTGAGATATTAAGATAACAAAAATTAAAATGTACGACAGGTAGTAGCAGAAAGGGGCACAACAATCAATTTGCACAAAAAAATCTAAACAAAATCTAAAATGGTTGATCATACTCAAAAATATACAATTTAATTATTTGAATTAATAAAAAAAATGATAAACCTATGAAAACCACCCTAAAGGATGATATTCTGACAAAATTATTAAAAAAATAAAAATTCGTTCAAAAAAAAATCTAATCACAATCTGAAAGAGTAAAACATACTCAGAAATATACACCCTAACTTTGTAAATTAATAACAAAAAATATCAACACCTGAAAACCACCCCTAATAAAAACATTCGGATAAAATTAAAAAGGAAAATATCAATTTACGCAAAACAATTGTCAAAAAAATTTGAAATGCTAAAACATTACCTATCTGAAACAATAATTTTGTCCGTTTATTATACATATGGGAACATTCCTTCATAATTATGCCTTGCCAGAAATTATTGGCAAAATACACTAAAAAATTATCAGTCAAATATCAATTATTTTCCACATTTCTAGATCTAATTTCAAACTTTTTCATATATTAACGAACAAAATTGTACAAAAATTAATCGACTGCGCATTAGTTTAAACTTGACAAACAATTAAAGTTCCATCAATTTTCGCCTCGCCAGAAAAAATTTGCAAAAAACACTAAAAAATTTTTAGCCAAATATCATTTATTTTCCGTATTTTTGATCTAATTTCTAACTTTTTCATATATTAACGAACAAAGATGAACAAAAATTAACCCAATGCGCGTTACATTCAAATTGTCAAAAAGTGAAAATTTAATCAATTTTTGCCTTGCCAGAAAAGTTTGGCAAAATACACTAAAAAATTTTCAGCCAAATATCAATTATTTTCCGTGTTTCTAGATCTAATTTCAAACTTTTTCATATATTAACGAACAAAATTGTACAAAAATTAAGCGACTGCGCGTTACATTCAAATTGTCAAAAAATGAATATTTAGTCAATTTTTGCCTTGCCAGACAAATTTGGCAAAATACACTAAAAAATTTTCAGCCAAATATTAAGTATTTTCCGTGTTTCTAGATCTAATTTCAACTTTTTTAATATAATACCAAACAAAATTGTACAAAAATTAATCGACTGCGCATTAGTTTAAACTTGACAAACAATTAAAATTCCATCAATTTTCGCCTCGCCAGAAAAAATTTGCAAAAAACACTAAAAAATTTTTAGCCAAATATCAATAATTTTCCGTGTTTCTAGATCTAATTTCAAACTTTTTCATATATTAACGAACAAAATTGTACATAAATTAAGCGACTGCGCGTTACATTCAAATTGTCAAAAAATGAAAATTTAGTCAATTTTTGCCTTGCAAGAAAAATTTGGCAAAATACACTAAGAAATTTTCAGCCAAATATCAATTATTTTCCGTGTTTCTAGATCTAATTTCAAACTTTTTCATATATTAAAGAACAAAATTGTACATAAATTAAGCGACTACGCGTTACATTCAAATTGTCAAAAAATGAAAATTTAGTCAATTTTTGCCTTGCCAGAAAAATTTGGCAAAATACACTAAAAAATTTTCAGCCAAATATCAATTATTTTCCGTGTTTCTAGATCTAATTTCAAACTTTTTCATATATTAACGAACAAAATTGTACATAAATTAAGCGACTGCGCGTTACATTCAAATTGTCAAAAAATGAATATTTAGTCATTTTTTGCCTTGCCAGAAAAATTTGGCAAAATATAGTAAAAAATTTTCAGCCAAATATCAATTATTTTCCGTGTTTCTAGATCTAATTTCAAACTTTCTCATATATTAACAAACAAAATTGTACAAAAAATAACCCAGTGCGCATTAGTTTCAACTTGTCAAAAAATTAAAATTCCATCAATTTTCGCCTTGCCAGAAAAATTTGGCAAAATATAGTAAAAAATTTTCAGCCAAATATCAATTATTTTCCGTGTTTCTAGATCTAATTTCAAACTTTTTCATATATTAACGAACAAAATTGTACATAAATTAAGCGACTGCGCGTTACATTCAAATTGTCAAAAAATGAAAATTTTGTCAATTTTTGCCTTGCCAGAAAAATTTGTCAAATTACAGTAAAAAATTTTTAGCCAAATATCAAGTATTTTCCGTGTTTCTAGATCTAATTTCATACTTTTTCATACATTAACGAACAAAATTGTACAAAAATTAAGCGACTGTGCGTTACATTCAAATTGTCAAAAAATGAAAATTAAGTCAATTTTTGCCTTGCCAGAAAAATTTGGCAAAATACACTAAAAAATTTTCAGCCAAATATCAATTATTTTCTGTGTTTCTAGATCTAATTTCAAACTTTTTCATATATTAACAAACAAAATTGTACAAAAATTAAGCGACTGCGCGTTACATTCAAATTGTCAAAAAATGAAAATTTAGTCAATTTTTGCCTTGCCAGAAAAATTTGGCAAAATACACTAAAAAATTTTCAGCCAAATATCAATTATTTTCCGTGTTTTTAGATCTAATTTCAAACTTTCTCATATATTAACAAACAAAATTGTACAAAAAATAACCCAGTGCGCATTAGTTTCAACTTGTCAAAAAATTAAAATTCCATCAATTTTCGCCTTGCCAGAAAAATTTGGCAAAATATAGTAAAAAATTTTCAGCCAAATATCAATTATTTTCCGTGTTTCTAGATCTAATTTCAAACTTTTTCATATATTAACGAACAAAATTGTACATAAATTAAGCGACTGCGCCTTACATTCAAATTGTCAAAAAATGAAAATTTAGTCAATTTTTACCTTGCCAGAAAAATTTGGCAAAATACAGTAAAAAATTTTTAGCCATATATCAATTTTTTTCCGTGTTTCTAGATCTAATTTCAAACTTTTTCATATATTACCAAACAAAATTGTACAAAAATTAATCGACTGCGCATTAGTTTAAACTTGACAAAAAATTAAAATTCCATCAATTTTCGCTTCGCAAGAAAAAATTTGCAAAAAACACTATAAAATTTTCAGTCAAATATCAGTTATTTTCCGTGTTTCTAGATCAAATTTCAAACTTTTTTATATATTAACGAACAGAATTGTACAAAAAATAAGCGACTGCGCGTTACATTCAAATTTTAAATAAATGAATATTTAGTCAATTTTTACATTGCCAGAAAAATTTGGCAAAATACAGTAAAAAATTTTCAGCCAAATATCAATTTTTTTCCGTGTTTCTAGATCTAATTTCAAACTTTTTCATATATTACCAAACAAAATTGTACAAAAATTAATCGACTGCGCATTAGTTTAAACTTGACATAAAATTAAAATTCCATCAATTTTCGCCTCGCAAGAAAAAATTTGCAAAAAACACTAAAAAATTTTCAGTCAAATATCAGTTATTTTCCGTGTTTCTAGATCAAATTTCAAACTTTTTTATATATTAACGAACAAAATTGTACAAAAATGAAGCGACTGCGCGTTACATTCAAATTGTCAAAAAATGAAAATTTAGTCAATTTTCGCCTCGCCAGAAAAAATTTGCAAAAAACACTAAAAAATTTTTAGCCAAATATCAATTATTTTCCGTGTTTCAAGATCTAATTTTAAACTTTTTCATATATTAACGAACAAAATTGTACAAAAATTAACCCAGTGCGCGTTACATTCAAATTGTCAAAAAATGAATATTTAGTCAATTTTTAACTTGCCAGAAAAATTTGGCAAAATACAGTAAAAAATTTTCAGCCAAATATCAATTATTTTCCGTGTTTCTAGATCTAATTTCAAACTTTTTCATATATTACCAAACAAAATTGTACAAAAATTAATCGACTGCGCATTAGTTTAATCTTGACAAAAAATTAAAATTCCATCAATTTTCGCCTCGCCAGAAAAAATTTGCAAAAAACACTAAAAAATTTTTAGCCAAATATCAATTGTTTTCCGTGTTTCTAGATCTAATTTCAAACTTTTTCATATATTAACGAACAAAATTGTACAAAAATTAAGCGACTGCGCATTAGTTTAAACTTGACATAAAATTAAAATTCCATCAATTTTCGCCTCGCCAGAAAAAATTTGCAAAAAACACTAAAAAATTTTTATCCAAATATCAATTGTTTTCCGTGTTTCTAGATCTAATTTCAAACTTTTTCATATATTAACGAACAAAATTGTACAAAAATTAACCCAGTGCGCATTAGTTTCAACTTGTCAAAAAATGAAAATTGAATCAATTTTCGCCTCACCAGAGAATTTGAACAAAATACACTAAAAAATTTTCAGTCAAATATCAGTTATTTTCCGTGTTTCTAGATCTAATTTCAAACTTTTTCATATATTACCAAACAAAATTGTACAAAAATTAATCGACTGCGCATTTGTTTAAACTTGACAAAAAATTAAAATTCCATCAATTTTCGCCTCGCCAGAAAAAATTTGCAAAAAACACTAAAAAATTTTCAGTCAAATATTAGTTATTTTCCGTATTTCTAGATCAAATTTCAAACTTTTTTATATAATAACGAACAAAATTGTAAAAAAAATAAGCGACTGCGCGTTACATTCAAATTGTCAAAAAATGAAAATTTAGTCAATTTTTACATTGCCAGAAAAATTTGGCAAAATACAGTAAAAAATTTTCAGCCAAATATCAATTATTTTCCGCGTTTCTAGATCTAATTTCGAACTTTTTCATATATTAACGAACAAAATTGTACAAAAAATAAGCGACTGCGTGTTACATTTAAATTGTCAAAAAATGAAAATTTAGTCAATTTTTACCTTGCCAGAAAAATTTGGCAAAATACAGTAAAAAATTTTTAGCCATATATCAATTTTTTTCCGTGTTTCTAGATCTAATTTCAAACTTTTTCATATATTACCAAACAAAATTGTACAAAAATTAATCGACTGCGCATTAGTTTAAACTTGACAAAAAATTAAAATTCCATCAATTTTCGCTTCGCAAGAAAAAATTTGCAAAAAACACTATAAAATTTTCAGTCAAATATCAGTTATTTTCCGTGTTTCTATATCAAATTTTAAACTTTTTTATATATTAACGAACAAAATTGTACAAAAAATAAGCGACTGCGCGTTACATTCAAATTTTAAATAAATGAATATTTAGTCAATTTTTACATTGCCAGAAAAATTTGGCAAAATACAGTAAAAAATTTTCAGCCAAATATCAATTTTTTTCCGTGTTTCTAGATCTAATTTCAAACTTTTTCATATATTACCAAACAAAATTGTACAAAAATTAATCGACTGCGCATTAGTTTAAACTTGACATAAAATTAAAATTCCATCAATTTTCGCCTCGCAAGAAAAAATTTGCAAAAAACACTAAAAAATTTTCAGTCAAATATCAGTTATTTTCCGTGTTTCTAGATCAAATTTCAAACTTTTTTATATATTAACGAACAAAATTGTACAAAAATTAAGCGACTGCGCGTTACATTTAAATTGTCAAAAAATGAAAATTAGGCAATTTTCGCCTCACCAAAAAATTTTAGCAAAATACACTAAAAAATTTTCAGTCAAATATCAGTTATTTTCCGTGTTTCTAGATCAAATTTCAAACTTTTTTATATATTAACGAACAAAATTGTACAAAAATGAAGCGACTGCGCGTTACATTCAAATTGTCAAAAAATGAATATTTAGTCAATTTTTGCCTTGCCAGAAAAATTTGCCAAAATACAGTAAAAAATTTTCAGCCAAATATCAATTATTTTCCGTGTTTCTAGATCTAATTTCAAACTTTTTCATATATTACCAAACAAAATTGTACAAAAATTAATCGACTGCGCATTAGTTTAAACTTGACAAAAAATTAAAATTTCATCAATTTTCGCCTCGCCAGAAAAAATTTGCAAAAAACACTAAAAAATTTTTAGCCAAATATCAATTGTTTTCCGTGTTTCTAGATCTAATTTCAAACTTTTTCATATATTAGCGAACAAAATTGTACAAAAATTAACCCAGTGCGCATTAGTTTCAACTTGTCAAAAAATGAAAATTGAATCAATTTTCGCTTCACCAGAAAATTTGAGCAAAATACACTAAAAAATTTTCAGTCAAATATCAGTTATATTCCGTGCACTAGATCAAATTTCAAACTTTTTTATATATTAACGAACAAAATTGTACAAAAATTAAGCGACTGCGCGTTACATTCAAATTGTCAAAAAATGAAAATTAGGCAATTTTCGCCTCACCAAAAAATTTTAGCAAAATACACTAAAAAATTTTCAGTCAAATATCAGTTATTTTCCGTGTTTCTAGATCAAATTTCAAACTTTTTTATATATTAACGAACAAAATTGTACAAAAATGAAGCGACTGCGCGTTACATTCAAATTGTCAAAAAATGAATATTTAGTCAATTTTTGCCTTGCCAGAAAAATTTGGCAAAATACAGTAAAAAATTTTCAGCCAAATATCAATTTTTTTCAGTATTTCTAGATCTAATTTCAAACTTTCTCATATATTACCAAACAAAATTGTACAAAAATTAATCGACTGCGCATTTGTTTAAACTTGACAAAAAATTAAAATTCCATCAATTTTCGCCTCGCCAGAAAAAATTTGCAAAAAACACTAAAAAATTTTTAGCCAAATATTAATTATTTTCCGTGTTTCAAGATCTAATTTCAAACTTTTTCATATATTAACGAACAAAATTGTACAAAAATTAACCCAGTGCGCATCAGTTTCAACTTGTCAAAAAATGAAAATTGAATCAATTTTCGCCTCACCAGAGAATTTGAACAAAATACACTAAAAAATTTTCAGTCAAATATCAGTTATTTTCCGTGTTTCTAGATCTAATTTCAAACTTTTTCATATATTAACGAACAAAATTGTACAAAAATTAACCTAGTGCGCGTTACATTCAAATTGTCAAAAAATGAATATTTAGTCAATTTTTAACTTGCCAGAAAAATTTGGCAAAATACAGTAAAAAATTTTCAGCCAAATATCAATTATTTTCCGTGTTTCTAGATCTAATTTCAAACTTTTTCATATATTACCAAACAAAATTGTACAAAAATTAATCGACTGCGCATTAGTTTAATCTTGACAAAAAATTAAAATTCCATCAATTTTCGCCTCGCCAGAAAAAATTTGCAAAAAACACTAAAAAATTTTTAGCCAAATATCAATTGTTTTCCGTGTTTCTAGATCTAATTTCAAACTTTTTCATATATTAACGAACAAAATTGTACAAAAATTAACCCAGTGCGCATTAGTTTCAACTTGTCAAAAAATGAAAATTGAATCAATTTTCGCTTCACCAGAAAATTTGAGCAAAATACACTAAAAAATTTTCAGTCAAATATCAGTTATTTTCCGTGTTTCTAGATCAAATTTCAAACTTTTTTATATATTAACGAACAAAATTGTACAAAAATTAAGCGACTGCGCGTTACATTTAAATTGTCAAAAAATGAAAATTGAATCAATTTTCGCCTCACCAGAGAATTTGAACAAAATACACTAAAAAATTTTCAGTCAAATATCAGTTATTTTCCGTGTTTCTAGATCTAATTTCAAACTTTTTCATATATTAACGAACAAAATTGTACAAAAATGAAGCGACTGCGCGTTACATTCAAATTGTCAAAAAATGAATATTTAGTCAATTTTTGCCTTGCCAGAAAAATTTGCCAAAATACAGTAAAAAATTTTCAGCCAAATATCAATTATTTTCCGTGTTTCTAGATCTAATTTCAAACTTTTTCATATATTACCAAACAAAATTGTACAAAAATTAATCGACTGCGCATTAGTTTAAACTTGACAAAAAATTAAAATTCCATCAATTTTCGCCTCGCCAGAAAAAATTTGCAAAAAACACTAAAAAATTTTTAGCCAAATATCAATTGTTTTCCGTGTTTCTAGATCTAATTTCAAACTTTTTCATATATTAGCGAACAAAATTGTACAAAAATTAACCCAGTGCGCATTAGTTTCAACTTGTCAAAAAATGAAAATTGAATCAATTTTCGCTTCACCAGAAAATTTGAGCAAAATACACTAAAAAATTTTCAGTCAAATATCAGTTATATTCCGTGCACTAGATCAAATTTCAAACTTTTTTATATATTAACGAACAAAATTGTACAAAAATTAAGCGACTGCGCGTTACATTCAAATTGTCAAAAAATGAAAATTAGGCAATTTTCGCCTCACCAAAAAATTTTAGCAAAATACACTAAAAAATTTTCAGTCAAATATCAGTTATTTTCCGTGTTTCTAGATCAAATTTCAAACTTTTTTATATATTAACGAACAAAATTGTACAAAAATGAAGCGACTGCGCGTTACATTCAAATTGTCAAAAAATGAATATTTAGTCAATTTTTGCCTTGCCAGAAAAATTTGGCAAAATACAGTAAAAAATTTTCAGCCAAATATCAATTTTTTTCAGTATTTCTAGATCTAATTTCAAACTTTCTCATATATTACCAAACAAAATTGTACAAAAATTAATCGACTGCGCATTTGTTTAAACTTGACAAAAAATTAAAATTCCATCAATTTTCGCCTCGCCAGAAAAAATTTGCAAAAAACACTAAAAAATTTTTAGCCAAATATTAATTATTTTCCGTGTTTCAAGATCTAATTTCAAACTTTTTCATATATTAACGAACAAAATTGTACAAAAATTAACCCAGTGCGCATCAGTTTCAACTTGTCAAAAAATGAAAATTGAATCAATTTTCGCCTCACCAGAGAATTTGAACAAAATACACTAAAAAATTTTCAGTCAAATATCAGTTATTTTCCGTGTTTCTAGATCTAATTTCAAACTTTTTCATATATTAACGAACAAAATTGTACAAAAATTAACCTAGTGCGCGTTACATTCAAATTGTCAAAAAATGAATATTTAGTCAATTTTTAACTTGCCAGAAAAATTTGGCAAAATACAGTAAAAAATTTTCAGCCAAATATCAATTATTTTCCGTGTTTCTAGATCTAATTTCAAACTTTTTCATATATTACCAAACAAAATTGTACAAAAATTAATCGACTGCGCATTAGTTTAATCTTGACAAAAAATTAAAATTCCATCAATTTTCGCCTCGCCAGAAAAAATTTGCAAAAAACACTAAAAAATTTTTAGCCAAATATCAATTGTTTTCCGTGTTTCTAGATCTAATTTCAAACTTTTTCATATATTAACGAACAAAATTGTACAAAAATTAACCCAGTGCGCATTAGTTTCAACTTGTCAAAAAATGAAAATTGAATCAATTTTCGCTTCACCAGAAAATTTGAGCAAAATACACTAAAAAATTTTCAGTCAAATATCAGTTATTTTCCGTGTTTCTAGATCAAATTTCAAACTTTTTTATATATTAACGAACAAAATTGTACAAAAATTAAGCGACTGCGCGTTACATTTAAATTGTCAAAAAATGAAAATTAGGCAATTTTCGCCTCACCAAAAAATTTTAGCAAAATACACTAAAAAATTTTCAGTCAAATATCAGTTATTTTCCGTGTTTCTAGATCAAATTTCAAACTTTTTTATATATTAACGAACAAAATTGTACAAAAATGAAGCGACTGCGCGTTACATTCAAATTGTCAAAAAATGAATATTTAGTCAATTTTTGCCTTGCCAGAAAAATTTGCCAAAATACAGTAAAAAATTTTCAGCCAAATATCAATTATTTTCCGTGTTTCTAGATCTAATTTCAAACTTTTTCATATATTACCAAACAAAATTGTACAAAAATTAATCGACTGCGCATTAGTTTAAACTTGACAAAAAATTAAAATTCCATCAATTTTCGCCTCGCCAGAAAAAATTTGCAAAAAACACTAAAAAATTTTTAGCCAAATATCAATTGTTTTCCGTGTTTCTAGATCTAATTTCAAACTTTTTCATATATTAGCGAACAAAATTGTACAAAAATTAACCCAGTGCGCATTAGTTTCAACTTGTCAAAAAATGAAAATTGAATCAATTTTCGCTTCACCAGAAAATTTGAGCAAAATACACTAAAAAATTTTCAGTCAAATATCAGTTATATTCCGTGCACTAGATCAAATTTCAAACTTTTTTATATATTAACGAACAAAATTGTACAAAAATTAAGCGACTGCGCGTTACATTCAAATTGTCAAAAAATGAAAATTAGGCAATTTTCGCCTCACCAAAAAATTTTAGCAAAATACACTAAAAAATTTTCAGTCAAATATCAGTTATTTTCCGTGTTTCTAGATCAAATTTCAAACTTTTTTATATATTAACGAACAAAATTGTACAAAAATGAAGCGACTGCGCGTTACATTCAAATTGTCAAAAAATGAATATTTAGTCAATTTTTGCCTTGCCAGAAAAATTTGGCAAAATACAGTAAAAAATTTTCAGCCAAATATCAATTTTTTTCAGTATTTCTAGATCTAATTTCAAACTTTCTCATATATTACCAAACAAAATTGTACAAAAATTAATCGACTGCGCATTTGTTTAAACTTGACAAAAAATTAAAATTCCATCAATTTTCGCCTCGCCAGAAAAAATTTGCAAAAAACACTAAAAAATTTTTAGCCAAATATTAATTATTTTCCGTGTTTCAAGATCTAATTTCAAACTTTTTCATATATTAACGAACAAAATTGTACAAAAATTAACCCAGTGCGCATCAGTTTCAACTTGTCAAAAAATGAAAATTGAATCAATTTTCGCCTCACCAGAGAATTTGAACAAAATACACTAAAAAATTTTCAGTCAAATATCAGTTATTTTCCGTGTTTCTAGATCTAATTTCAAACTTTTTCATATATTACCAAACAAAATTGTACAAAAATCAATCGACTGCGCATTTGTTTAAACTTGTCAAAAAATTAAAATTCCATCAATTTTCGCCTCGCCAGAAAAAATTTGCAAAAAACACTAAAAAATTTTCAGTCAAATATTAGTTATTTTCCGTATTTCTAGATCAAATTTTAAACTTTTTTATATAATAACGAACAAAATTGTAAAAAAAATAAGCGACTGCGCGTTACATTCAAATTGTCAAAAAATGAAAATTTAGTCAATTTTTACATTGCCAGAAAAATTTGGCAAAATACAGTAAAAAATTTTCAGCCAAATATCAATTATTTTCCGCGTTTCTAGATCTAATTTCGAACTTTTTTATATATTAACGAACAAAATTGTACAAAAAATAAGCGACTGCGTGTTACATTTAAATTGTCAAAAAATGAAAATTTAGTCAATTTTTACCTTGCCAGAAAATTTTGGCAAAATACAGTAAAAAATTTTTAGCCAAATATCAATTTTTTTCCGTGTTTCTAGATCTAATTTCAAACTTTTTCATATATTACCAAACAAAATTGTACAAAAATTAATCGACTGCGCATTAGTTTAAACTTGACAAAAAATTAAAATTCCATCAATTTTCGCCTCGCAAGAAAAAATTTGCAAAAAACACTAAAAAATTTTCAGTCAAATATCAGTTATTTTCCGTGTTTCTAGATCAAATTTCAAACTTTTTTATGTATTAACGAACAAAATTGTACAAAAAATAAGCGACTGCGCGTTACATTCAAATTTTAAATAAATGAATATTTAGTCAATTTTTACATTGCCAGAAAAATTTGGCAACATACAGTAAAAAATTTTCAGCCAAATATCAATTTTTTTCCGTGTTTCTAGATCTAATTTCAAACTTTTTCATATATTACCAAACAAAATTGTACAAAAATTAACCCAGTGCGCATTAGTTTCAACTTGTCAAAAAATGATAATTGAATCAATTTTCGCTTCACCAGAAAATTTGAGCAAAATACACTAAAAAATTTTCAGTCAAATATCAGTTATATTCCGTGCACTAGATCAAATTTCAAACTTTTTTATATATTAACGAACAAAATTGTACAAAAATTAAGCGACTGCGCGTTACATTCAAATTGTCAAAAAATGAAAATTAGGCAATTTTCGCCTCACCAAAAAATTTTAGCAAAATACACTAAAAAATTTTCAGTCAAATATCAGTTATTTTCCGTGTTTCTAGATCAAATTTCAAACTTTTTTATATATTAACGAACAAAATTGTACAAAAATGAAGCGACTGCGCGTTACATTCAAATTGTCAAAAAATGAATATTTAGTCAATTTTTGCCTTGCCAGAAAAATTTGGCAAAATACAGTAAAAAATTTTCAGCCAAATATCAATTTTTTTCAGTATTTCTAGATCTAATTTCAAACTTTCTCATATATTACCAAACAAAATTGTACAAAAATTAATCGACTGCGCATTTGTTTAAACTTGACAAAAAATTAAAATTCCATCAATTTTCGCCTCGCCAGAAAAAATTTGCAAAAAACACTAAAAAATTTTTAGCCAAATATCAATTGTTTTCCGTGTTTCAAGATCTAATTTCAAACTTTTTTATATATTAACGAACAAAATTGTACAAAAATTAACCCAGTGCGCATCAGTTTCAACTTGTCAAAAAATGAAAATTGAATCAATTTTCGCCTCACCAGAGAATTTGAACAAAATACACTAAAAAATTTTCAGTCAAATATCAGTTATTTTCCGTGTTTCTAGATCTAATTTCAAACTTTTTCATATATTACCAAACAAAATTGTACAAAAATTAATCGACTGCGCATTTGTTTAAACTTGTCAAAAAATTAAAATTCCATCAATTTTCGCCTCGCCAGAAAAAATTTGCAAAAAACACTAAAAAATTTTCAGTCAAATATTAGTTATTTTCCGTATTTCTAGATCAAATTTTAAACTTTTTTATATAATAACGAACAAAATTGTAAAAAAAATAAGCGACTGCGCGTTACATTCAAATTGTCAAAAAATGAAAATTTAGTCAATTTTTACATTGCCAGAAAAATTTGGCAAAATACAGTAAAAAATTTTCAGCCAAATATCAATTATTTTCCGCGTTTCTAGATCTAATTTCGAACTTTTTTATATATTAACGAACAAAATTGTACAAAAAATAAGCGACTGCGTGTTACATTTAAATTGTCAAAAAATGAAAATTTAGTCAATTTTTACCTTGCCAGAAAATTTTGGCAAAATACAGTAAAAAATTTTTAGCCAAATATCAATTTTTTTCCGTGTTTCTAGATCTAATTTCAAACTTTTTCATATATTACCAAACAAAATTGTACAAAAATTAATCGACTGCGCATTAGTTTAAACTTGACAAAAAATTAAAATTCCATCAATTTTCGCCTCGCAAGAAAAAATTTGCAAAAAACACTAAAAAATTTTCAGTCAAATATCAGTTATTTTCCGTGTTTCTAGATCAAATTTCAAACTTTTTTATGTATTAACGAACAAAATTGTACAAAAAATAAGCGACTGCGCGTTACATTCAAATTTTAAATAAATGAATATTTAGTCAATTTTTACATTGCCAGAAAAATTTGGCAACATACAGTAAAAAATTTTCAGCCAAATATCAATTTTTTTCCGTGTTTCTAGATCTAATTTCAAACTTTTTCATATATTACCAAACAAAATTGTACAAAAATTAATCGACTGCGCATTAGTTTAAACTTGACAAAAAATTAAAATTCCATCAATTTTCGCCTCGCCAGAAAAAATTTGCAAAAAACACTAAAAAATTTTTAGCCAAATATCAATTGTTTTCCGTGTTTCTAGATCTAATTTCAAACTTTTTCATATATTAGCGAACAAAATTGTACAAAAATTAACCCAGTGCGCATTAGTTTCAACTTGTCAAAAAATGAAAATTGAATCAATTTTCGCTTCACCAGAAAATTTGAGCAAAATACACTAAAAAATTTTCAGTCAAATATCAGTTATATTCCGTGCACTAAATCAAATTTCAAACTTTTTTATATATTAACGAACAAAATTGTACAAAAATTAAGCGACTGCGCGTTACATTCAAATTGTCAAAAAATGAAAATTAGGCAATTTTCGCCTCACCAAAAAATTTTAGCAAAATACACTAAAAAATTTTCAGTCAAATATCAGTTATTTTCCGTGTTTCTAGATCAAATTTCAAACTTTTTTATATATTAACGAACAAAATTGTACAAAAATGAAGCGACTGCGCGTTACATTCAAATTGTCAAAAAATGAATATTTAGTCAATTTTTGCCTTGCCAGAAAAATTTGGCAAAATACAGTAAAAAATTTTCAGCCAAATATCAATTTTTTTCAGTATTTCTAGATCTAATTTCAAACTTTCTCATATATTACCAAAAAAAATTGTACAAAAATTAATCGACTGCGCATTTGTTTAAACTTGACAAAAAATTAAAATTCCATCAATTTTCGCCTCGCCAGAAAAAATTTGCAAAAAACACTAAAAAATTTTTAGCCAAATATCAATTATTTTCCGTGTTTCAAGATCTAATTTCAAACTTTTTCATATATTAACGAACAAAATTGTACAAAAATTAACCCAGTGCGCATCAGTTTCAACTTGTCAAGAAATGAAAATTGAATCAATTTTCGCCTCACCAGAGAATTTGAACAAAATACACTAAAAAATTTTCAGTCAAATATCAGTTATTTTCCGTGTTTCTAGATCTAATTTCAAACTTTTTCATATATTACCAAACAAAATTGTACAAAAATTAATCGACTGCGCATTTGTTTAAACTTGTCAAAAAATTAAAATTCCATCAATTTTCGCCTCGCCAGAAAAAATTTGCAAAAAACACTAAAAAATTTTCAGTCAAATATTAGTTATTTTCCGTATTTCTAGATCAAATTTCAAACTTTTTTATATAATAACGAACAAAATTGTAAAAAAAATAAGCGACTGCGCGTTACATTCAAATTGTCAAAAAATGAAAATTTAGTCAATTTTTACATTGCCAGAAAAATTTGGCAAAATACAGTAAAAAATTTTCAGCCAAATATCAATTATTTTCCGCGTTTCTAGATCTAATTTCGAACTTTTTTATATATTAACGAACAAAATTGTACAAAAAATAAGCGACTGCGTGTTACATTTAAATTGTCAAAAAATGAAAATTTAGTCAATTTTTACCTTGCCAGAAAATTTTGGCAAAATACAGTAAAAAATTTTTAGCCAAATATCAATTTTTTTCCGTGTTTCTAGATCTAATTTCAAACTTTTTCATATATTACCAAACAAAATTGTACAAAAATTAATCGACTGCGCATTAGTTTAAACTTGACAAAAAATTAAAATTCCATCAATTTTCGCCTCGCAAGAAAAAATTTGCAAAAAAAACTAAAAAATTTTCAGTCAAATATCAGTTATTCTCCGTGTTTCTAGATCAAATTTCAAACTTTTTTATATATTAACGAACAAAATTGTACAAAAATGAAGCGACTGCGCGTTACATTCAAATTGTCAAAAAATGAAAATTTAGTCAATTTTCGCCTCGCCAGAAAAAATTTGCAAAAAACACTAAAAAATTTTTAGCCAAATATCAATTATTTTCCGTGTTTCAAGATCTAATTTTAAACTTTTTCATATATTAACGAACAAAATTGTACAAAAATTAACCCAGTGCGCGTTACATTCAAATTGTCAAAAAATGAATATTTAGTCAATTTTTAACTTGCCAGAAAAATTTGGCAAAATACAGTAAAAAATTTTCAGCCAAATATCAATTATTTTCCGTGTTTCTAGATCTAATTTCAAACTTTTTCATATATTACCAAACAAAATTGTACTAAAATAAATCGACTGCGCATTAGTTTAAACTTGACAAAAAATTAAAATTCCATCAATTTTCGCCTTGCCAGAAAATATTTGCAAAAAACACTAAAAACTTTTTAGCCAAATATCAATTGTTTTCCGTGTTTTTAGATCAAATTTCAAACTTTTTTATATATAAACGAACAAAATTGTACAAAAATGAAGCGACTGCGCGTTACATTCAAATTGTCAAAAAATGAATATTTAGTCAATTTTTGCCTCGCCAGAAAAAATTTGCAAAAAACACTAAAAAATTTTTAGCCAAATATCAATTGTTTTCCGTGTTTCTAGATCTAATTTCAAACTTTTTCATATATTAACGAACAAAATTGAAAAAAAAATTAACCCAGTGCGCATTAGTTTCAACTTGTCAAAAAATGAAAATTGAATCAATTTTCGCTTCACCAGAAAATTTGAGCAAAATACACTAAAAAATTTTCAGTCAAATATCAGTTATTTTCCGTGTTTCTAGATCAAATTTCAAACTTTTTTATATATTAACGAACAAAATTGTACAAAAATGAAGCGACTGCGCGTTACATTCAAATTGTCAAAAAATAAATATTTAATCAATTTTTGCCTTGCCAGAAAAATTTGGCAAAATACACTAAAAAATTTTCAGCCAAATATCAATTATTTTCCGTGTTTCTAGATCTAATTTTAAACTTTTTTATATATTAACGAACTAAATTGTACAAAAATTAACCCAGTGCGCATTAGTTTCAACTTGTCAAAAAATGAAAATTCAATCAATTTTCGCCTCACCAGAAAATTTTAGCAAAATACACTAAAAAATTTTCAGTCAAATATCAGTTATTTTCCGTGTTTCTAGATCAAATTTCTAACTTTTTTATATATTACCGAACAAAATTGTACAAAAATTAATCAACTGCGCATTAGTTTAAACTTGACAAAAAATTAAAATTCCATCAATTTTCGCCTCGCCAGAAAAAATTTGCAAAAAACGCTAAAAAATTTTCAGTCAAATATCAGTTATTTTCCGTGTTTCTAGATCAAATTTCTAACTTTTTTATATATTACCGAACAAAATTGTACAAAAATTAATCAACTGCGCATTAGTTTAAACTTGACAAAAAATTAAAATTCCATCAATTTTCGCCTCGCCAGAAAAAATTTGCAAAAAACGCTAAAAAATTTTCAGTCAAATATCAGTTATTTTCCGTGTTTCTAGATCAAATTTCAAACTTTTTTATATATTAACGAACAAAATTGTACAAAAATTAAGCGACTGCGCGTTACATTTAAATTGTCAAAAAATGAAAATTAGGCAATTTTCGCCTCACCAAAAAATTTTAGCAAAATACACTAAAAAATTTTCAGTCAAATATCAGTTATTTTCCGTGTTTCTAGATCAAATTTCAAACTTTTTTATATATTAACGAACAAAATTGTACAAAAATGAAGCGACTGCGCGTTACATTCAAATTGTCAAAAAATGAATATTTAGTCAATTTTTGCCTTGCCAGAAAAATTTGGCAAAATACAGTAAAAAATTTTCAGCCAAATATCAATTTTTTTCAGTGTTTCTAGATCTAATTTCAAACTTTTTCATATATTACCAAACAAAATTGTACAAAAATGAAGCGACTGCGCGTTACATTCAAATTGTCAAAAAATAAATATTTAATCAATTTTTGCCTTGCCAGAAAAATTTGGCAAAATACACTAAAAAATTTTCAGCCAAATATCAATTATTTTCCGTGTTTCTAGATCTAATTTTAAACTTTTTTATATATTAACGAACTAAATTGTACAAAAATTAATCAACTGCGCATTAGTTTAAACTTGACAAAAAATTAAAATTCCATCAATTTTCGCCTCGCCAGAAAAAATTTGCAAAAAACGCTAAAAAATTTTCAGTCAAATATCAGTTATTTTCCGTGTTTCTAGATCAAATTTCAAACTTTTTTATATATTAACGAACAAAATTGTACAAAAATGAAGCGACTGCGCGTTACATTCAAATTGTCAAAAAATAAATATTTAATCAATTTTTGCCTTGCCAGAAAAATTTGGCAAAATACACTAAAAAATTTTCAGCCAAATATCAATTATTTTCCGTGTTTCTAGATCTAATTTTAAACTTTTTTATATATTAACGAACTAAATTGTACAAAAATTAATCAACTGCGCATTAGTTTAAACTTGACAAAAAATTAAAATTCCATCAATTTTCGCCTCGCCAGAAAAAATTTGCAAAAAACGCTAAAAAATTTTCAGTCAAATATCAGTTATTTTCCGTGTTTCTAGATCAAATTTCTAACTTTTTTATATATTACCGAACAAAATTGTACAAAAATTAATCAACTGCGCATTAGTTTAAACTTGACAAAAAATTAAAATTCCATCAATTTTCGCCTCGCCAGAAAAAATTTGCAAAAAACGCTAAAAAATTTTCAGTCAAATATCAGTTATTTTCCGTGTTTCTAGATCAAATTTCAAACTTTTTTATATATTAACGAACAAAATTGTACAAAAATTAAGCGACTGCGCGTTACATTTAAATTGTCAAAAAATGAAAATTAGGCAATTTTCGCCTCACCAAAAAATTTTAGCAAAATACACTAAAGAATTTTCAGTCAAATATCAGTTATTTTCCGTGTTTCTAGATCAAATTTCAAACTTTTTTATATATTAACGAACAAAATTGTACAAAAATGAAGCGACTGCGCGTTACATTCAAATTGTCAAAAAATGAATATTTAGTCAATTTTTGCCTTGCCAGAAAAATTTGCCAAAATACAGTAAAAAATTTTCAGCCAAATATCAATTATTTTCCGTGTTTCTAGATCTAATTTCAAACTTTTTCATATATTACCAAACAAAATTGTACAAAAATTAATCGACTGCGCATTAGTTTAAACTTGACAAAAAATTAAAATTCCATCAATTTTCGCCTCGCCAGAAAAAATTTGCAAAAAACACTAAAAAATTTTTAGCCAAATATCAATTGTTTTCCGTGTTTCTAGATCTAATTTCAAACTTTTTCATATATTAACGAACAAAATTGTACAAAAATTAACCCAGTGCGCATTAGTTTCAACTTGTCAAAAAATGAAAATTGAATCAATTTTCGCTTCACCAGAAAATTTGAGCAAAATACACTAAAAAATTTTCAGTCAAATATCAGTTATTTTCCGTGTTTCTAAATCAAATTTCAAACTTTTTTATATATTAACGAACAAAATTGTACAAAAATTAAGCGACTGCGCGTTACATTCAAATTGTCAAAAAATGAAAATTAGGCAATTTTCGCCTCACCAAAAAATTTTAGCAAAATACACTAAAAAATTTTCAGTCAAATATCAGTTATTTTCCGTGTTTCTAGATCAAATTTCAAACTTTTTTATATATTAACGAACAAAATTGTACAAAAATGAAGCGAC
Source organism: Ganaspis brasiliensis (assembly GCA_037103525.1). Lineage (NCBI taxonomy): Eukaryota > Metazoa > Arthropoda > Insecta > Hymenoptera > Figitidae > Ganaspis > Ganaspis brasiliensis. The sequence continues at coordinate 33,465 of JAZKLR010000800.1, read as the reverse complement.
TGCGCGTTACATTCAAATTGTCAAAAAATGAATATTTAGTCAATTTTTGCCTTGCCAGAAAAATTTGGCAAAATACAGTAAAAAATTTTCAGCCAAATATCAATTTTTTTCAGTGTTTCTAGATCTAATTTCAAACTTTTTCATATATTACCAAACAAAATTGTACAAAAATTAATCGACTGCGCATTTGTTTAAACTTAACAAAAAATTAAAATTCCATCAATTTTCGCCTCTTCAGAAAAAATTTGCAAAAAACACTAAAAAATTTTTAGCCAAATATCAATTATTTTCCGTGTTTCAAGATCTAATTTCGAACTTTTTCATATATTAACGAACAAAATTGTACAAAAAATAAGCGACTGCGTGTTACATTTAAATTGTCAAAAAATGAAAATTTAGTCAATTTTTACCTTGCCAGAAAAATTTGGCAAAATACAGTAAAAAATTTTTAGCCAAATATCAATTTTTTTCCGTGTTTCTAGATCTAATTTCAAACTTTTTCATATATTACCAAACAAAATTGTACAAAAATTAATCGACTGCGCATTAGTTTAAACTTGACAAAAAATTAAAATTCCATCAATTTTCGCCTTGCCAGAAAATATTTGCAAAAAACACTAAAAACTTTTTAGCCAAATATCAATTGTTTTCCGTGTTTCTAGATCAAATTTCAAACTTTTTTATATATAAACGAACAAAATTGTACAAAAATGAAGCGACTGCGCGTTACATTCAAATTGTCAAAAAATGAATATTTAGTCAATTTTTGCCTTGCCAGAAAAATTTGCCAAAATACAGTAAAAAATTTTCAGCCAAATATCAATTATTTTCCGTGTTTCTAGATCTAATTTCAAACTTTTTCATATATTACCAAACAAAATTGTACAAAAATTAATCGACTGCGCATTAGTTTAATCTTGACAAAAAATTAAAATTCCATCAATTTTCTCCTCGCCAGAAAAAATTTGCAAAAAACACTAAAAAATTTTTAGCCAAATATCAATTGTTTTCCGTGTTTCTAGATCTAATTTCAAACTTTTTCATATATTAACGAACAAAATTGAAAAAAAAATTAACCCAGTGCGCATTAGTTTCATCTTGTCAAAAAATGAAAATTGAATCAATTTTCGCTTCACCAGAAAATTTGAGCAAAATACACTAAAAAATTTTCAGTCAAATATCAGTTATTTTCCGTGTTTCTAGATCAAATTTCAAACTTTTTTATATATTAACGAACAAAATTGTACAAAAATTAAGCGACTGCGCGTTACATTTAAATTGTCAAAAAATGAAAATTAGGCAATTTACGCCTCACCAAAAAATTTTAGCAAAATACACTAAAAAATTTTTAGTCAAATATCAGTTATTTTCCGTGTTTCTAGATCAAATTTCAAACTTTTTTATATATTAACGAACAAAATTGTACAAAAATGAAGCGACTGCGCGTTACATTCAAATTGTCAAAAAATAAATATTTAATCAATTTTTGCCTTGCCAGAAAAATTTGGCAAAATACACTAAAAAATTTTCAGCCAAATATCAATTTTTTTCCGTGTTTCTAGATCTAATTTTAAACTTTTTTTTATATTAACGAACAAAATTGTACAAAAATTAACCCAGTGCGCATTAGTTTCAACTTGTCAAAAAATGAAAATTCAATCAATTTTCGCCTCACCAGAAAATTTTAGCAAAATACACTAAAAAATTTTCAGTCAAATATCAGTTATTTTCCGTGTTTCTAGATCAAATTTCTAACTTTTTTATATATTACCGAACAAAATTGTACAAAAATTAATCAACTGCGCATTAGTTTAAACTTGACAAAAAATTAAAATTCCATCAATTTTCGCCTCGCCAGAAAAAATTTGCAAAAAACGCTAAAAAATTTTCAGTCAAATATCAGTTATTTTCCGTGTTTCTAGATCAAATTTCTAACTTTTTTATATATTACCGAACAAAATTGTACAAAAATTAATCAACTGCGCATTAGTTTAAACTTGACAAAAAATTAAAATTCCATCAATTTTCGCCTCGCCAGAAAAAATTTGCAAAAAACGCTAAAAAATTTTCAGTCAAATATCAGTTATTTTCCGTGTTTCTAGATCAAATTTCAAACTTTTTTATATATTAACGAACAAAATTGTACAAAAATTAAGCGACTGCGCGTTACATTTAAATTGTCAAAAAATGAAAATTAGGCAATTTTCGCCTCACCAAAAAATTTTAGCAAAATACACTAAAAAATTTTCAGTCAAATATCAGTTATTTTCCGTGTTTCTAGATCAAATTTCAAACTTTTTTATATATTAACGAACAAAATTGTACAAAAATGAAGCGACTGCGCGTTACATTCAAATTGTCAAAAAATGAATATTTAGTCAATTTTTGCCTTGCCAGAAAAATTTGCCAAAATACAGTAAAAAATTTTCAGCCAAATATCAATTATTTTCCGTGTTTCTAGATCTAATTTCAAACTTTTTCATATATGACCAAACAAAATTGTACAAAAATTAATCGACTGCGCATTAGTTTAAACTTGACAAAAAATTAAAATTCCATCAATTTTCGCCTCGCCAGAAAAAATTTGCAAAAAACACTAAAAAATTTTTAGCCAAATATCAATTGTTTTCCGTGTTTCTAGATCTAATTTCAAACTTTTTCATATATTAACGAACAAAATTGTACAAAAATTAACCCAGTGCGCATTAGTTTCAACTTGTCAAAAAATGAAAATTGAATCAATTTTCGCTTCACCAGAAAATTTGAGCAAAATACACTAAAAAATTTTCAGTCAAATATCAGTTATTTTCCGTGTTTCTAGATCAAATTTCAAACTTTTTTATATATTAACGAACAAAATTGTACAAAAATTAAGCGACTGCGCGTTACATTCAAATTGTCAAAAAATGAAAATTAGGCAATTTTCGCCTCACCAAAAAATTTTAGCAAAATACACTAAAAAATTTTCAGTCAAATATCAGTTATTTTCCGTGTTTCTAGATCAAATTTCAAACTTTTTTATATATTAACGAACAAAATTGTACAAAAATGAAGCGACTGCGCGTTACATTCAAATTGTCAAAAAATGAATATTTAGTCAATTTTCGCCTCGTCAGAAAAAATTTGCAAAAAACACTAAAAAAATTTTAGCCAAATATCAATTATTTTCCGTGTTTCAAGATCTAATTTCAAACTTTTTCATATATTACCAAACAAAATTGTACAAAAATTAATCGACTGCGCATTAGTTTAATCTTGACAAAAAATTAAAATTCCATCAATTTTCGCCTCGCCAGAAAAAATTTGCAAAAAACACTAAAAAATTTTTAGCCAAATATCAATTGTTTTCCGTGTTTCTAGATCTAATTTCAAACTTTTTCATATATTAACGAACAAAATTGTACAAAAATTAACCCAGTGCGCATTAGTTTCAACTTGTCAAAAAATGAAAATTGAATCAATTTTCGCTTCACCAGAAAATTTGAGCAAAATACACTAAAAAATTTTCAGTCAAATATCAGTTATTTTCCGTGTTTCTAGATCAAATTTCAAACTTTTTTATATATTAACGAACAAAATTGTACAAAAATTAAGCGACTGCGCGTTACATTTAAATTGTCAAAAAATGAAAATTAGGCAATTTTCGCCTCACCAAAAAATTTTAGCAAAATACACTAAAAAATTTTCATTCAAATATCAGTTATTTTCCGTGTTTCTAGATCAAATTTCAAACTTTTTTATATATTAACGAACAAAATTGTACAAAAATGAAGCGACTGCGCGTTACATTCAAATTGTCAAAAAATGAATATTTAGTCAATTTTTGCCTTGCCAGAAAAATTTGCCAAAATACAGTAAAAAATTTTCAGCCAAATATCAATTATTTTCCGTGTTTCTAGATCTAATTTCAAACTTTTTCATATATTACCAAACAAAATTGTACAAAAATTAATCGACTGCGCATTAGTTTAAACTTGACAAAAAATTAAAATTCCATCAATTTTCGCCTCGCCAGAAAAAATTTGCAAAAAACACTAAAAAATTTTTAGCCAAATATCAATTGTTTTCCGTGTTTCTAGATCTAATTTCAAACTTTTTCATATATTAGCGAACAAAATTGTACAAAAATTAACCCAGTGCGCATTAGTTTCAACTTGTCAAAAAATGAAAATTGAATCAATTTTCGCTTCACCAGAAAATTTGAGCAAAATACACTAAAAAATTTTCAGTCAAATATCAGTTATATTCCGTGCACTAGATCAAATTTCAAACTTTTTTATATATTAACGAACAAAATTGTACAAAAATTAAGCGACTGCGCGTTACATTCAAATTGTCAAAAAATGAAAATTAGGCAATTTTCGCCTCACCAAAAAATTTTAGCAAAATACACTAAAAAATTTTCAGTCAAATATCAGTTATTTTCCGTGTTTCTAGATCAAATTTCAAACTTTTTTATATATTAACGAACAAAATTGTACAAAAATGAAGCGACTGCGCGTTACATTCAAATTGTCAAAAAATGAATATTTAGTCAATTTTTGCCTTGCCAGAAAAATTTGGCAAAATACAGTAAAAAATTTTCAGCCAAATATCAATTTTTTTCAGTATTTCTAGATCTAATTTCAAACTTTCTCATATATTACCAAACAAAATTGTACAAAAATTAATCGACTGCGCATTTGTTTAAACTTGACAAAAAATTAAAATTCCATCAATTTTCGCCTCGCCAGAAAAAATTTGCAAAAAACACTAAAAAATTTTTAGCCAAATATTAATTATTTTCCGTGTTTCAAGATCTAATTTCAAACTTTTTCATATATTAACGAACAAAATTGTACAAAAATTAACCCAGTGCGCATCAGTTTCAACTTGTCAAAAAATGAAAATTGAATCAATTTTCGCCTCACCAGAGAATTTGAACAAAATACACTAAAAAATTTTCAGTCAAATATCAGTTATTTTCCGTGTTTCTAGATCTAATTTCAAACTTTTTCATATATTACCAAACAAAATTGTACAAAAATTAATCGACTGCGCATTTGTTTAAACTTGTCAAAAAATTAAAATTCCATCAATTTTCGCCTCGCCAGAAAAAATTTGCAAAAAACACTAAAAAATTTTCAGTCAAATATTAGTTATTTTCCGTATTTCTAGATCAAATTTTAAACTTTTTTATATAATAACGAACAAAATTGTAAAAAAAATAAGCGACTGCGCGTTACATTCAAATTGTCAAAAAATGAAAATTTAGTCAATTTTTACATTGCCAGAAAAATTTGGCAAAATACAGTAAAAAATTTTCAGCCAAATATCAATTATTTTCCGCGTTTCTAGATCTAATTTCGAACTTTTTTATATATTAACGAACAAAATTGTACAAAAAATAAGCGACTGCGTGTTACATTTAAATTGTCAAAAAATGAAAATTTAGTCAATTTTTACCTTGCCAGAAAATTTTGGCAAAATACAGTAAAAAATTTTTAGCCAAATATCAATTTTTTTCCGTGTTTCTAGATCTAATTTTAAACTTTTTCATATATTACCAAACAAAATTGTACAAAAATTAATCGACTGCGCATTAGTTTAAACTTGACAAAAAATTAAAATTCCATCAATTTTCGCCTCGCAAGAAAAAATTTGCAAAAAACACTAAAAAATTTTCAGTCAAATATCAGTTATTTTCCGTGTTTCTAGATCAAATTTCAAACTTTTTTATGTATTAACGAACAAAATTGTACAAAAAATAAGCGACTGCGCGTTACATTCAAATTTTAAATAAATGAATATTTAGTCAATTTTTACATTGCCAGAAAAATTTGGCAACATACAGTAAAAAATTTTCAGCCAAATATCAATTTTTTTCCGTGTTTCTAGATCTAATTTCAAACTTTTTCATATATTACCAAACAAAATTGTACAAAAATTAATCGACTGCGCATTAGTTTAAACTTGACAAAAAATTAAAATTCCATCAATTTTCGCCTCGCCAGAAAAAATTTGCAAAAAACACTAAAAAATTTTTAGCCAAATATCAATTGTTTTCCGTGTTTCTAGATCTAATTTCAAACTTTTTCATATATTAGCGAACAAAATTGTACAAAAATTAACCCAGTGCGCATTAGTTTCAACTTGTCAAAAAATGAAAATTGAATCAATTTTCGCTTCACCAGAAAATTTGAGCAAAATACACTAAAAAATTTTCAGTCAAATATCAGTTATATTCCGTGCACTAGATCAAATTTCAAACTTTTTTATATATTAACGAACAAAATTGTACAAAAATTAAGCGACTGCGCGTTACATTCAAATTGTCAAAAAATGAAAATTAGGCAATTTTCGCCTCACCAAAAAATTTTAGCAAAATACACTAAAAAATTTTCAGTCAAATATCAGTTATTTTCCGTGTTTCTAGATCAAATTTCAAACTTTTTTATATATTAACGAACAAAATTGTACAAAAATGAAGCGACTGCGCGTTACATTCAAATTGTCAAAAAATGAATATTTAGTCAATTTTTGCCTTGCCAGAAAAATTTGGCAAAATACAGTAAAAAATTTTCAGCCAAATATCAATTTTTTTCAGTATTTCTAGATCTAATTTCAAACTTTCTCATATATTACCAAACAAAATTGTACAAAAATTAATCGACTGCGCATTTGTTTAAACTTGACAAAAAATTAAAATTCCATCAATTTTCGCCTCGCCAGAAAAAATTTGCAAAAAACACTAAAAAATTTTTAGCCAAATATCAATTATTTTCCGTGTTTCAAGATCTAATTTCAAACTTTTTCATATATTAACGAACAAAATTGTACAAAAATTAACCCAGTGCGCATCAGTTTCAACTTGTCAAAAAATGAAAATTGAATCAATTTTCGCCTCACCAGAGAATTTGAACAAAATACACTAAAAAATTTTCAGTCAAATATCAGTTATTTTCCGTGTTTCTAGATCTAATTTCAAACTTTTTCATATATTACCAAACAAAATTGTACAAAAATTAATCGACTGCGCATTTGTTTAAACTTGTCAAAAAATTAAAATTCCATCAATTTTCGCCTCGCCAGAAAAAATTTGCAAAAAACACTAAAAAATTTTCAGTCAAATATTAGTTATTTTCCGTATTTCTAGATCAAATTTTAAACTTTTTTATATAATAACGAACAAAATTGTAAAAAAAATAAGCGACTGCGCGTTACATTCAAATTGTCAAAAAATGAAAATTTAGTCAATTTTTACATTGCCAGAAAAATTTGGCAAAATACAGTAAAAAATTTTCAGCCAAATATCAATTATTTTCCGCGTTTCTAGATCTAATTTCGAACTTTTTTATATATTAACGAACAAAATTGTACAAAAAATAAGCGACTGCGTGTTACATTTAAATTGTCAAAAATTGAAAATTTAGTCAATTTTTACCTTGCCAGAAAATTTTGGCAAAATACAGTAAAAAATTTTTAGCCAAATATCAATTTTTTTCCGTGTTTCTAGATCTAATTTCAAACTTTTTCATATATTACCAAACAAAATTGTACAAAAATTAATCGACTGCGCATTAGTTTAAACTTGACAAAAAATTAAAATTCCATCAATTTTCGCCTCGCAAGAAAAAATTTGCAAAAAACACTAAAAAATTTTCAGTCAAATATCAGTTATTTTCCGTGTTTCTAGATCAAATTTCAAACTTTTTTATGTATTAACGAACAAAATTGTACAAAAAATAAGCGACTGCGCGTTACATTCAAATTTTAAATAAATGAATATTTAGTCAATTTTTACATTGCCAGAAAAATTTGGCAACATACAGTAAAAAATTTTCAGCCAAATATCAATTTTTTTCCGTGTTTCTAGATCTAATTTCAAACTTTTTCATATATTACCAAACAAAATTGTACAAAAATTAATCGACTGCGCATTAGTTTAAACTTGACAAAAAATTAAAATTCCATCAATTTTCGCCTCGCCAGAAAAAATTTGCAAAAAACACTAAAAAATTTTTAGCCAAATATCAATTGTTTTCCGTGTTTCTAGATCTAATTTCAAACTTTTTCATATATTAGCGAACAAAATTGTACAAAAATTAACCCAGTGCGCATTAGTTTCAACTTGTCAAAAAATGAAAATTGAATCAATTTTCGCTTCACCAGAAAATTTGAGCAAAATACACTAAAAAATTTTCAGTCAAATATCAGTTATATTCCGTGCACTAAATCAAATTTCAAACTTTTTTATATATTAACGAACAAAATTGTACAAAAATTAAGCGACTGCGCGTTACATTCAAATTGTCAAAAAATGAAAATTAGGCAATTTTCGCCTCACCAAAAAATTTTAGCAAAATACACTAAAAAATTTTCAGTCAAATATCAGTTATTTTCCGTGTTTCTAGATCAAATTTCAAACTTTTTTATATATTAACGAACAAAATTGTACAAAAATGAAGCGACTGCGCGTTACATTCAAATTGTCAAAAAATGAATATTTAGTCAATTTTTGCCTTGCCAGAAAAATTTGGCAAAATACAGTAAAAAATTTTCAGCCAAATATCAATTTTTTTCAGTATTTCTAGATCTAATTTCAAACTTTCTCATATATTACCAAACAAAATTGTACAAAAATTAATCGACTGCGCATTTGTTTAAACTTGACAAAAAATTAAAATTCCATCAATTTTCGCCTCGCCAGAAAAAATTTGCAAAAAACACTAAAAAATTTTTAGCCAAATATCAATTATTTTCCGTGTTTCAAGATCTAATTTCAAACTTTTTTATATATTAACGAACAAAATTGTACAAAAATGAAGCGACTGCGCGTTACATTCAAATTGTCAAAAAATGAAAATTTAGTCAATTTTCGCCTCGCCAGAAAAAATTTGCAAAAAACACTAAAAAATTTTTAGCCAAATATCAATTATTTTCCGTGTTTCAAGATCTAATTTTAAACTTTTTCATATATTAACGAACAAAATTGTACAAAAATTAACCCAGTGCGCGTTACATTCAAATTGTCAAAAAATGAATATTTAGTCAATTTTTAACTTGCCAGAAAAATTTGGCAAAATACAGTAAAAAATTTTCAGCCAAATATCAATTATTTTCCGTGTTTCTAGATCTAATTTCAAACTTTTTCATATATTACCAAACAAAATTGTACTAAAATAAATCGACTGCGCATTAGTTTAAACTTGACAAAAATTTAAAATTCCATCAATTTTCGCCTTGCCAGAAAATATTTGCAAAAAACACTAAAAACTTTTTAGCCAAATATCAATTGTTTTCCGTGTTTTTAGATCAAATTTCAAACTTTTTTATATATAAACGAACAAAATTGTACAAAAATGAAGCGACTGCGCGTTACATTCAAATTGTCAAAAAATGAATATTTAGTCAATTTTTGCCTCGCCAGAAAAAATTTGCAAAAAACACTAAAAAATTTTTAGCCAAATATCAATTGTTTTCCGTGTTTCTAGATCTAATTTCAAACTTTTTCATATATTAACGAACAAAATTGAAAAAAAATTAACCCAGTGCGCATTAGTTTCAACTTGTCAAAAAATGAAAATTGAATCAATTTTCGCTTCACCAGAAAATTTGAGCAAAATACACTAAAAAATTTTCAGTCAAATATCAGTTATTTTCCGTGTTTCTAGATCAAATTTCAAACTTTTTTATATATTAACGAACAAAATTGTACAAAAATTAAGCGACTGCGCGTTACATTTAAATTGTCAAAAAATGAAAATTAGGCAATTTTCGCCTCACCAAAAAATTTTAGAAAAATACACTAAAAAATTTTCAGTCAAATATCAGTTATTTTCCGTGTTTCTAGATCAAATTTCAAACTTTTTTTATATATTAACGAACAAAATTGTACAAAAATGAAGCGACTGCGCGTTACATTCAAATTGTCAAAAAATAAATATTTAATCAATTTTTGCCTTGCCAGAAAAATTTGGCAAAATACACTAAAAAATTTTCAGCCAAATATCAATTATTTTCCGTGTTTCTAGATCTAATTTTAAACTTTTTTATATATTAACGAACTAAATTGTACAAAAATTAATCAACTGCGCATTAGTTTAAACTTGACAAAAAATTAAAATTCCATCAATTTTCGCCTCGCCAGAAAAAATTTGCAAAAAACGCTAAAAAATTTTCAGTCAAATATCAGTTATTTTCCGTGTTTCTAGATCAAATTTCAAACTTTTTTATATATTAACGAACAAAATTGTACAAAAATTAAGCGACTGCGCGTTACATTTAAATTGTCAAAAAAATGAAAATTAGGCAATTTTCGCCTCACCAAAAAATTTTAGCAAAATACACTAAAAAATTTTCAGTCAAATATCAGTTATTTTCCGTGTTTCTAGATCAAATTTCAAACTTTTTTATATATTAACGAACAAAATTGTACAAAAATGAAGCGACTGCGCGTTACATTCAAATTGTCAAAAAATGAATATTTAGTCAATTTTTGCGTTGCCAGAAAAATTTGGCAAAATACAGTAAAAAATTTTCAGCCAAATATCAATTTTTTTCAGTGTTTCTAGATCTAATTTCAAACTTTTTCATATATTACCAAACAAAATTGTACAAAAATTAATCGACTGCGCATTTGTTTAAACTTAACAAAAAATTAAAATTCCATCAATTTTCGCCTCGCCAGAAAAAATTTGCAAAAAACACTAAAAAATTTTTAGCCAAATATCAATTATTTTCCGTGTTTCAAGATCTATTTTCAAACTTTTTCATATATTAACGAACGAAATTGTACAAAAATTAACCCAGTGCGCATCAGTTTCAACTTGTCAAAAAATGAAAATTGAATCAATTTTCGCCTCACCAGAGAATTTGAACAAAATACACTAAAAAATTTTCAGTCAAATATCAGTTATTTTCCGTGTTTCTAACTCTAATTTCAAACTTTTTCATATATTACCAAACAAAATTGTACAAAAATTAATCGACTGCGCATTTGTTTAAACTTGACAAAAAATTAAAATTCCATCAATTTTCGCCTCGCCAGAAAAAATTTGCAAAAAACATTAAAAAATTTTCAGTCAAATATTAGTTATTTTCCGTATTTCTAGATCAAATTTCAAACTTTTTTATATAATAACGAACAAAATTGTAAAAAAAATAAGCTACTGCGCGTTACATTCAAATTGTCAAAAAAGGTAAATTTAGTCAATTTTTACATTGCCAGAAAAATTTGGCAAAACACAGTAAAAAATTTTCAGCCAAATATCAATTATTTTCCGCGTTTCTAGATCTAATTTCGAACTTTTTCATATATTAACGAACAAAATTGTACAAAAAATAAGCGACTGCGTGTTACATTTAAATTGTCAAAAAATGAAAATTTAGTCAATTTTTACCTTGCCAGAAAAATTTGGCAAAATACAGTAAAAAATTTTTAGCCAAATATCAATTTTTTTCCGTGTTTCTAGATCTAATTTCAAACTTTTTCATATATTACCAAACAAAATTGTACAAAAATTAATCGACTGCGCATTAGTTTAAACTTGACAAAAAATTAAAATTCCATCAATTTTCGCCTTGCCAGAAAATATTTGCAAAAAACACTAAAAACTTTTTAGCCAAATATCAATTGTTTTCCGTGTTTCTAGATCAAATTTCAAACTTTTTTATATATAAACGAACAAAATTGTACAAAAATGAAGCGACTGCGCGTTACATTCAAATTGTCAAAAAATGAATATTTAGTCAATTTTTGCCTTGCCAGAAAAATTTGCCAAAATACAGTAAAAAATTTTCAGCCAAATATCAATTATTTTCCGTGTTTCTAGATCTAATTTCAAACTTTTTCATATATTACCAAACAAAATTGTACAAAAATTAATCGACTGCGCATTAGTTTAATCTTGACAAAAAATTAAAATTCCATCAATTTTAGCCTCGCCAGAAAAAATTTGCAAAAAACACTAAAAAATTTTTAGCCAAATATCAATTGTTTTCCGTGTTTCTAGATCTAATTTCAAACTTTTTCATATATTAACGAACAAAATTGAAAAAAAATTAACCCAGTGCGCATTAGTTTCATCTTGTCAAAAAATGAAAATTGAATCAATTTTCGCTTCACCAGAAAATTTGAGCAAAATACACTAAAAAATTTTCAGTCAAATATCAGTTATTTTCCGTGTTTCTAGATCAAATTTCAAACTTTTTTATATATTAACGAACAAAATTGTACAAAAATTAAGCGACTGCGCGTTACATTTAAATTGTCAAAAAATGAAAATTAGGCAATTTACGCCTCACCAAAAAATTTTAGCAAAATACACTAAAAAATTTTTAGTCAAATATCAGTTATTTTCCGTGTTTCTAGATCAAATTTCAAACTTTTTTATATATTAACGAACAAAATTGTACAAAAATGAAGCGACTGCGCGTTACATTCAAATTGTCAAAAAATAAATATTTAATCAATTTTTGCCTTGCCAGAAAAATTTGGCAAAATACACTAAAAAATTTTCAGCCAAATATCAATTTTTTTCCGTGTTTCTAGATCTAATTTTAAACTTTTTTATATATTAACGAACAAAATTGTACAAAAATTAACCCAGTGCGCATTAGTTTCAACTTGTCAAAAAATGAAAATTCAATCAATTTTCGCCTCACCAGAAAATTTTAGCAAAATACACTAAAAAATTTTCAGTCAAATATCAGTTATTTTCCGTGTTTCTAGATCAAATTTCTAACTTTTTTATATATTACCGAACAAAATTGTACAAAAATTAATCAACTGCGCATTAGTTTAAACTTGACAAAAAATTAAAATTCCATCAATTTTCGCCTCGCCAGAAAAAATTTGCAAAAAACGCTAAAAAATTTTCAGTTAAATATCAGTTATTTTCCGTGTTTCTAGATCAAATTTCTAACTTTTTTATATGTTACCGAACAAAATTGTACAAAAATTAATCAACTGCGCATTAGTTTAAACTTGACAAAAAATTAAAATTCCATCAATTTTCGCCTCGCCAGAAAAAATTTGCAAAAAACGCTAAAAAATTTTCAGTCAAATATCAGTTATTTTCCGTGTTTCTAGATCAAATTTCAAACTTTTTTATATATTAACGAACAAAATTGTACAAAAATTAAGCGACTGCGCGTTACATTTAAATTGTCAAAAAATGAAAATTAGGCAATTTTCGCCTCACCAAAAAATTTTAGCAAAATACACTAAAAAATTTTCAGTCAAATATCAGTTATTTTCCGTGTTTCTAGATCAAATTTCAAACTTTTTTATATATTAACGAACAAAATTGTACAAAAATGAAGCGACTGCGCGTTACATTCAAATTGTCAAAAAATGAATATTTAGTCAATTTTTGCCTTGCCAGAAAAATTTGCCAAAATACAGTAAAAAATTTTCAGCCAAATATCAATTATTTTCCGTGTTTCTAGATCTAATTTCAAACTTTTTCATATATGACCAAACAAAATTGTACAAAAATTAATCGACTGCGCATTAGTTTAAACTTGACAAAAAATTAAAATTCCATCAATTTTCGCCTCGCCAGAAAAAATTTGCAAAAAACACTAAAAAATTTTTAGCCAAATATCAATTGTTTTCCGTGTTTCTAGATCTAATTTCAAACTTTTTCATATATTAACGAACAAAATTGTACAAAAATTAACCCAGTGCGCATTAGTTTCAACTTGTCAAAAAATGAAAATTGAATCAATTTTCGCTTCACCAGAAAATTTGAGCAAAATACACTAAAAAATTTTCAGTCAAATATCAGTTATTTTCCGTGTTTCTAGATCAAATTTCAAACTTTTTTATATATTAACGAACAAAATTGTACAAAAATTAAGCGACTGCGCGTTACATTCAAATTGTCAAAAAATGAAAATTAGGCAATTTTCGCCTCACCAAAAAATTTTAGCAAAATACACTAAAAAATTTTCAGTCAAATATCAGTTATTTTCCGTGTTTCTAGATCAAATTTCAAACTTTTTTATATATTAACGAACAAAATTGTACAAAAATGAAGCGACTGCGCGTTACATTCAAATTGTCAAAAAATGAATATTTAGTCAATTTTTGCCTTGCCAGAAAAATTTGGCAAAATACAGTAAAAAATTTTCAGCCAAATATCAATTTTTTTCAGTGTTTCTAGATCTAATTTCAAACTTTTTCATATATTACCAAACAAAATTGTACAAAAATTAATCGACTGCGCATTTGTTTAAACTTGACAAAAAATTAAAATTCCATCAATTTTCGCCTCGTCAGAAAAAATTTGCAAAAAACACTAAAAAAATTTTAGCCAAATATCAATTATTTTCCGTGTTTCAAGATCTAATTTCAAACTTTTTCATATATTAACGAACAAAATTGTACAAAAATTAACCCAGTGCGCATCAGTTTCAACTTCTCAAAAAATGAAAATTGAATCAATTTTCGCCTCACCAGAGAATTTGAACAAAATACACTAAAAAATTTTCAGTCAAATATCAGTTATTTTCCGTGTTTCTAGATCTAATTTCAAACTTTTTCATATATTACCAAAGAAAATTGTACAAAAATTAATCGACTGCGCATTTGTTTAAACTTGACAAAAAATTAAAATTCCATCAATTTTCGCCTCGCCAGAAAAAATTTGCAAAAAACACTAAAAAATTTTCAGTCAAATATTAGTTATTTTCCGTATTTCTAGATCAAATTTCAAACTTTTTTATATAATAACGAACAAAATTGTAAAAAAAATAAGCTACTGCGCGTTACATTCAAATTGTCAAAAAAGGTAAATTTAGTCAATTTTTACATTGCCAGAAAAATTTGGCAAAATACAGTAAAAAATTTTCAGCTAAATATCAATTATTTTCCGCGTTTCTAGATCTAATTTCGAACTTTTTCATATATTAACGAACAAAATTGTACAAAAAAAAAGCGACTGCGTGTTACATTTAAATTGTGAAAAAATGAATATTTAGTCAATTTTTGCCTTGCCAGAAAAATTTGCCAAAATACAGTAAAAAATTTTCAACCAAATATCAATTATTTTCCGTGTTTCTAGATCTAATTTCAAACTTTTTCATATATTACCAAACAAAATTGTACAAAAATTAATCGACTGCGCATTAGTTTAATCTTGACAAAAAATTAAAATTCCATCAATTTTCGCCTCGCCAGAAAAAATTTGCAAAAAACACTAAAAAATTTTTAGCCAAATATCAATTGTTTTCCGTGTTTCTAGATCTAATTTCAAACTTTTTTATATATTAACGAACAAAATTGAAAAAAAAATTAACCCAGTGCGCATTAGTTTCAACTTGTCAAAAAATGAAAATTGAATCAATTTTCGCTTCACCAGAAAATTTGAGCAAAATACACTAAAAAATTTTCAGTCAAATATCAGTTATTTTCCGTGTTTCTAGATCAAATTTCAAACTTTTTTATATATTAACGAACAAAATTGTACAAAAATTAAGCGACTGCGCGTTACATTTAAATTGTCAAAAAATGAAAATTAGGCAATTTTCGCCTCACCAAAAAATTTTAGCAAAATACACTAAAAAATTTTCAGTCAAATATCAGTTATTTTCCGTGTTTCTAGATCAAATTTTAAACTTTTTTATATATTAACGAACAAAATTGTACAAAAATGAAGCGACTGCGCGTTACATTCAAATTGTCAAAAAATGAATATTTAATCAATTTTTGCCTTGCCAGAAAAATTTGGCAAAATACACTAAAAAATTTTCAGCCAAATATCAATTATTTTCCGTGTTTCTAGATCTAATTTCAAACTTTTTTATATATTAACGAACAAAATTGTACAAAAATTAACCCAGTGCCCATTAGTTTCAACTTGTCAAAAAATGAAAATTCAATCAATTTTCGCCTCACCAGAAAATTTTAGCAAAATACACTAAAAAATTTTCAGTCAAATATCAGTTATTTTCCGTGTTTCTAGATCAAATTTCTAACTTTTTTATATATTACCGAACAAAATTGTACAAAAATTAATCAACTGCGCATTAGTTTAAACTTGACAAAAAATTAAAATTCCATCAATTTTCGCCTCGCCAGAAAAAATTTGCAAAAAACGCTAAAAAATTTTCAGTCAAATATCAGTTATTTTCCGTGTTTCTAGATCTAATTTCAAACTTTTTCATATATTAACGAACAAAATTGTACAAAAATTAACCCAGTGCGCATTAGTTTCAACTTGTCAAAAAATGAAAATTCAATCAATTTTCGCCTCACCAGAAAATTTTAGCAAAATACACTTAAAAATTTTTAGTCAAATATCAGTTATTTGCCGTGTTTTTAGATCAAATTTCAAACTTTTTTATACATTAACGAACAAAATTGTACAAAAATTAACCCAGTGCGCATTAGTTTCAACTTGTCAAAAAATTAAAATTCCATCAATTTTCGCCTTGCCAGAAAAATTTGGCAAAATACACTAAAAAATTTTAAGCCAAATATCAAGTATTTTTCGTGTTTCTAGATCTAATTTCAAACTTTTTCATATATTAACGAACAAAATTGTACAAAAATTAAGCGACTGCGCGTTACATTCAAATTGTCAAAAAATGAATATTTAGTCAATTTTTACCTTGCCAGAAAAATTTGGCAAAATACACTAAAAAATTTTCAGCCAAATATCAATTATTTTCCGTGTTTCTAGATCTAATTTTACACTTTTTCATATATTAACGAACAAAATTGTACCAAAATTAAGCGACTACGCGTTACATTCAAATTGTCAAAAAATGAAAATTTAGTCAATTTTTGCCTTGCCAGAAAAATTTGGCAAAATACACTAAAAAATTTTCAGCCAAATATCAATGATTTTCGGTGTTTCTAGATCTAATTTCAAACTTTTTCATATATTAACGAACAAAATTGTACAAAAATTAACCCAGTGCGCATTAGTTTCAACTTATCAAAAAATTAAAATTCCATCAATTTTCGCCTTGCCAAAAAAATTTGGCAAAATACACTAAAAAATTTTAAGCCAAATATCAATTATTTTCGGTATTTCTAGATCTAATTTCAAACTTTTTCATATATTAACGAACAAATTTGTACAAAAATTAAGCGACTGCGCGTTACATTCAAATTGTCAAAAAGTGAAAATTTAATCAATTTTTGCCTTGCCAGAAAAGTTTGGCAAAATACACTAAAAAATTTTCAGCCAAATATCAATTATTTTCCGTGTTTCTAGATCTAATTTCAAACTTTTTCATATATTAACGAACAAAATTGTACAAAAATTAAGCGACTGCGCGTTACATTCAAATTGTCAAAAAATGAATATTTAGTCAATTTTTGCCTTGCCAGAAAAATTTGGCAAAATACACTAAAAAATTTTCAGCCAAATATCAAGTATTTTCCGTGTTTCTAGATCTAATTTCAACTTTTTTAATATAATACCAAACAAAATTGTACAAAAATTAATCGACTGCGCATTAGTTTAAACTTGACAAACAATTAAAATTCCATCAATTTTCGCCTCGCCAGAAAAAATTTGCAAAAAACACTTAAAAATTTTTAGCCAAATATCAATAATTTTTCGTGTTTCTAGATCTAATTTCAAACTTTTTCATATATTAACGAACAAAATTGTACAAAAATTAAGCGACTGCGCGTTACATTCAAATTGTCAAAAAATGAAAATTTAGTCAATTTTTGCCTTGCAAGAAAAATTTGGCAAAATACACTAAAAAATTTTCAGCCAAATATCAATTATTTTCCGTGTTTCTAGATCTAATTTCAAACTTTTTCATATATTAACGAACAAAATTGTACATAAATTAAGCGACTACGCGTTACATTCAAATTGTCAAAAAATAAAAATTTAGTCAATTTTTGCCTTGCCAGAAAAATTTGGCAAAATACACTAAAAAATTTTCAGCCAAATATCAATTATTTTCCGTGTTTCTAGATCTAATTTCAAACTTTTTCATATATTAACGAACAAAATTGTACATAAATTAAGCGACTGCGCGTTACATTCAAATTGTCAAAAAATGAATATTTAGTCATTTTTTGCCTTGCCAGAAAAATTTGGCAAAATATAGTAAAAAATTTTCAGCCAAATATCAATTATTTTCCGTGTTTCTGGATCTAATTTCAAACTTTCTCATATATTAACAAACAAAATTGTACAAAAAATAACCCAGTGCGCATTAGTTTCAACTTGTCAAAAAATTAAAATTCCATCAATTTTCGCCTTGCCAGAAAAATTTGGCAAAATATAGTAAAAAATTTTCAGCCAAATTTCAATTATTTTCCGTGTTTCTAGATCTAATTTCAAACTTTTTCATATATTAACGAACAAAATTGTACATAAATTAAGCGACTGCGCGTTACATTCAAATTGTCAAAAAATGAAAATTTTGTCAATTTTTGCCTTGCCAGAAAAATTTGTCAAATTACAGTAAAAAATTTTTAGCCAAATATCAAGTATTTTCCGTGTTTCTAGATCTAATTTCATACTTTTTCATATATTAACGAACAAAATTGTACAAAAATTAAGCGACTGTGCGTTACATTCAAATTGTCAAAAAATGAAAATTTAGTCAATTTTTGCCTTGCCAGAAAAATTTGGCAAAATACACTAAAAAATTTTCAGCCAAATATCAATTATTTTCCGTGTTTCTAGATCTAATTTCACACTTTTTCATATATTAACGAACAAAATTGTACCAAAATTAAGCGACTGCGCGTTACATTCAAATTGTCAAAAAATGAAAATTTAGTCAATTTTTACCTTGCCAGAAAAATTTGGCAAAATACACTAAAAAATTTTCAGCCAAATATCAAGTATTTTCCGTGTTTCTAGATCTAATTTCAAACTTTTTTATATATTAACGAACAAAATTGTACAAAAATTAACCCAGTGCGCATTAGTTTCAACTTGTCAAAAAATTAAAATTCCATCAATTTTCGCCTTGCCAGAAAAATTTGGCAAAATATAGTAAAAAATTTTCAGCTAAATATCAATTATTTTCCGTGTTTCTAGATCTAATTTCAAATATTTTCATATATTAACGAACAAAATTGTACAAAAATTAAGCGACTGCGCGTTACATTCAAATTGTCAAAAAATGAATATTTAGTCATTTTTTGCCTTGCCAGAAAAATTTGGCAAAATATAGTAAAAAATTTTCAGCCAAATATCAATTATTTTCCGTGTTTCTAGATCTAATTTCAAACTTTTTCATATATTAACGTACAAAATTGTACAAAAATTAACCCAGTGCGCATTAGTTTCATTTGTCAAAAAATTAAAATTCCATCAATATTCGCCTTGCCAGAAAAATTTGGCAAAATACACTAAAAAATTTTAAGCCAAATATCAAGTATTTTTCGTGTTTCTAGATCTAATTTCAAACTTTTTCATATATTAACGAACAAAATTGTACAAAAATTAAGCGACTGCGCGTTACATTCAAATTGTCAAAAAATGAATATTTAGTCAATTTTTACCTTGCCAGAAAAATTTGGCAAAATGCACTAAAAAATTTTCAGCCAAGTATCAATTATTTTCCGTGTTTCTAGATCTAATTTTAAACTTTCTCAAATCTTAACAAACAAAATTGTACAAAAATTAACCCAGTGCGCATTAGTTTCAACTTGTCAAAAAATTAAAATTCCATCAATTTTCGCCTTGCCAGAAAAATTTGGCAAAATACACTAAAAAATTTTAAGCCAAATATCAAGTATTTTTCGTGTTTCTAGATCTAATTTCAAACTTTTTCATATATTAACGAACAAAATTGTACAAAAATTAAGCGACAGCGCGTTACATTCAAATTGTCAAAAAATGAATATTTAGTCAATTTTTACTTTGCCAGAAAAATTTGGCAAAACGCACTAAAAAATTTTCAGCCAAATATCAATTATTTTCCGTGTTTCTAGATCTAATTTCAAACTTTCTCATATCTTAACAAACAAAATTGTACAAAAATTAACCCAGTGCGCATTAGTTTCAACTTGTCAAAAAATTAAAATTCCATCAATTTTCGCCTTGCCAGAAAAATTTGGCAAAATACACTAAAAAATTTTAAGCCAAATATCAAGTATTTTTCGTATTTCTAGATCTAATTTCAAACTTTTTCATATATTAACGAACAAAATTGTACAAAAATTAAGCGACTGCGCGTTACATTCAAATTGTCAAAAAATGAATATTTAGTCAATTTTAACCTTGCCAGAAAAATTTGGCAAAATGCACTAAAAAATTTTCAGCCAAATATCAATTATTTTCCGTGTTTCTAGATCTAATTTTAAACTTTCTCATATATTAACAATCATAATTGTACAAAAATTAACCCAGTGCGCATTAGTTTCAACTTGTCAAAAAATTAAAATTCCATCAATTTTCGCCTTGCCAGAAAAATTTGGCAAAATACACTAAAAAATTTTAAGCCAAATATCAAGTATTTTTCGTGTTTCTAGATCTAATTTAAAACTTTTTCATATATTAACGAACAAAATTGTACCAAAATTAATCGACTACGCGTTACATTCAAATTGTCAAAAAATGAAAATTTAGTCAATTTTTGCCTTGCCAGAAAAATTTGGCAAAATACACTAAAAAATTTTCAGCCAAATATCAATTATTTTCCGTGTTTCTAGATCTAATTTCAAACTTTTTCATATATTAACGAACAAAATTGTACAAAAATTAAGCGACTGCGCGTTACATTCAAATTGTCAAAAAATGAATATTTAGTCAATTTTTACCTTGCCAGAAAAATTTGGCAAAATGCACTAAAAAATTTTCAGCCAAATATCAATTATTTTCCGTGTTTCTAGATCTAATTTCAAACTTTCTCATATATTAACAAACATAATTGTACAAAAATTAACCCAGTGCGCATTAGTTTCAACTTGTCAAAAAATTAAAATTCCATCAATTTTCGCCTTGCCAGAAAAATTTAGCAAAATACACTAAAAAATTTTAAGCCAAATATCAAGTATTTTTCGTGTTTCTAGATCTAATTTAAAACTTTTTCATATATTAACGAACAAAATTGTACCAAAATTAATCGACTACGCGTTACATTCAAATTGTCAAAAAATGAAAATTTAGTCAATTTTTGCCTTGCCAGAAAAATTTGGCAAAATACACTAAAAAATTTTCAGCCAAATATCAATTATTTTCCGTGTTTCTAGATCTAATTTCAAACTTTTTCATATATTAACGAACAAAATTGTACAAAAATTAGGCGACTGCGCGTTACATTCAAATTGTCAAAAAATGAAAATTTAGTCAATTTTTGCCTTGCCAGAAAAATTTGGCAAAATACACTAAAAAATTTTCAGCCAAATATCAATTATTTTCCGTGTTTCTAGATCTAATTTCACACTTTTTCATATATTAACGAACAAAATTGTACCAAAATTAGGCGTCTACGCGTTACATTCAAATTGTCAAAAAATGAATATTTAGTCATTTTTTGCCTTGCCAGAAAAATTTGGCAAAATATAGTAAAAAATTTTCAGCCAAATATCAATTATTTTCCGTGTTTCTAGATCTAATTTCAAACTTTTTCATATATTAACGAACAAAATTGTACAAAAATTAAGCGACTGCGCGTTACATTCAAATTGTCAAAAAATGAATATTTAGTCAATTTTTACCTTGCCAGAAAAATTTGGCAAAGTATAGTAAAAAATTTTCAGCCAAATATCTATTATTTTCCGTGTTTCTAGATCTAATTTCACACTTTTTCATATATTAACGAACAAAATTGTACCAAAATTAAGCGACTACGCGTTACATTCAAATTGTCAAAAAATGAAAATTTAGTCAATTTTTGCCTTGCCAGAAAAATTTGGATAAATACACTAAAAAATTTTCAGCCAAATATCAATTATTTTCCGTGTTTCTAGATCTAATTTTACACTTTTTCATATATTAACGAACAAAATTGTACCAAAATTAAGCGACTACGCGTTACATTCAAATTGT
Organism: Ganaspis brasiliensis; assembly: GCA_037103525.1. Taxonomy (NCBI): domain Eukaryota; kingdom Metazoa; phylum Arthropoda; class Insecta; order Hymenoptera; family Figitidae; genus Ganaspis; species Ganaspis brasiliensis. The sequence goes on along the minus strand of JAZKLR010000800.1, from coordinate 11,497 downwards.
CAAAAAATGAAAATTTAGTCAATTTTTGCCTTGCCAGAAAAATTTGGCAAAATACACTAAAAAATTTTCAGCCAAATATCAATGATTTTCGGTGTTTCTAGATCTAATTTCAAACTTTTTCATATATTAACGAACAAAATTGTACAAAAATTAACCCAGTGCGCATTAGTTTCAACTTATCAAAAATTAAAATTCCATCAATTTTCGCCTTGCCAGAAAAATTTGGCAAAATACACTAAAAAATTTTAAGCCAAATATCAATTATTTTCGGTATTTCTAGATCTAATTTCAAACTTTTTCATATATTAACGAACAAATTTGTACAAAAATTAAGCGACTGCGCGTTACATTCAAATTGTCAAAAAGTGAAAATTTAATCAGTTTTTGCCTTGCCAGAAAAGTTTGGCAAAATACACTAAAAAATTTTCAGCCAAATATCAATTATTTTCCGTGTTTCTAGATCTAATTTCAAACTTTTTCATATATTAACGAACAAAATTGTACAAAAATTAAGCGACTGCGCGTTACATTCAAATTGTCAAAAAATGAATATTTAGTCAATTTTTGCCTTGCCAGAAAAATTTGGCAAAATACACTAAAAAATTTTCAGCCAAATATCAAGTATTTTCCGTGTTTCTAGATCTAATTTCAACTTTTTTAATATATTAACGAACAAAATTGTACATAAATTAAGCGACTGCGCGTTACATTCAAATTGTCAAAAAATGAATATTTAGTCATTTTTTGCCTTGCCAGAAAAATTTGGCAAAATATAGTAAAAAATTTTCAGCCAAATATCAATTATTTTCCGTGTTTCTGGATCTAATTTCAAACTTTCTCATATATTAAGAAACAAAATTGTACAAAAAATAACCCAGTGCGCATTAGTTTCAACTTGTCAAAAAATTAAAATTCTATCAATTTTCGCCTTGCCAGAAAAATTTGGCAAAATATAGTAAAAAATTTTCAGCCAAATTTCAATTATTTTCCGTGTTTCTAGATCTAATTTCAAACTTTTTCATATATTAACGAACAAAATTGTACATAAATTAAGCGACTGCGCGTTACATTCAAATTGTCAAAAAATGAAAATTTTGTCAATTTTTGCCTTGCCAGAAAAATTTGTCAAATTACAGTAAAAAATTTTTAGCCAAATATCAAGTATTTTCCGTGTTTCTAGATCTAATTTCATACTTTTTCATATATTAACGAACAAAATTGTACAAAAATTAAGCGACTGTGCGTTACATTCAAATTGTCAAAAAATGAAAATTTAGTCAATTTTTGCCTTGCCAGAAAATTTGGCAAAATACACTAAAAAATTTTCAGCCAAATATCAATTATTTTCCGTGTTTCTAGATCTAATTTCACACTTTTTCATATATTAACGAACAAAATTGTACCAAAATTAAGCGACTGCGCGTTACATTCAAATTGTCAAAAAATGAAAATTTAGTCAATTTTTACCTTGCCAGAAAAATTTGGCAAAATACACTAAAAAATTTTCAGCCAAATATCAAGTATTTTCCAAGTTTCTAGATCTAATTTCAAACTTTTTCATATATTAACAAACAAAATTGTACGAAAATTAACCCAGTGCGCATTAGTTTCAACTTGTCAAAAAATTAAAATTCCATCAATTTTCGCCTTGCCAGAAAAATTTGGCAAAATATAGTAAAAAATTTTCAGCTAAATATCAATTATTTTCCGTGTTTCTAGATCTAATTTCAAATATTTTTATATATTAACGAACAAAATTGTACAAAAATTAAGCGACTGCGCGTTACATTCAAATTGTCAAAAAATGAATATTTAGTCATTTTTTGCCTTGCCAGAAAATTTGGCAAAATATAGTAAAAATTTTTCAGCCAAATATCAATTATTTTCCGTGTTTCTAGATCTAATTTTAAACTTTTTCATATATTAACGAACAAAATTGTACAAAAATTAACCCAGTGCGCATTAGTTTCAACTTGTCAAAAAATTAAAATTCCATCAATTTTCGCCTTGCAGAAAAATTTGGCAAAATACACTAAAAAATTTTAAGCCAAATATCAAGTATTTTTCGTGTTTCTAGATCTAATTTAAAACTTTTTCATATATTAACGAACAAAATTGTACCAAAATTAATCGACTACGCGTTACATTCAAATTGTCAAAAAATGAAAATTTAGTCAATTTTTGCCTTGCCAGAAAAATTTGGCAAAATACACTAAAAATTTTCAGCAAATATCAATTATTTTCCGTGTTTCTAGATCTAATTTCAAACTTTTTCATATATTAACGAACAAAATTGTACAAAAATTAAGCGACTGCGCGTTACATTCAAATTGTCAAAAAATGAATATTTAGACAATTTTTACCTTGCCAGAAAAATTTGGCAAAGTATAGTAAAAAATTTTCAGCCAAATATCTATTATTTTCCGTGTTTCTAGATCTAATTTCACACTTTTTCATATATTAACGAACAAAATTGTACCAAAATTAAGCGACTACGCGTTACATTCAAATTGTCAAAAAATGAAAATTTAGTCAATTTTTGCCTTGCCAGAAAAATTTGGATAAATACACTAAAAAATTTTCAGCCAAATATCAATTATTTTCCGTGTTTCTAGATCTAATTTTACACTTTTTCATATATTAACGAACAAAATTGTACCAAAATTAAGCGACTACGCGTTACATTCAAATTGTCAAAAAATGAAAATTTAGTCAATTTTTGCCTTGCCAGAAAAATTTGGCAAAATACACTAAAAAATTTTCAGCCAAATATCAATGATTTTCGGTGTTTCTAGATCTAATTTCAAACTTTTTCATATATTAACGAACAAAATTGTACAAAAATTAACCCAGTGCGCATTAGTTTCAACTTATCAAAAAATTAAAATTCCATCAATTTTCGCCTTGCCAGAAAAATTTGGCAAAATACACTAAAAAATTTTAAGCCAAATATCAATTATTTTCGGTATTTCTAGATCTAATTTCAAACTTTTTCATATATTAACGAACAAATTTGTACAAAAATTAAGCGACTTGCGCGTTACATTCAAATTGTCAAAAAGTGAAAATTTAATCAGTTTTTGCCTTGCCAGAAAAGTTTGGCAAAATACACTAAAAAATTTTCAGCCAAATATCAATTATTTTCCGTGTTTCTAGATCTAATTTCAAACTTTTTCATATATTAACGAACAAAATTGTACAAAAATTAAGCGACTGCGCGTTACATTCAAATTGTCAAAAAATGAATATTTAGTCAATTTTTGCCTTGCCAGAAAAATTTGGCAAAATACACTAAAAAATTTTCAGCCAAATATCAAGTATTTTCCGTGTTTCTAGATCTAATTTCAACTTTTTTAATATAATACCAAACAAAATTGTACAAAAATTAATCGACTGCGCATTAGTTTAAACTTGACAAACAATTAAAATTCCATCAATTTTCGCCTCGCCAGAAAAAATTTGCAAAAAACACTTAAAAATTTTTAGCCAAATATCAATAATTTTCCGTGTTTCTAGATCTAATTTCAAACTTTTTCATTATTAACGAACAAAATTGTACAAAAATTAAGCGACTGCGCGTTACATTCAAATTGTCAAAAAATGAAAATTTAGTCAATTTTTGCCTTGCAAGAAAAATTTGGCAAAATACACTAAAAAATTTTCAGCCAAATATCAATTATTTTCCGTGTTTCTAGATCTAATTTCAAACTTTTTCATATATTAACGAACAAAATTGTACATAAATTAAGCGACTGCGCGTTACATTCAAATTGTCAAAAAATGAATATTTAGTCATTTTTTGCCTTGCCAGAAAAATTTGGCAAAATATAGTAAAAAATTTTCAGCCAAATATCAATTATTTTCCGTGTTTCTGGATCTAATTTCAAACTTTCTCATATATTAAGAAACAAAATTGTACAAAAAATAACCCAGTGCGCATTAGTTTCAACTTGTCAAAAATTAAAATTCTATCAATTTTCGCCTTGCCAGAAAAATTTGGCAAAATATAGTAAAAAATTTTCAGCCAAATTTCAATTATTTTCCGTGTTTCTAGATCTAATTTCAAACTTTTTCATATATTAACGAACAAAATTGTACATAAATTAAGCGACTGCGCGTTACATTCAAATTGTCAAAAAATGAAAATTTTGTCAATTTTTGCCTTGCCAGAAAAATTGTCAAATTACAGTAAAAAATTTTTAGCCAAATATCAAGTATTTTCCGTGTTTCTAGATCTAATTTCATACTTTTTCATATATTAACGAACAAAATTGTACAAAAATTAAGCGACTGTGCGTTACATTCAAATTGTCAAAAAATGAAAATTTAGTCAATTTTTGCCTTGCCAGAAAAATTTGGCAAAATACACTAAAAAATTTTCAGCCAAATATCAATTATTTTCCGTGTTTCTAGATCTAATTTCACACTTTTTCATATATTAACGAACAAAATTGTACCAAAATTAAGCGACTGCGCGTTACATTCAAATTGTCAAAAAATGAAAATTTAGTCAATTTTTACCTTGCCAGAAAAATTTGGCAAAATACACTAAAAAATTTTCAGCCAAATATCAAGTATTTTCCGTGTTTCTAGATCTAATTTCAAACTTTTTCATATATTAACAAACAAAATTGTACGAAAATTAACCCAGTGCGCATTAGTTTCAACTTGTCAAAAAATTAAAATTCCATCAATTTTCGCCTTGCCAGAAAAATTTGGCAAAATATAGTAAAAAATTTTCAGCTAAATATCAATTATTTTCCGTGTTTCTAGATCTAATTTCAAATATTTTTATATATTAACGAACAAAATTGTACAAAAATTAAGCGACTGCGCGTTACATTCAAATTGTCAAAAAATGAATATTTAGTCATTTTTTGCCTTGCCAGAAAAATTTGGCAAAATATAGTAAAAATTTTTCAGCCAAATATCAATTATTTTCCGTGTTTCTAGATCTAATTTTAAACTTTTTCATATATTAACGAACAAAATTGTACAAAAATTAACCCAGTGCGCATTAGTTTCATTTGTCAAAAAATTAAATTCCATCAATATTCGCCTTGCCAGAAAAATTTGGCAAAATACACTAAAAAATTTTAAGCCAAATATCAAGTATTTTTCGTGTTTCTAGATCTAATTCAAACTTTTTCATATATTAACGAACAAAATTGTACAAAAATTAAGCGACTGCGCGTTACATTCAAATTGTCAAAAATGAATATTTAGTCAATTTTTACCTTGCCAGAAAAATTTGGCAAAATGCACTAAAAAATTTTCAGCCAAGTATCAATTATTTTCCGTGTTTCTAGATCTAATTTTAAACTTTCTCAATCTTAACAAACAAAATTGTACAAAAATTAACCCAGTGCGCATTAGTTTCAACTTGTCAAAAAATTAAAATTCCATCAATTTTCGCCTTGCCAGAAAAATTTGGCAAAATACACTAAAAAATTTTAAGCCAAATATCAAGTATTTTTCGTGTTTCTAGATCTAATTTCAAACTTTTTCATATATTAACGAACAAAATTGTACAAAAATTAAGCGACAGCGCGTTACATTCAAATTGTCAAAAAATGAATATTTAGTCAATTTTTACCTTGCCAGAAAAATTTGGCAAAATGCACTAAAAAATTTTCAGCCAAATATCGATTATTTTCCGTGTTTCTAGATCTAATTTCAAACTTTCTCATATCTTAACAAACAAAATTGTACAAAAATTAACCCAGTGCGCATTAGTTTCAACTTGTCAAAAAATTAAAATTCCATCAATTTTCGCCTTGCCAGAAAAATTTGGCAAAATACACTAAAAAATTTTAAGCCAAATATCAAGTATTTTTCGTATTTCTAGATCTAATTTCAAACTTTTTCATATATTAACGAACAAAATTGTACAAAAATTAAGCGACTGCGCGTTACATTCAAATTGTCAAAAAATGAATATTTAGTCAATTTTTACCTTGCCAGAAAAATTTGGCAAAATGCACTAAAAAATTTTCAGCCAAATATCAATTATTTTCCGTGTTTCTAGATCTAATTTTAAACTTTCTCATATATTAACAAACATAATTGTACAAAAATTAACCCAGTGCGCATTAGTTTCAACTTGTCAAAAAATTAAAATTCCATCAATTTTCGCCTTGCCAGAAAAATTTGGCAAAATACACTAAAAAATTTTAAGCCAAATATCAAGTATTTTTCGTGTTTCTAGATCTAATTTAAAACTTTTTCATATATTAACGAACAAAATTGTACCAAAATTAATCGACTACGCGTTACATTCAAATTGTCAAAAAATGAAAATTTAGTCAATTTTTGCCTTGCCAGAAAAATTTGGCAAAATACACTAAAAAATTTTCAGCCAAATATCAATTATTTTCCGTGTTTCTAGATCTAATTTTACACTTTTTCATATATTAACGAACAAAATTGTACCAAAATTAGGCGTCTACGCGTTACATTCAAATTGTCAAAAAATGAAAATTTAGTCAATTTTTGCCTTGCCAGAAAAATTTGGCAAAATACACTAAAAAATTTTCAGCCAAATATCAAGTATTTTCCGTGTTTCCAGATCTAATTTCAAACTTTTTCATATATTAACGAACAAAATTGTACAAAAATTAGGCGACTGCGCGTTACATTCAAATTGTCAAAAAATGAAAATTTAGTCAATTTTTGCCTTGCCAGAAAAATTTGGCAAAATACACTAAAAAATTTTCAGCCAAATATCAATTATTTTCCGTGTTTCTAGATCTAATTTCACACTTTTTCATATATTAACGAACAAAATTGTACCAAAATTAGGCGTCTACGCGTTACATTCAAATTGTCAAAAAATGAATATTTAGTCATTTTTTGCCTTGCCAGAAAAATTTGGCAAAATATAGTAAAAAATTTTCAGCCAAATATCAATTATTTTCCGTGTTTCTAGATCTAATTTCAAACTTTTTCATATATTAACGAACAAAATTGTACAAAAATTAAGCGACTGCGCGTTACATTCAAATTGTCAAAAAATGAATATTTAGTCAATTTTTACCTTGCCAGAAAAATTTGGCAAAACACACTAAAAAATTTTCAGCCAAATATCAATTATTTTCCGTGTTTCTAGATCTAATTTCACACTTTTTCATATATTAACGAACAAAATTGTACCAAAATTAAGCGACTACGCGTTACATTCAAATTGTCAAAAAATGAAAATTTAGTCAATTTTTGCCTTGCCAGAAAAATTTGGCAAAATACACTAAAAAAATTTCAGCCAAATATCAATTATTTTCCGTGTTTCTAGATCTAATTTCACACTTTTTCATATATTAACGAACAAAATTGTACCAAAATTAGGCGACTACGCGTTACATTGAAATTTTTAAAAATGAAAATTTAGTCAATTTTTGTCTTGCCAAAAAAATTTGGCAAAATACACTAAAAAATTTTCAGCCAAATATCAATTCTTTTCCGTGTTTCTAGATCTAATTTCAAACTTTTTCATATATTAGCGAACGAAATTGTACAAAAATAAGGCGACTGCGCGTTACATTCAAATTGTCAAAAAATGAATATTTAGTCATTTTTTGCCTTGCCAGAAAAATTTGGCAAAATATAGTAAAAAATTTTCAGCCAAATATCAATTATTTTCCGTGTTTCTAGATCTAATTTCAAACTTTTTCATATATTAACGAACAAAATTGTACAAAAATTAAGCGACTGCGCGTTACATTCATATTGTCAAAAAATGAATATTTAGTCAATTTTTACCTTGCCAGAAAAATTTGGCAAAATGCACTAAAAAATTTTCAGCCAAATATCAATTATTTTCCGTGTTTCTAGATCTAATTTCAAACTTTCTCATATATTAACAAACATAATTGTACAAAAATTAACCCAGTGCGCATTAGTTTCAACTTGTCAAAAAATTAAAATTCCATCAATTTTCGCCTTGCCAGAAAAATTTGGCAAAATACACTAAAAAATTTTAAGCCAAATATCAAGTATTTTTCGTGTTTCTAGATCTAATTTAAAACTTTTTCATATATTAACGAACAAAATTGTACCAAAATTAATCGACTACGCGTTACATTCAAATTGTCAAAAAATGAAAATTTAGTCAATTTTTGCCTTGCCAGAAAAATTTGGCAAAATACACTAAAAAATTTTCAGCCAAAAATCAATTATTTTCCGTGTTTCTAGATCTAATTTCAAACCTTTTTATATATTAACGAACAAAATTGTACGAAAATTAAGCGACTACGCGTTACATTCAAATTGTCAAAAAATGAAAATTTAGTCAATTTTTGCCTTGCCAGAAAAATTTGGCAAAATACACTAAAAAATTTTCAGCCAAATATCAATTATTTTCCGTGTTTCTAGATCTAATTTCACACTTTTTCATATATTAACGAACAAAATTGTACCAAAATTAGGCGTCTACGCGTTACATTCAAATTGTCAAAAAATGAATATTTAGTCATTTTTTGCCTTGCCAGAAAAATTTGGCAAAATATAGTAAAAAATTTTCAGCCAAATATCAATTATTTTCCGTGTTTCTAGATCTAATTTCAAACTTTTTCATATATTAACGAACAAAATTGTACAAAAATTAAGCGACTGCGCGTTACATTCAAATTGTCAAAAATGAATATTTAGTCAATTTTTACCTTGCCAGAAAAATTTGGCAAAACACACTAAAAAATTTTCAGCCAAATATCTATTATTTTCCGTGTTTCTAGATCTAATTTCACACTTTTTCATATATTAACGAACAAAATTGTACCAAAATTAAGCGACTACGCGTTACATTCAAATTGTCAAAAAATGAAAATTTAGTCAATTTTTGCCTTGCCAGAAAAATTGGCAAAATACACTAAAAAATTTTCAGCCAAATATCAATTATTTTCGTGTTTCTAGATCTAATTTCACACTTTTTCATATATTAACGAACAAAATTGTACCAAAATTAGGCGACTACGCGTTACATTCAAATTGTCAAAAAATGAAAATTTAGTCAATTTTTGCCTTGCCAGAAAAATTTGGCAAAATACACTAAAAAATTTTCAGCCAAATATCAAGTATTTTCCGTGTTTCCAGATCTAATTTCAAACTTTTTCATATATTAACGAACAAAATTGTACAAAAATTAGGCGACTGCGCGTTACATTCAAATTGTAAAAAATGAAAATTTAGTCAATTTTTGCCTTGCCAGAAAAATTTGGCAAAATACACTAAAAAATTTTCAGCCAAATATCAATTATTTTCCGTGTTTCTAGATCTAATTTCACACTTTTTCATATATTAACGAACAAAATTGTACCAAAATTAGGCGTCTACGCGTTACATTCAAATTGTCAAAAAATGAATATTTAGTCATTTTTTGCCTTGCCAGAAAAATTTGGCAAAATATAGTAAAAAATTTTCAGCCAAATATCAATTATTTTCCGTGTTTCTAGATCTAATTTCAAACTTTTTCATATATTAACGAACAAAATTGTACAAAAATTAAGCGACTGCGCGTTACATTCAAATTGTCAAAAAATGAATATTTAGTCAAATTTTATCTTGCCAGAAAAATTTGGCAAAACACACTAAAAAATTTTTAGCCAAATATCAATTATTTTCCGTGTTTCTAGATCTAATTTCACACTTTTTCATATATTAACGAACAAAATTGTACCAAAATTAAGCGACTACGCGTTACATTCAAATTGTCAAAAAATGAAAATTTAGTCAATTTTTGCCTTGCCAGAAAAATTTGGCAAAATACACTAAAAAATTTTCAGCCAAATATTAATTATTTTCCGTGTTTCTAGATCTAATTTCACACTTTTTCATATATTAACGAACAAAATTGTACCAAAATTAGGCGACTACGCGTTACATTGAAATTTTTAAAAAATGAAAATTTAGTCAATTTTTGTCTTGCCAAAAAAATTTGGCAAAATACACTAAAAAATTTTCAGCCAAATATCAATTCTTTTCCGTGTTCTTCTAGATCTAATTTCAAACTTTTCATATATTAGCGAACGAAAATTGTACAAAAATAAGGCGACTGCGCGTTACATTCAAATTGTCAAAAAATGAATATTTAGTCATTTTTTGCCTTGCCAGAAAAATTTGGCAAAATATAGTAAAAAATTTTCAGCCAAATATCAATTATTTTCCGTGTTTCTAGATCTAATTTCAAACTTTTTCTTATATTAACGAACAAAATTGTACAAAAATTAAGCGACTGCGCGTTACATTCAAATTGTCAAAAAATGAATATTTAGTCAATTTTTACCTTGCCAGAAAAATTTGGCAAAATGCACTAAAAATTTTCAGCCAAATATCAATTATTTTCCGTGTTTCTAGATCTAATTTCAAACTTTCTCATATATTAACAAACATAATTGTACAAAAAATTAACCCAGTGCGCATTAGTTTCAACTTGTCAAAAAATTAAAATTCCATCAATTTTCGCCTTGCCAGAAAAATTTGGCAAAATACACTAAAAAATTTTAAGCCAAATATCAAGTATTTTTCGTGTTTCTAGATCTAATTTAAAACTTTTTCATATATTAACGAACAAAATTGTACCAAAATTAATCGACTACGCGTTACATTCAAATTGTCAAAAAATGAAAATTTAGTCAATTTTCGCCTTGCCAGAAAAATTTGGCAAAATACACTAAAAAATTTTAAGCCAAATATCAAGTATTTTTTCGTGTTTCTAGATCTAATTTAAAACTTTTTCATATATTAACGAACAAAATTGTACAAAAATTAGGCGACTGCGCGTTACATTCAAATTGTCAAAAAATGAAAATTTAGTCAATTTTTGCCTTGCCAGAAAAATTTGGCAAAATACACTAAAAAATTTTCAGCCAAATATCAATTATTTTCCGTGTTTCTAGATCTAATTTCACACTTTTTCATATATTAACGAACAAAATTGTACCAAAATTAGGCGTCTACGCGTTACATTCAAATTGTCAAAAAATGAATATTTAGTCATTTTTTGCCTTGCCAGAAAAATTTGGCAAAATATAGTAAAAAATTTTAAGCCAAATATCAAGTATTTTTCGTGTTTCTAGATCTAATTTAAAACTTTTTCATATATTAACGAACAAAATTGTACAAAAATTAGGCGACTGCGCGTTACATTCAAATTGTCAAAAAATGAAAATTTAGTCAATTTTTGCCTTGCCAGAAAAATTTGGCAAAATACACTAAAAAATTTTCAGCCCAATATCAATTATTTTCCGTGTTTCTAGATCTAATTTCACACTTTTTCATATATTAACGAACAAAATTGTACCAAAATTAGGCGACTACGCGTTACATTGAAATTGTCAAAAAATGAAAATTTAGTCAATTTTTGTCTTGCCAAAAAAATTTGGCAAAATACACTAAAAAATTTTCAGCCAAATATCAATTATTTTCCGTGTTTCTAGATCTAATTTCAAACTTTTTCATATATTAGCGAACTTGTACAAAAATAAGGCGACTGCGCGTTACATTCAAA